>CM029013.1:212942379-213194879 GCA_016801055.1 Panax notoginseng | reverse complement strand
GTGTGCCTATCTTCCCGATGTTATCTTCGGGTCTTGTACTGTGTGCCTCGATGTGAGTGTGGAGTGTTTTGAAGCTATTTGCATGGCTTTGAAACAAGCATTTTCGGGGTTATCTCCAGAAGTGCAACTGCATTCCTTGGGGTTATCTTCAAGGTTGGTGCTGCTATTCCCGGTGTCGGGACTGAGACTGAATATTTTGGGGTTATCTCCGGGATGAATCGGTATTCTCTGGTGAAATTTCTGATATTAAAACGGCAGGCCTCGGGGTTATCTCCGAGGTTGGAACTGATACTCCCGGTGTGTGTTCCGGGATTGAGACTGAACTTTTTGTAGTATCTGGACTAGATATGAGCTGTCTTCCAGAGTTATCTCTGAAAGACGAATCTGCCCTCCTATAATGTCAGTAACAGGTGTGCAAAAAATTTCGAGTGTCTACAGATGCCCCTCTTTATCATATTCATGCAATGTAATGCCATGGATAGGATAAAGAATTCTAGACACTTAAAATGCAACAAGATAAACATGATGTCATATGTAACAACATGATGCAAATGTATAATGCATATGGATTGTTTTCCCACATGTTGGGGATGATTACCAGGTCCTTGTTGCTTCTACCGGGGATGGAAATAAATATGCAGCCTGATGAAGTGTCATGGATGTGTGATCCACAGCTAATAGGAATCTCTAGGATTGTTGACATTGGGGTTATCACCAAAGTCCTGAATCCTTGATACTGACTTTATTCCGAAGGTGTGCCTCTCGTGTACAAGAGATCTGTAGGGATAAAGATTTGTCTGTTTGAGGACGTGTATAACATATTCCATCATCGATCCTCCCCGATGATGTTGATCCTTCTTGGTTTGTATCGCCGGGACATTTCAATGTTCTGTTGGATTTACTGCCAACAGTATGTGTTGTCAGGGCTGCCTGACCTTCGTTGACTTGTGAACCAAAGGATGAACTACCTGTTGGGAATAAATGCCAAGGCTGCTTGACCTTTGTTGGTGTGTATCAACTGATGTAATCATCGGATGGCTTTCGATGTGTCGTTGGGTTTACTTGCCAACGGCTGAACTGACGTCAAGGTTGCTTAACCTTCGTTGACATGTGCATCAACAAAAAATATGTGTTGTAACCTCTGCCAATGATCTATTTTTGGATAGATGACCATGCGTTGTAATCCCCATCGGGGATCTATTTTTGGATAGATGACCATGCGTTGTAACCCCCACCGGGGATCTCAAAAGGATTAGGGTGATGACCCTGATTTGGTGGCATTGGACCTGCGTAAGGTATTACCGAGGGTGACTTGTAATAGTTGAGATCATTGGCATAGTGTACCCTGTGTTCAGGCGAATACCAATGGTTGATATGAAAGCCACAGTTGGGCCTAGGAAAACCAGGATTTCAAGTTATTTCGCTCAATCGCGTAGCGTTTTTATCTCTTATTTGGCCTTTTCAGCTTGTAAGAACTCCTTTGCAACTCAAATTGGACCGAGCCGGAGGGACGGGACCCACGTAAGGGTGCCACAGGTAAACTTACAGCAGCCGCAGGTGGACCTGCGGCCAGCCATAGATGGCTATTAATGGGCTGGTTTGCTTTTGTAAGTCATTTTACGTTGCGTCGCATAGGAAATTTGAGAGCTCTTCTTCAAATATGCTGAGTTCAGACGTCTTTCTACAAATTCTGTCACCGTACAAGTGTTCTACATTGTCCTGGTAACGTATGCAGGTCTTCTTTTTTTATTTTTATCTGTTGAAAAATGACTTTTTATATGAAATGCATCTAAACACATAGTAGTGAATATGCATGCTCAAATGACTTGATAAAAAATATTCAATATAGTAAATGTCACCTATGTGCATGTGGATAGTCCTATTTATAGAGGAAATTATGGTAAAATTTTTCAAAATGTAGGCATTGAGTAGTCATGCATTTTTAACTCTACTGTAGATGTATGTTAAAGTAATGTATGCATGTAGTCATAAAATACATTTTAAAAAGAAAGCTCCAAGTTTCAAAATTACCACACCCTTCCTGAGGTAATTTGGAGACTTGTTGTCCAGATATTATGGATCCAGATCAGCCGAGTAGTTCCCGCAGGACAACTTCTGGTGTACGGAGGACAGCTTTAGAAGTACCTTGACCCCATTCTGTTAGACAGCCTCGTCGTCTGGTGGAGGCGGTGATACGTCCAGTCCGAGTTGATGTGCCAGACTTCGTGGACGAGGAGGAGGATGTTCCGGTTGCGGACCCTGCTCCTACTGCACATATTCCCCGTAGGTACCTCCCGAGTATTCAGGTGGGAAACCCAAAGCTTCTAGGCGATCTGAGTCGATATCCCTCGATGTATTTGGACGCCAACTAGGTATAAAGTTAGATCTTAATCTTCCTTCTTTCCTATTGATGAGGAGTAAAGGATTTTGGTGTCGATCTGCATTTTATGTAGGTTCCCAGCTTCACACAGCCTCGAGGGAACTGGTTCAGCATTCACTCCATGTACCAGGCTTTGCATCCTGACTATAGAGCGATTGTGCATAACTAGGGATTTGGAGCATTCTTTTCCATCCTTCCCCGTCGCTGTCCATGGGGTTACCTCAGGGCATTGTCTGAGCGCTGGTTTCACCAGACTCAGTCTCTCTATTTGTTAGACTGTGAGGTGATGATGACGCCGATAGATTGGCATTTTATCACCGGTATGGAGTTTGGAGGGGCACCAGTGCCTTGCACGGTGGATATTACCCCTACTACCGTCAGATCTTTGTTAGGAGTTCTGGTGGAGGCGCTCAAGGGCAGGACTGTCTGTACGGGTCCTTTGAGCGTAGATGCTATGAGTGGGCTATTGAGTGAGCCCATACTATCCGATGTCAGAGTCAAGGATCGCATTCTTCGACGATTGTTCCTGCTGATCATTAGGGGCTGCTTCATAGCAGATAACTCTTCTACGATGTCATTCGCTTTGATCAGTGCCACGCGACATGTGGACCGTATTGGAGAGTATGATTGGGGTTCCTACACCTTTGCCTATTTTCTCAAGGGCATATGTATGCGTTCGTAGGGCTTGACCGAGGCTTGGTTAGGATTTTACCCATTTCTGTTGGTGAGTATTTCTCTTGTAATTTTCCATGTACAGGTTAAGAGTGTTAACTGATAACAGATGTTTGCCTTTGTGTTGGCAGTTTTGGGCCTATGAGAGGCTCCCATACTAACGTCCTGTGAGTGTATTAGGGTTGGATACCTATCCACGAGGACGGCGACGGCATCATTCCATACTAGCGGAGGTCCCTGTAGCTGAGGGTTTCACTCATTGTCGCCTACAGCTGGAGTTATTGATAGTTGATTTAATCATATGGATTCCCTATTCTGGGGAGCACTTAACCACTGGATTTTAGGATGGGTACCCGACTGGTGTTGAGTACGTGATTTCCACCCGTAAGGTTCCTCTCTTCACAGATGGAGGATGGGAGCTCTATTTAGGAGAGCGTGCTATTAGGAGCACCACAGGAGAGATCTGTATACCGATCTTACCTCCTGCCAGGCATTATTGGCATGTATCGCAATCACCCGTCATTGATATCCCATTGTTGGGTGTTGACGATTTTGCATTGTCAGAGGGTCCCTGCACTCAGGATGTATTCCAGCATTGGTGGATCCTTCGTACCATTGGAGCCCAGACCCACACCACTTAATTCATGGGGGATATGGTTCCAGGATCCGTGATGATGACGGATTGGCTAGCCTGTGTCCGAGATCCGACTTGTGTGACACAGATTGACAGCTTGACCCAGTGACTGGACCGGGAACATTTCTTTATCCGGCATTTTGGCAGAGATCCAGCAGAGGTAGATTCGTTTGATCCTTCTAGCGCAGGGCCTGGCACCTCATTGGGCTTTGTCGACACAGATCCTCCTTTGTATAGGCCTGACATCCCTATTGATAGAGATCCAGTGACTCAGGAAGTGTTACATCAGGTGGACAGGATTAATGATGTAGATATTGACACCACTGTCTTCTTCTGATATATATTCTCGTTATATCTTTTGATAGGCCTCTTGTTAGATATTGGGTGTCTGTGCCCCATTCTCGCTATATCTTTTGATAGGCCTTTATTAGTAGTAGGGCGTTTGTGCCCCATTTCCCTGTATTTTTAGCTGTACAAAGATGATGTATATAGATGATGATGTATTTAGGAATGTATGTACTATCTTCTATTCCGTGCATCATATTGTCATCTATTATCTATTATGCATTTATCATGTTATGCATATGTATGTATGTCCAGAGATATTCAGCATTGACCCCTGGATGATATTATGATATGACCCACACAGATGTTTTCTTTGACAGTCAGCCGCATAGATCACACCCCACCAGTATTGGTAGCATCCCGTGTAACGCCCCGAAATCCGGTCTACCTTCAGACCCGGACTCCGTACGTCACTGTCCCATTTTCTTCCAAACATACATCATTATATACTAAAATATAATAACATATATTCTAAAATCCCAGATTCTATAACCACAAAACCTCTTTCATTACAAATAATGATAATTACATTATTCTTTACATCTTACACGAGTGACTTTCATCCGCCACAAAGGATTCATAACTGTTCATTAAACTAGTCTATAGTTTAATTCTATCATTCTATATTACAAGTCTTCACTTGCTCTTCACGCACATTCATATAATGAATGGCATTTCATCTGGATACCGCTCAGCTTGATCTTTACGGGATCCTTAAGTTCTTTCTAACATCGTTCGCTGAAAATATTTTTATTTAAAGCAAGTGTGAGCATTCAATTGCCCAGCAAGTCATAGCAGTTGAACAAACAACTTCAAGAGTGTAAAAATTCTTCAGAACTTCAATAACCGAACAAAGGTTATGAAGCAGCTTGAATAATAGGAATAGTCTTGATTCCTATCATTTTAAAACATTAGTCACATGCACTTTGAAATACTTTCATTCTCTACTTTCTTTCATGCACAATCGGTATGGCTAGAATCAATAGCACAGACTTAACAATAACGGTTCATGTATAAACCGAACATACTTGTATTGAACAGTTCGATCACAATACAGTTCATCTCATAAAAACACCGAAGTGCTCACATTGTGGCTCAAGGCCTCATACATACTACCATCTTGTACAAATATTGCACATTCACACATAGAACTTCTCAAGTTCAATATCTGAGAAGTTTAAGAAACTAGCATTCATTTAAAATATGAATGAAGTTAGGAAACTTGCCTTACGCATAGCTACAGCTTACAGTTTACGCTGAAATGCTTATTCCAAAACCCTATATAACAAATAAGGAAATAACAAGTACACCAATTAGTCATATACTTGACTTACGCATTGGTTTACTTAACTTTACTTCTTAAGGTTCGTGTTCTTGTAATTTAAGCTTACGCGACTAACTTTCATTACCAGATTATGGCTTTATGACATACTTATATGTCTTACTCAACACGTTCATCATCTTTGATGATTCACATTCTTATCTTCTTCTTATACTTCTCTAGGACTCAGCACACATCGCTTTTCTGCTAGTAGTCCATATGGTACTCTGAGTGGTTTCCCACAAACAACCAACAAACAAGTTCCCGTCTCGTCTACACTGCCCACACAGTGAGTTAGATAGGTTGCCAGTTTTGTATATACCTTCGCTCTCTGAAGGAATTGTTTAGCCCAGCTCCCATATGTCAACCATCAAAGGTTACGATTGTACTACAACCTAACTTACCTTAACTTATCCGAACCATTAAACTATAATGTTCGTTAAGTCAACTTCTTATTCCTTATGGCTTTCTGGCAACTAAATGACATACCTCAGGAATCATTCTTTATCGTCTAAGTCATACAATCTTTTGTATACTCGGAACGATCATTCAATGTCAATACTACGAGGCCATAGCGTTAAACATTTCATATGAACTTATTCATATCTTACAACGTCCGGTTCCCTCAACTCGGAACATTGTCCAAGTTATACTTATTAACTCGGCTTCTTAACGTTATACGTTATTGTCTTTAATTTAGTTCCTTCACCGTTCACGGTTAATCAACATTATTCATTACATTACGGTTAAACCATTCACAGGGTGTAGGTTCTGCTCGTTTAACACTCGCTTACACTCAACCCTTACGCTGGTTAAAGTGTTCAGCGCTTACTTTTCATTCTATCATTCTCACCCGACTTATATTCGGCTTTCAGTAATCTTATTACCATTCGTTACGGTTCTCTTGATACCATTCGTATCTTACTTACTACCTTCATCAACGTCTATGTCATACAACCACGGTATACTTAGAACGTTCGTCCAACGCAAATACAATTCACAAGGATCGTTTACGTATTCAACGTTTTACTTGTTCATCTTTTAATCTCTCATTCAACCTTTACTCAAGGTTTCAATTACTTTTATCATTATCCATCCCATAAACCCCATGTTCATTATTCTTTCTTAATGTCGAAGCCATACCGTTCGTTGTATACTAAGACCGATCGTTCATTGTAACTATGTTGCGTTTATAGCGTCTATACGCTTTACATTCATCTCTCAATGCCATGTCATAACATCAAAATGTTATACGTTAACATCGTCAACCAACGTCTAAGGAATCACAACCATAGCAATCCCTCACGTTCGTTTATCGCGACTACGGTCCCCAGACATCGGTTTCGTAACCCGTAACTACATTCTTTGTCTTTTATTCTCGTTTAATATTTTCGTTCAACCTTTGCTAAAGGTTTAAAACACTTGACTAAGTGTTACATTACGTGAACTATATGTTCATACTTCTTTCTTGCACATCCCCCAGTATCTGAGAACTAAAAATCTCATTTCTGGGCAGTGCTATGCACTGGCGCTGCGGCGCCGTGCCCTTCCTTTCTTCTCGCGCTGCGGCGCCACTCTCCAGAAGTGTATGGCCGAGCTCACGCTACGGCGCCCCTCCTCGCGCTGCGGCGCCCCTTCTCACGCTGCGGCGCCAAGACAAAAACCTAGAAAATTTTTCTAAGTGTTAAGTCAAGTTTGAGATGCTTACTTTACGATCTCATAACTTCTTCGTTATAACTCGGAACGAGGTCATTCTAAATCCATTCCCTTCCTAATCTTACGTACTTTAATATGCCTTGGACAGAACTTCATTCTGAATCCATTAACATGCCATTTAATTGGCTTAATCTTAACCCTTCGTTCATTTTACGCTTTTAATGTTCTTCGTTTGTTCGTCCGTAATTCGGTCATCCAAACTCGGAATTCGTTCGTTCTTGAGTCCACGACTCACGTTTTATATGTTCTCTTACATTCTTATGAAACCCTACACATTCGGGTTTATTTACTAAATTTCTAATTCTCGTTCGTCTTTTACGAAAATTTCGCCATAACTTCGTTATAGCTCCGTTTTAATCCGTTCTTCATAAACGTTTCTAACGTTCCTAACCAAGCAACAAGCAACTAACTTATACACGATGGCTTTAAACTTGTCCATCAACAACATTTACACTACGATTGTTTTAAATTTGTCCATCAACAACATTCTACGCGTTCTTCGCGTGTTCTTCGTGTTCTTCGTTTTTAATCGATATTTTGGATTACGATTTCACTTTTTCTTGGAATTTAATGTTATAGAACACCATTCTTTACTTAATTCACCTACTCGTTCATAATATTCATTCGAATCGCTCAAAATCCTCACAAATCTTATACTTGCTTAAGAAATTTATAAACTAAATTTCTTATTCCTTATTTCTTATTTTCGCATGATTTCAACCATATGAAATCATTACTAACATCTTTTACTCCTTATTCTCATTAAGTTATGTTTTAAACATATTAAACTTTAAGAAAATAGTAGAAGAAACTAGGGTTCGGATTACCGTTCTTCTTTATTTCTCTTCCGTTAGACAAAGCCGGCGATTTGCTAGCTTTTCTATTTCACGATCACTTTTGATCCGAGCTTTCATGATCATGCTCTTCCTTTTCTCTCCCAACCGAGCTCTCTATATCTCTCTCAAGTTCTAGGATTTTCAAAAATCCTAGAAAATGAAATTCTAGGTTTCTATTTATAGAAAACCAAAGCTAAGGGCAAAATGGTCATTTCCCCCCTAACCTCCTTACTATTCACACCTCCTTAACAACTTAGCCACCAAGTTGACTTGGCCACCACCCTTACTTGGTGGCCAAGTGGCCGGCCCATATGCCCATGGGTCACCCCATGGGTTGCCCCAATGGTTCTTACCCATTCGTTTACCCATCGGTTCGATCCGCGGTTTCTTTTCTTGGTTTGGGCCTTAACCCTAATTCTTATTGGGCCTAACTTGGGCTTAACTTCACAAATCATTGGGCTTGACATAATCCAAGTCCAATTGGATTCTACAAAAGTCTATGAACACAAAGTCCATTAAGACTTATCGCATTCTACGATCGTATTCTATGCATTCCATTCTCGTATGCTCGTATTCTCTTCGTATATTATTCGTATGATATTCGTATTATACGTCGTACTAATCTTCGTAACATACTCGTATAATAACTCGTATCAACTCGTATTTCTCACGCATAATAACCCTAATTATTATACGCGATCATAACATTCTCGGAACTCACATTCCCTAACCCTTAGGTTTTGAGTCCGCAGGCGAAAACTTCATTTTTGCCATAACTGAAATATTATTGAATATTCCATCACATTTTAAGATTTCACGAAATCAAAAGTTTCTCGGAATTTCAAAATAAATCTCCGAGCAGAAACGGGTGAATAGTGCCTATTTCATCTTTTTCCCCGAAAAATATTTTGTTCCCCAAAAAATTTCATTTTCGTCTTGAAAATTCTTACTAGTTCAATCTAGCTCGTAGCCAGAATCCTCCCGATTAATAATCATTCTAGGTTATAGAACGATTAATGAACACATAGCACAGAATAGTATTAATAAAAATTCATTTTATTAATAACTAATTCTTTAACTTAAATTCTTGACAATCCGATTTTCCAGGTTGTCACATTCTTCCCTCCTTCAAAGAATTTCGTCCTCAAAATTTTAGCTTACCCTTCTCCTCAACTTCTCTTCAAAGAAGTTCTTATCTTTCCATCATTCCTAACCTCCATAACCTATCAAGAATCATGAAGCGAAAGGAATAACTAGGAATATAAATATTCCTTTAAAACATTTCATTCTTTTGCTGAGGGGTCAAATTGACCATGAACTCTTACAAGGTTAAACAGCCTCTCGCCGTAAACCTTTCTTACACGGTAAGTTTACAATCACAAAGAAGGTAAACTACCTCTTCCATACGTAGGTGATCAGCCCAACGTATAACCCCATTTCAGGGTATGTTCACCTCAGACTTAGTACCAAAAATTTGGATATTTCTTGAAACATTCGTCTAGTCAACTCGCTTGACATTGACTACTTCTTTAAATTCTTTTCAAAACGTTTCATGACGTCGTGATACCGTACTCTTCACAGTACGTTGAGGACTTCATCAGTTTATGACTTCGTCATTATACATCATACCATAGCAGGTTATTGATCCTCTGATCAAATTCCATACCAGGTTTAATTACATTAACAACTCCATCTTTTTACCATCCTTGCATCAAATGCACTGATGATATAAAATTCATTTTGACATTTTAAATCAATTTCTGTCTAGCCGAAACAATTGGCATAGACATAAAAACATAGCTCTTTTAAAATTCATTGGTTCCAAAAAGTTGAACCAATTCTTTTCTTTTTCAAAATGTACAATTCAGCACGATTTGAATAAACTTCGAAATCTAGCATAGCTAGAGGATTTGGAATATCCTATTCTCCATCTTCCTTCATTGTCTTTCTGCGACAATACTTAAACTTCTCTAGCACCTTCAATGCTAAGTCTACTGAAAATACTTCGTTTTCAGTCTAAACATTCCTATTTCTTAGTACAGTCCATCAACTTACCACACATTATGGGTTCAGGAACTTTCCACAATAATATGAGTTTAAGAACATCCAGACAGACCTTTGGCGTCCATTCGCTGAAACATTCGAAAACATTCCATACTATTATGAGTCACAAACTTACCATAAGTATGAGTTTCAAGACTCGCACCTACCTTAACCTTCTCTATCTATCAAGTATATACATGAGAAAAGATTCACCTTCTCGTCATATACATCTTAATAGCGCGACCAATTCCAATGATTATCACTGTAATAAACTGAGCAGTTGTTATACCAAGCACAAACCTCTGCCCATACAAAGATTCATACAACTCAGCCATCACAGGAGTCCTCAATTGAAATTTTACAACTTCTAACTTCCTCTCTACTTAATACGAATTTTCTTTAATTCGTATAGTAACCTTTACAACTCAATCTGAGTTCTTCTTCCCGTACTACTTCGTAGTTCCATTCATTCAGAGCATTAGCTATAAATCATTCATCGTTTAACAGCTCATCTGTTACTACGATTTACTATGATCACGTGGTGATCTTCTTATCATTCTCTCTATGATTATAGTCTTAGGTACTCTTACCTAAGATTTATAACCTATCAGCTCTGATACCAACCTGTAACGCCCCGAAATCCGGTCTACCTTCAGACCCGGACTCCGTACGTCACTGTCCCATTTTCTTCCAAACATACATCATTATATACTAAAATATAATAACATATATTCTAAAACCCCAGGTTCTATAACCACAAAACCTCTTTCATTACAAATAATGATAATTACATTATTCTTTACATCTTACACGAGTGACTTTCATCCACCACAAAGGATTCATAACTGTTCATTAAACTAGTCTATAGTTTAATTCTATCATTCTATATTACAAGTCTTCACTTGCTCTTCACGCACATTCATATAATGAATGGCATTTCGTCTGGATACCGCTCAGCTTGATCTTTACGGGATCCTTAAGTTCTTTCTAACATCGTTCGCTGAAAATATTTTTATTTAAAGCAAGTGTGAGCATTCAATTGCCCAGCAAGTCATAGTAGTTGAACAAACAACTTCAAGAGTGTAAACATTCTTCAGAACTTCAATAACCGAACAAAGGTTATGAAGCAGCTTGAATAATAGGAATAGTCTTAATTCCTATCATTTTAAAACATTAGTCACATGCACTTTGAAATACTTTCATTCTCTACTTTCTTTCATGCACAATCGGTCTGGCTAGAATCAATAGCACAAACTTAACAATAACGGTTCATGTATAAACCGAACACACTTGTATTGAACATTTCGATCACAAAACAGTTCATCTCATAAAAACACTGAAGTGCTCACATTGTGGCTCAAGGCCTCATACATACTACCATCTTGTACAAATATCGCACATTCACACATAGATAGAACTTCTCAAGTTCAACATTTGAGAAGTTTAAGAAACTAGCATTCATTTAAAATATGAATGAAGTTTGGAAAATTGCCTTACGCATAGCTACAGCTTACAGTTTACGCTGAAATGCTTATTCCAAAACCCTATATAAAAAATAAGGAAATAACAAGTACACCAATTAGTCATATACTTGACTTACGTATTGGTTTACTTAACTTTACTTCTTAAGGTTCGCGTTCTTGTAATTTAAGCTTACGCGACTAACTTTCATTACCAGATTATGGCTTTATGACATACTGAGATGTCTTACTCAACACGTTCATCATCTTTGATGATTCACATTCTTATCTTCTTCTTATACTTCTCTAGGACTCAGCACACATCGCTTTTCTGCTAGTAGTCCATATGGTACTCTGAGTGGTTTCCCACAAACAACCAACAAACAAGTTCCCGTCTCATCTACACTGCCCACACAGTGAGTTAGATCGGTTGCCAGTTTTGTATATACCTTCGCTCTCTGAAGGAATTGTTTAGCCCAACTCCCATATGTCAACCATCAAAGGTTACGATTGTACTACAACCTAACTTACCTTAACTTATCCGAACCATTAAACTATAATGTTCGTTAAGTCAACTTCTTATTCCTTATGGCTTTCTGGCAACTAAATGCCATACCTCAGGAATCATTCTTTATCGTCTAAGTCATACAATCTTTTGTATACTCGGAACGATCATTCAATGTCAATACTACGAGGCCATAGTGTTAAACATTTCATATGAACTTATTCATATCTTACAACGTCTGGTTCCCTCAACTCGGAACATTGTCCAAGTTATACTTATTAACTCGGCTTCTTAACGTTATACGTTATTGTCTTTAATTTAGTTCCTTCACCATTCACGGTTAATCAACATTCTTCATTACATTACGGTTAAACCATACACAGGGTGTAGGTTCTGCCCGTTTAACACTCGCTTACACTCAACCCTTACGCTGGTTAAAGTGTTCAGCGCTTACTTTTCATTCTATCATTCTCACCCGACTTATATTCGGCTTTCAGTAATCTTATTACCGTTCGTTACGGTTCTCTTGATACCATTCGTATCTTACTTACTACCTTCATCAACGTCTATGTCATACAACCACGGTATACTTAGAACGTTCGTCCAACGCGAATACAATTCACAAGGATCGTTTACGTATTCAACATTTTACTTGTTCGTCTTTTAATCTCTCATTCAACCTTTACTCAAGGTTTCAATTACTTTCATCATTATCCATCCCAAAAACCCCATGTTCATTATTCTTTCTTAATGTCGAAGCCATACCGTTCGTTGTATACTAAGACCGATCGTTCATTGTAACTACGTTGCGTTCATAGCGTCTATACGCTTTACATTCATCTCTCAATGCCATGTCATAACATCAAAATGTTATACGTTAACATCGTCAACCAACGTCTAAGGAATCACAACCATAGCAATCCCTCACGTTCGTTTATCGCGACTACGGTCCCCAGACATCGGTTTCGTAACCCGTAACTACATTCTTTGTCTTTTATTCTCGTTTAATATTTTCGTTCAACCTTTGCTAAAGGTTTAAAACACTTGACTAAGTGTTACATTACGTGAACTATATGTTCATACTTCTTTCTTGCACATCCCCCAGTATCTGAGAACTAAAAATCTCATTTCTGGGCAGTGCTATGCACTGGCGCTGCGGCGCCGTGCCCTTCCTTTCTTCTCGCGCTGCGGCGCCACTCTCCAGAAGTGTATGGCCGAGCTCACGCTACGGCGCCCCTCCTCGCGCTGCGGCGCCCCTTCTCGCGCTGCGGCGCCAAGACAAAAACCTAGAAAATTTTTCTAAGTGTTAAGTCAAGTTTGAGATGCTTACTTTACGATCTCATAACTTCTTCGTTATAACTCGGAACGAGGTCGTTCCAAATCCATTCTCTTCCTTATCTTACATACTTTAATATGCCTAGGATAGAACTTCATTCTGAATCCGTTAACATGCCATTCAATTGGCTTAATCTTAAACCTTCGTTCATTTTACGCTTTTAACGTTCTTCGTTCGTTCGTCCGTAATTCGGTCATCCGAACTCAGAATTCGTTCGTTCTTAAGTCCACGACTCACATTTTATACGTTCTCTTACATTCTTATGAAACCCTACACATTCGAGTTTATTTACTAACTTTCTAATTCTCGTTCGTCTTTTACGAAAATTTCGCCATAACTTCGTTATAGCTCCGTTTTAATCCGTTCTTCATGAACGTTTCTAACGTTCCTAACCAAGCAACAAGCAACAAGCAACTAACTTATATACGATGGTTTTAAACTTGTCCATCAACAACATTTATACTACGATGGTTTTAAATTTGTCCATCAACAACGTTCTACGCGTTCTTCGCGTGTTCTTCGCGTTCTTCGTTTTTAATCGATATTTTGGATTACAATTTCACTTTTTCTTGGAATTTGATGTTATAGAACACCATTCTTTACTTATTTCACCTACTCATTCATAATATTCATTCGGATCGCTCAAAATCCTCACAAATCTTATACTTGCTTAAGAAATTTATAAACTAAATTTCTTATTCCTTATTTCTTATTTTCTCATGATTTCAACCATATGAAATCATTACTAACATCTTTTACTCCTTATTCTCATTAAGTTATGTTTTAAACATATTAAACTTAAAGAAAATAGTAGAAGAAACTAGGGTTTGGATTACCGTTCTTCTTTATTTCTCTTCCGTTAGACAAAGCCGGCGATTTGCTAGCTTTTCTATTTCACGATCACTTTTGATCCGAGCGTTCATGATCATGCTCTTCCTCTTCTCTCCCAACCGAGCTCTCTCTATCTCTCTCAAGTTCTAGGATTTTCAAAAATCCTAGAAAATGAAATTCTAGGTTTCTATTTATAGAAAACCAAAGCTAAGGGCAAAATGGTCATTTGCCCCCTAACCTCCTTACTATTCACACCTCCTTAACAACTTAGCCACCAAGTTAACTTGGCCACCACCCTTACTTGGTGGCCAAGTGGCCGGCCCACATGCCCATGGGTCACCCTATGGGTTGCCCCAATGGTTCTTACCCATTTGTTTACCCATCGGTTCGATCCGCGGTTTCTTTTCTTGGTTTGGGCCTTAACCCTAATTCTTATTGGGCCTAACTTGGGCTTAACTTCACAAATCATTGGGCTTGACATAATCCAAGTCCAATTGGATTCTACAAAAGTCTATGAACACAAAGTCCATTAAGACTTATCGCATTCTACGATCGTATTCTACGCATTCCATTCTCGTATGCTCGTATTCTCTTCGTATATTATTCGTACGATATTCATATTATACGTCGTACTAATCTTCGTAACATACTCGTATAATAACTCGTATCATACTCGTATTTCTCACGCATAATAACCCTATTATTATACGCGATCATAACATTCTCGGAACTCACATTCCCTAACCCTTAGGTTTTGAGTCCGCAGGCGAAAATTTCATTTTTGCCATAACTGAAATATTATTGAATATTCCATCACGTTTTAAGATTTCACGAAATCAAAAGCTTCTCGGAATTTCAAAATAAATCTTCGAGCAGAAACGGGTGAATAGTGCCTATTTCGTCTTTTTCCCCGAAAAATATTTTGTTCCCGGAAAAATTTCATTTTCGTTTTGAAAATTCTTACTCATTCAGTCTAGCTCGTAGCCAGAATCCTCCCGATTAATAATCATTCTAGGTTATAGAACGATTAATGAACACATAGCACAGAATAGTATTAATAAAAATTTATTTTATTAATAACTAATTCTTTAACTTAAATTCTTGACAATCCGATTTTTCGGGTTGTCACATCCCATCTGAGATATTGGTATGATAGTATGTCACCCCCAGATAGGGTGATCGTAGATCAGCTGTTGCAACATACCATGACCCTTTTGATGTTTTAGGTTCCCACAGGATTTATAGAGGGCATGCTGGAGTACTAGGTACTAGAGAGGCAGGTTTTCCAGTTTGGGGCCCAGGAGTTGACTCTGACTTTGGAGGAGTATGCACGTTTGACGATGCTGCCACTTGACATACTTTGCGTGCATATGGCCATTGGTGACTTCAGCCCATAATTTATGACTCTCACTGCGCTGAGGCAGAGAGTTATGCAAGATGAGATCACATCCGGCCACGTGATATCCTAGCATTTTTTGATTGACAAATTTGGCTATAAGGACAGCTATGCTCGGTATTCTGGGGATTTCACCATACCAGAGGACCAATGGCATTTGGCTAGGATAGATGTATTGCTGCTGTGTGTATTATCATACGTGTACATGCCACGATACATGGATGAGTTGGACATTGGTGTCATCATGGCAGTGAGAGCTCACAGGGAAGGTCATATCATTTTTCTGATGATCATGGCAGAGACACTGAGGTCGACCACATTCTGCAGGACTTACCCTTCAAGGGTATTCACAGGTAGCTCGGTCATGCTATACGTGTCGTTTATGTCACACCTGAGACCGATTGGCACATTCAGACGACACGGGTATTGTTTCACCCATGAGATAGCTATGTCGTATTCTTTCCAGCCTACGGAGTGTACAGATCCTACATCTTGGTCCCTTTTTCTAGCTGGGATTGGAGATCCGTTTGCTATCTTGCCGTGTACAGGGCCCAGTTCGCCCTATAGTTTCATTACTCATGCTCTGGGCATGGATTATCTTCCTTTGGCTGGTTTGAGGGGCATGACTACCTACCACCCACTGGTCGTGATGTCGCAGTTTGACCAGTTTCAGGATTTCCATCCTTTTGATAGGGCGTTAGGCCAGCGCTTAGCTTCTCGCCACTTGTCAACAGAGGGCCGATCCCGAGTGTATGCTTGTTGGGATCAGCGTGAGATTGCTACTTTTTTTATTAGCCATCAGGGTTGTTCGGCAGAGTATTCTGCGTGGATGGAGACAGAGACTTCATCGGCTGCGACAGTATCCACAATGCCGGATAGTGATTCAGATGATGGAGAGCCCGTGGAGGACATTGATTCTCACACCGAGAAGGAGCCATTTACTGGGTTGCCAGCAACTCTCTTAGATTCTCCCAGTACTAGTACTGTTGTAATCAGCATTCAGCACAGTACTTTGAGTAGAGTCTTCATTTGATGACCTTCGAGAGAGATCAGGCTAGAGCCCTGATGTTAACAACTCTTGATGGGAGAGACGCAGCTCTGTTAGAGAGAGACGAGGCATTAGCTCATAGAGATGCCACTGTTATTGAGCGAGATGAGGCCATATCAGCCAGAGATGTCATGATAGTTGAGCGGGATGTTACCCTATCTAATAGGGATGCAGCTGTTGTAGACAGTACTTCAGTGAGATCCCTGACCACTGGTATGCTTGCCGAGATGAGTGCGTATATAGATGAGCACCACGTCACCATGCAGATGGCCTCGAACTTGCTAGCGCGTATAGATATCCTTGTACAGGAGACTACAACATTACCTCCTTCTTTTGAGAGAGATACTATGTTAGATCTGCTAGCCCGCATGTATACCGATCTATAGATAGCCTTATATTTTCCTGCACAGACTAGCTTAGCCATTTTGTCGTGTACAGTTTACATTGTGTATATCAAACAGTATTATATATAGCAGGGAAATATATTTTTGATCACTTCCCTTTTAGATATGCCTGAATACTTGCTTGATATTTGTCTACTTCTTCAGGGCTTGTGATCTTGATGTATTCTGAATTCCTCCTTATTGGATGGACATTAAGTTGCCTCTAGATAGTTCAGAATGGATCATTGATCTGTGTGTACCCCTACCATCTTTGGTGTCTTGGGACTGGTTTCTGTATGGAAATATGGAGAGGAGTGTGGCTTTCCTCTCTGAGATTGACCGCACCACAGATGGTTGCTAGCACTCCTATTTAGGAGGAGCCTAGTTAATTCCATCTCTTATGGATTGGTATTGCTCTTTAAGGTACAATCGCAGCTTAGATGGTCGCCGAGTCTCCCGTTTACATGGGGAGATCAGGTAATTCCATCCCTTTGGTTTCAAGCCAATGAAATGTGGTAGATTGAAGTTTGATCCCAGTACCGTTAAAAAGTATTTGTGTTTTGGTAGGGGGTTAGACCGAACCATAAATGGCTGCTTACGTACTCCTGTTGAAGAGGAGATCAGGTCTGCGTAGTTCGAACCTAGTGTAAGAGGTTCAACGCTGTATGTGGCAGAAAGGGTGTAGGAATGTTTTTATTTTTTTTGTTTTTGTAATGAGAAAGGTGTAAAAGTGTTTTTGTTGTTTTTATTTTATTGCGATCGGTCCATATAAAATGGTTGCCTACGTACTCCCATGTATCAAGGAGATTAGGTCGACGTAGTTCGCCCCTCAGGACGATTTGTAGCCAACGAAAAGTTTGATCCTATGTGGAGGACAAACTGCGGTGGGGAAGAAAGTTTAATCCTAAGTTCAGGAGAAACTGCAGGTGTGAAAAGTTTGATCCCATGTTTGGGGACAAACTGCAAGTGCGAAAGGTTCAATCCCTAGTGGGATAACCGAAGTTGAGTAAGGGTTATAAAATTGAGTGGAAAGGAAAGGATATGATGATCCAAAAACCAGGCTGCTGGCTTAAAAAGTTTGTTTCCCTGATGGGCGCAGTGTGGAAAAAAGAGTTGTGTGTAGTGAAGGGTTAAAGAACCGGAATGACTGGTGATATGATGATCCAACACCAGGATGTTTGCTTGATGGTAAACTTCAGGCATAGTACCGTTTTACAGTTTCTGAGTTAATGAGTAGCGAAAATTCATCATCATCCATTTCCTGCAATCTAAGAGCCCCTCCTGTCAATACCTCCTTGACAATAAATGGGCCTTCCCAGTTAGGAGTGAATTTTCCCTTAGACTGCTCTTGGTTGTGGATGATCTTCTTCAAAACCAAGTCATGTTGTTTAAACTGCCGTAGCTGGACTTTTCTGTTGTAGGATCGGGCGATCCTTTGTTGATATAACTGACCATAGAAGATAGTCGTAGTTTGCCTTTCGTCTATTAGAGACAATTGGTGATACCTGTCTTGTATCCATTGGTCTTTATCCAGCTGAGAATCTATCAACACTCTGAGGGATTCTATTTCTACCTCTATAGGGAGCACTGCTTCCATCCTATACGTTAATGCGTAGGGGGTTGCCCCATTTGAAGTGCGCATTGATGTTCTGTAAGCTAACAGAGTAAGAGGCAATAGGTCAGGCCAGCCTTTGTGGTTGGCGGACATCTTTTGCATGATCTTCTTGATGTTTTTGTTAGCCACTTTAATAGCACCATTCATCTTTGGACGGTAGATGACGGAGTTAAGATGTTTGATGTAGAATTTACTGCATAACTCCTCCATCATTCTGTTGTTGAGGTTCTTAGCATTGTCTGATACAATTACCTCTGGTTGTCCATATCGACAAATGACATTGCTTCTGATGAAAGCAATGATGACTTCTTTGGTAACCCTGGGGAAGGAGGCTGCTTCTACCCACTTGGTGAAGTAATCGATCATGGTGAAGATAAAGCGATGTCCATTACTGGCTTTGGGCTCGATGGGCCCGATCACGTCCATTCCCCATATTGAGAAAGGCCAAGGCGAACTCATATTATGGAGCTCCCGTGGAGGGGCATGGATAGCATTCTCATGAATTTGGCATTGATAACATTTCCTGACGTGGTCATTGCAGTCAGCCTTGAGAGAAAGCCAGTAATGTCCTGTTCTGAGGATCTTCTTTACAAGTAAAGGGCCACTCATGTGTGGGCCACATACTCCACCATGGACCTTATCTATGAGTCTCTGAGCTTGATCCTTGTCCAGACATCTGAGGAGACCTAGTCCTGCATCTCTCTTGTAGAGTGCATCTCCGCTCAGGTAGAATTTCATAGCAAGTTGATGAATCTTCCTTTGCTCAGTCAGGCTCGCCTCAGCAGGTGTAGATCCATCTCGCAAGTACTCCTTGATATGTTGATACCTAGGTTGTTGGATGGGAGGTAGCTCATCCGATACTTCTCCAATATAGTTCCCATAGGCTGATTCCTTTTGCAGGGCCAATGTGACGCTTGGCACGTATTCCTTGTCAGGTATGTGAATCAAGGATGCCAAAGTTACTAGTGCGTCTGCGAAGTCATTCCTATTACGAGGAATGTGTAGAAAGGAGATCTCTTTGAACTCTGAAGCCATCTGTAAAACTTGCCGATGGTAAGGCAGCAAATGTAGCTCTTTGGTTTGATAGATTCTCGTGGATTATTTGACTACCAACTCTTAATCCCCAAAGACAATTAACCGCCTAATGCCCATTGAACGGGAAAGTTTTAGCCCCATGATACAGCCTTCATACTCAGCTGTGTTGTTGGTGCTGACAAACTGCAATTTGATGGCGATGGGATACTGCTCCCCCGTACCGGATACTAGAACTGCTCCAGCTCCAGAACATTTCGTATTAACAGCTTCATCGAAATACATGTTCCATGCTTGGCATGTATCTACTGATGGTGTTACTGAATTGCCATTTCCCTTTCATCGGGGAAGTATGTTTCCAAGGGTTTAAAATTCCCTGAAGGTGCGGCAACCAGTTGATCCGCGATTCCTTGACCTTTAATGGACTTCTGCATCACGTAAACGATGTCAAATTATTGCAGAATCAACTGCCATCTGAACATTCGGTAATTCAATATGGGCTTACTGAACAAATACTTGAAAGGATCCACGCGGGATATGAGATGGGTTATGTGCCCATGGAGGTAATGTTGTAACCTCATGGAAGCCCATGTTAAAGCATAATAAGTCTTCTCAATTAGAGTGTACTTGTGTTCACTGCTGCTGAATCTTTTGTTGAGGTAATAGATAGCTCGTTCTCGACCTCTATCGTCTTTCTGACCCAGCATGCAGCCCATGGCATTGTCACTTGTGGACAGGTACATAAAAAGGGGAACATCATCCCTGGGTGGTACCAAGACAGGAACTTTGACTAGCTGCTCTTTGATTGTAAGGAAGGCCTTCTGGCACTCATCATTCCATTTCATGGAGGAGTTTTTCCTTAACAGTTTGAAGATAGGCTCACAGGTTGCTGTGAGTTGAGAAATGAACCGGCTAATAAAGTTGACTCTTCCCAAAAATCCTCGTATTTCCTTCTCTGTCTGAGGAATGGACATTTCCATAATGGCCTGGATTTTGGTGGGATCCAGCTCAATCCCTTTGTGGCTGACTAGGAATCCTATCAACTTGCCTGATTTAATGCCAAAGACGCACTTGGCTGGATTTAACTTCAAGTTGTACTTACGCAACCTGTTGAAAAGCTTTCTGAGATGGTGTAGGTGGTCTTCCTCCCTTCGAGATTTGACAACGATGTCATCCACGTAGATCTCTATCTCTTTGTGCATTAAGTTATGGAAAAGAGTCATCATGGTTCGTTGATAGGTAGCTCTGGCATTGATGAGGCAAGACAACCGTCTGTAGCAAAAGGTTCCCCAAGGCGTGATTAATGCAGTTTTCTCACGATCCTCCTCAGCAACCATGATCTGATGGTACCCCACAAAGCAATCAGCGAAGGAGTACACGCCGTATTGAGCAGTATTATCAATGAGAATATGGATAAATGGCACGGGACAGCTATCTTTAAGGCAAGCTTTATTCAGATCCCGATAATCCACGCAAACTCGGACCTTTCCTCCAGGCTTAAGCACGGGACGATGTTGGATATCCGTTCAGGATATGTGAACACCATGATAATACTAGCTTGAAATTATTTCACAATTTCTTCTTTCACCTTTAAACTCCACTCAGGTTTCAATCGCCTGAGCTTTTGCTTGACTGGCTTGAATCCCTCTTTAATGGGAAGGCGATGAAGGACAATGTCAGTGGATAAACCCACCATGTCTTCATGAGACCATGAAACAAATCCTAGAATTGGGTTAGTAGTGTAACCAGGTCATTCCTCTGGTTTGGGGTAAGGTCTGAACCAATCTGGATTAACTTAGGGCTTTCTAAGGTTCCGAGATTGAAGGAGGTGGTTTGATCAAGGTTGGTTTTAGGTTTGTCTTTGACCCATTCTTTGATCTCCTGAGGCACCTCAATGTCCTCTTGTATTTCCATCAAGTCTGAGTCCAACTTTTCATCAAAGTTACAGTCCTTGTGGAGAAAAGGCATCTTATCAGCAAGTACAGGCACATCTAAGTTTAGAGTCCTGAAACAAAATATGCTTTCACTTAATATATATGAAACTGTTTAATCATGCAAAGTGTTAGCATGCACGGACAAAACAACTGCTAATATTGTACAGAAAAGTAAGCAGTTATGATATCTACAAGGCAGAAAGAAGTCCTGCCCATTTTACCCTTGTCGACCAATGCAAGGAGTGCTGCTCCAATTGGCAAGGGCAAAGTCCTGATGGACAACAGTGATAGAGGGATTGTCATCGTCCTCTTTCTCCCAATTGATGACCATTATGTCTGGGCAATCATCGTCTGGGGTGTATCTGTTTGTATGTTCATCATGGACAATAATGTGTATGCCTGACATCTTTCGGATGATGTCTTGTTTAATCATTCGCTCCTCTTCTTCCACCTGGGGATCTGGAACAAAGACTTCCTTCTCCTTTACCGGTATCGGTTTAGGAAATAACATAGCCAGTACATTGGCTGGCACCTTTACCAGAGGTTGAGCGGACTCTGGATTTACGTGTGGAAATAATTGTCGTACGGTTGAAACTGAAGGAATCTGTTTATGCTTATGCGGATTCCTGTAACTGGAACTGGCAGAATAGCCTAGTCTGGCTATGCCAGTTTGACTAGACACTTGAATTAGGTTCTTAATATCCTGATTATTTTTACCCAGCCCTTGTCCTTGTTGGTGTCCCAATGACATCATTTTTTGAGTAGTTGCCATCACTTCGGCAGAAATCTTGGGTATGGGAAATGGTGTCCTAATGGAATGGTATTCAGTGTTGCTCACTTCCAAAGCATGAAAACTGACCGGCTCAACATCAAAATTAAAACTGATGAGCGGCATGTCACCATGTTGAGGACATTCTGATTCAGCGTTGACTCTGACTAGGTTATTGTTGATAATGTATCTAAGTTGTTGATGAAGAGTGGAAGGGACTGCCCCGGCCATGTGAATCCATGGTCTCCCCAGAAGTAGGTTGTATCCTGTATCTATTTTGAGCGCGTGAAAAGATACACAGAATGTATGGGGACCAATCTCGATTGGCAGCTCAATCTCTCCGACTGAATTCCGGCGGGATCCATCAAAAGCTTTAATAATCGTATGGCTACTTTGGATCCATTTAAGATTGACGTTCATCTTCACCAATGTAGTGTAAGGATAGATATTCAAAGATGAACCTCCATCTATCAAAACTCCAGCTAGCATGTATCCGGAGGACAAAACTGCAATATGTAACGACTTGCAATGACTGATCCCTTCGGGCGGTATGTTATCATCAGTGAAAGATATCACATTGTTGTTGAAAATGTGATCAATCAGATATTGAAAATTTTCCACATCCACTGATTTTGGCAAATATGCTTCTTCCAAAACCTTCAGTAGAATCTTCCTGTGATCCTCAGAAGTTAAACCCAAGTCCAGTATTAAAATTTGATGTGGAGCTTCTCTTCAGCTTAAAACCACCTTGGCTTCATTATGACCCATAGTACGGAGGAATTTTTCAATCTTCTCCATGGGAATTTTCCCCTTTAATTTGATGGTATGCTTCATCACCCGTTGGGGAAGACACAGTGGATTTTCTTTTGACACTGCAGCAGTTGTATGAGAGGTGGATCCTTTAGCTTCTCCATAATTCTAGGGAACTTTTTGTAAGCTGATAATAGGATATTGTGGTCTGAATGGTAAGTTGATTGGCTCTGGAGCAGCCACTTTCAAAAGATTGTCAAGTCCTTTGAGTTGAATGGCTTGTATTGTGAATGGTTTGACAGTTCCATCAGCCTCAGCGGATATAACTGCTACCAATCCCTTCCATTTAGTAGGAGAAGTATTTTCACTCTCAAATAGCAAAGTATCGTTGTCTGCCAGTTGCAGGACACCGCTATTGATTAGATTCTGAATAAGGTGACGAAGTGCCCAGCATTCTTCTGTGTTGTGACCTCTAGAATGGGAGTGATACTGACATACTCTATCAGAATTAAACCGTCCTGAACAGGGATTGATTGGAGGTAGAAGGGAAGTGATTCTTCCTTCATTGATTAGCATCTAAAGTATCTCCTCCATAGGTTGGCCCAGGTATGTAAATTCCCTTCTATTGGCAAAATCCCTACAGGCTTTGGCAGTTGCTCTCTTCATCACTTTATCCTTCAATGTTTCATTTCTTGAAGGTGACGAGGGAGTATTCATAACCAAGGGAAGGAGACTAGCATGCTCTTGGCTGACTAATTGGCATGTGACTTGATGCTGATAGGTCACCAATTCGGCCAATTACTCAATCTGCTTACATAGAGCTTTCATCTTTCGTTCCATCATAAACTGGAACTTTGTATAATCCTATTTGTCAACACCGTCTTTGATGATCTGAGATGATTCATAGTTAAAATTGGAACTCTGTCCACTGATCTAATTAATCATGTTGACATCTTCCTTTTTGTGTTGAGGAAGAGGGTTGTCTTATACGTGAGGTTGATCTGGCTTGGTGACCACGATCTCATCGTTGTCTATCAAATCTTGGATCTTGTGTTTCAAGGCCCAAGAATCTTGAGTATCATGTCCAGGTGCCTCGACATGATAAGCACATTTCTGAGCAGCATTGAAACCCTTCCCATTAGGGTTGGCTGGTGGAAGAAGATGCGTGATTTTTTTCTGAGTAGTCAGAAGAGTAAGGATATTCTCTAGCGAGTCCTCTAAGGGTGTGAACACTCGAGGGCGTCTGACTTCTCCACCTTTAGGCAATGGAGGGTTTGATGACTGTGCTTGAAAGGGAGTGTAGTTCCTCCTCTGAATAGGCATATTCTGATTGCCTTTTTGACCTTGGAGTATCAAGGAAACATCCTCCTCTTTCTTTTTATGGACCCTCCGGGGATTGTTTCCATAAGTTCCGGCCTGGATGTGTTCAGCAACAGCTTTAAGACCTACTAGGTCTTGAATCTTTCTTGACTTTAACCCCATCTCAGCCATCTCTCCATGCTTGATCATTTCAGAAAATGGTTTACTAATGCCAGCTAAAACTCTCTCATAGAAAGGAGCTTCTTGTATGTCGATAAAGGTCATGACCATTTCTGACTCTATCATAGAACGTATCACTTGAGCAGCAAGGCGCCTCCACCTTTGAGCATACTCTCTGAAAGACTTATTGGACTATTTCTTGACCTGGGTAATCTAGTACCGGTCAGGAGCCATCTGAGACTGGAAGCTGTATTGTGTGAGGAAGGCATGAGCTAGTTCTTCCCAACTATGGATCTTGGAATTGTCTAATCTGGTATACCACGAATGGGCTTCTCCAGTCAGACTCTTTTGGAATAGCTGCATTCTGAGCTTCTCGTCTTCTGCATAAGATCCAAGTTCTCCAATGAACACCTTTAAATGTGTGTAAGGATCTCATAATTCGTCATATTTTTCGAAGTCAGGAGTTTTTAACTTTTCTGGATAATGAACACCAGGGAATATACAAAGGTCAGCATATGAGACACTTCCATGTGCTCCAATTCCTTTGATAGAATGAAGGGTTTCTTCCATTTGAAGGACCTTTTCCCTGATGTCACCGGTGTCTAGATCTCTTTTGAGATGGGTGTTTTCAGGATTTTTGTCTGTGGTAAGCAATTGTAGTTCCGGATCTATTTTCTCTGAACCTTTAGTTCCTCCCTATGTAGAGGATTCAGCATATATGGGTATCTTCGTACCCTGAGTAGACTGATGTAGTTCTTTAAGCAGAACAGCCAAATCTGTGATTTGTTTACTTAATCCATCAAATTCTTCGCGAGAAACTGGATTAGATTGGTCAGATGAAGACATAATTGGCTGTAGGCCCGCGGCCTTTTTGGACTTTGAACTGGTAATAGGTCTAATTGCTTCCCTGCGACAAAACTTACATAGTTTAGTCTTAGTGATTGTGTAAATGTTTACATGCTATGTGATGTGTCTGTTTTAGGATTATTATCCTACAAAATGGATGTTAGCTGTTTGTAATACAGGATAGCATGTTAATTTAAAAATATGTGTGTGCACATATTTCTTCATATTTCTCATTACATAGAGATGAATATGGAATGAAATTACAAGTAATTGACTTAACGAGTAATTTGAAATGAGAAAGCATGAAGAGACTTTCCTCCGCGTTTGGTTTATCAAAGGCTGACCTATCTTAGGTTACTCTCGCGACTTTTTGGCATGAAGATTCCCAAATCATCGCAATTTACTCAACGAGAAATTAATCCGGTCTTTCAACTGGAGCGAATTTGGGTGGTGCCTTTCCTAAGCCTCGTTGGAATTAGTCATACTATGAGTCCAGTAATCAAACACCGACAGGATAGCCTCCTGGTGGAGGAACCACAAAGCATACATTCACATACAACGTGTCTCACCGTTTATGAAAATGATGACATATGCGTAGCACTAATATCACAGACAGATATATTACAGTGCAGTAAAAATGCATTCATATACATTCATCAAATGTAAATGCAACATCCACACACAAACGTATAACAGTTTTGAAAAGCTTGTAATAGCGGCTTAAGTCCTCTTACTGGTGTCCCCAGCAGAGTCGCCACCTGTCGACGTTGGGATTTTTATTTGTCCTTTTTCTATTCTTGTTCTTTTGTGTTCTCATGTTAGGTGAGATTTGTTTGAAAAAACAAGCGAAAAAGGTCTGACATGTATATGTCGACGATTGAACTATAAGAGTTGCCAGTTGGTTTTTTAACTGGTTATACCAACATAACCGAGTAAAGGTTTGCATATTGACCCAGTGATGTGACACTGCTAAACGGGTCTGTGAAACCGAGATTCATTAGGGTCCGGGGACTTTCTTATGCGGAGGGAAGGTGTTAGGCACCCCCCGACATCCGTGTTGCCATGGTGACCGCCACTTTTCAAGAAACTGTTATATGAATATGTGTGTGTATGTGGGTCAATGTGTTGTTATTTAGAAGTAATGCGAGTCCTCGTTCGCACCTATATACACAGGGTTTGAATTTGTGTAAAATTTTAGTTTTAAACAAGATATAGCAGTCAAGTTTTATAAAAGAGATTTTTCAAACCCTGATGCGCAATAGTAATTAAGACCTTTTACACTTTCATTTTATTAAAATGTTCGTCTTGATTGCTTTTATTTTCGAGATGCGAAGCATCTTCGAGAAAATAATGTACAAAGCAGTGCCGAACTCCTCATGGGTATGAAGACCATCTGAGGAAATCCAAACACCGCGGATAAATTTACAAGCTGCTTACAGCCGAAAATGTCCATCACGGGAACCGAATCTAGATTCAGTAGAATGAATCTGTGATCACATGATTCCTAGGTTCACATGATGACGCAGTTTGTACTAAAGCAGTAAGCAGTTATATATATAAAAGCTGTAAATATATATATATATATATATATATATATATATATATATATATATATATATATATATATACAGACATGATCAACCACCACGAATCATCTCCATGGGGATCGGAAATGTAAATATATAAAAGCGGTAAATATATATACATACAGACATGATCAACCACCACGAAGCACCTCCATGGGGGATCAAAAATGTAAATAAAGTTGTAAAAGTGATCAACTGCCATAGAGGAAACTCCAGGCGGGACGAAATATATAGAAAACAGTAAAAATGGTGAACCGCCACGAAGTAAACTCCAGGCGGGACGATATATATATATATATATATATGAATCGAACTAATGATATATATATATATATATATATATATATATATATATATATATATATATATATATATATATGAACTTATATATATGAACTGTGTGTCGAACTCTGTTCGATGAGCTTAGACTTATGTTGGACTATCATCGAATAGAGTTCGACACGTATATATATATATATATATATATATATATATACGAAAGCAATTAAACGCTATAAGTTTATATATAATATATATATATATATATATATATATAAGTTTATATATATACAAACTATGAGACTGAAGTGTCGCAACACGACTCTATTAGTGTGAGCTATAGAGGGGGGAGCTGCAGGTGTACTTGCGGCTAGCCGCATGTGTACCTGCGGCTGCCTAGGGTGCCCTGGGCTTCGCGGGTCCTGCCATCTCGAAGTACGTGCACGCATGCAACGTGATGTCTGCTTGAACATTAAGAACTTCAATCTTGGCATCCGATTGAGGTGTATAAGACCTATTTCAGACAATCGCTATCGAGATTTATGCAATGACATGGGATTAGAGGTTGTACGAAGTCAGGAAGATGGGACCATGCCCTCCAGTCTTCAAGCTTCAAATTCTATCTGTTGTCCTACGCAATAGTCACTCGGGATTGGACTTCCTTGGTTTTTGTGGGGCATTGTTATGTAGAAATGTATGTCTGAAGTGTTGAGACAGTGCGATGTGGCGTCAAGGTGGCAAGATGATGACTTTGTCCCTCACTGGGGTTATCTCCTGTTTGGGCTGATAATGCAGACGTTGCTCAGAGTTATCTCTGAGATTGGACTGTTGCAAGTGTTGAAGGTCCTCAGTGTCATCTCTGAGGTGTGTCTGTCTTCCCGGTGTTATCTCCGGGTCTTATACTGTGTGCCTCGGTGTGAGTGCCGAGTGTTTTGAAGCTATTTGCATGGCTTTGAAACAAGCATTTTTGGGGTTATCTCCAAAACTGCAACTGCATTCCTTGGGGTTATTTTCAAGGTTGGCGATGTTATTCCCGGTGTCGGGACTGAGACTAAATATCTCGGGGTTATCTCCGGGATGAATTGGCCTTCTCCGATGGAATTTCCGGTATTAGAACTACAGGCCTCGGGGTTATCTCCGAGGTTAGAACTAATATTCCTGGTGTGTGTTCCGGGGTAGAGACTGAACTTCCGGTAGTATTCAGACTGGATATAAGTTGTCTTCCAGGGTTATCTCTGAAAGACGAATCTGCCCTCCTGTAATATCAGTAACAAGTGTACAGAAAATTTCAAGTGTCTACATATATATATAAGCAATAAAAGCCACGGATCGACGATCTGGGCATACACACGCAACACGACTCTCAACATGAATAAGTACGTGTGCATGGAAGTGAAGAAAGCCTGAAAGAAATTTGAGATGTCTTACAGTGGGATACCAAGAAATCTTCAAATAGCTTTAAATGAATGAATACTCGATTTCCACCGGTAAAATATAGGAAAACACAAGCTCACAGGTGTTTGGAAAAAGAAAGCACTACGTTTAAAGTGTGTACAAAGCAAAATGGACAAGGCTTCCTCGCCTTTTTTTCTCTTGAAAATGGCCACCATAATCCATCTATTTATAGAGGGGGGAGCCGCATGTCTACCTGCGGCAGCCACGGGTCTACCTGTAACTGCCCAGGGTGCCCCAGACCATGTGGGTCTCGCCGTCTCGAAGTACGTGCACTCGGACGACGCGATGTCCGCTCAAACCTACATAACTTTCAATCTGGGAGTCCGATGGAAGCGTGCCAAACCATTTCAGAAAGCTCTTTTTGAGAGCTATGCAATGAAATAAGAATTTCCCTTTTTTAATTTTGAAAAGTTGGGTCCGTGATCGAAATGGCATTTCTGAGTTTTTGTCAGGCAGTCCGTTGAGCTGTTTTGCGTAGTTTACGCTCAAAAGTTAAGATATGGCTCTTGTGGGACTCCTTTTGAAGCAATTTGAGTTGAAATGAGTGTATTTGATTTGAGTTGAAGTTGAGTTGGCAAAATGACTATTTTGCCCCTCTCAGGGTTATCTCCGATTTTCACGCAATTGTAGCAGTCTTTTTTTAGGGTTATCTTGAGGTTAGCCTACTGTTGACTCTGACTATTCTCAGGGTTATCTATGAGGTTGGCTTGACCTCCCGGGGTTATCTCCAGGCTTTGAACTTGATCTCTTGGGGTTATCTCTGGGGTTGGAACTGACTTTCCTGAGGTTAGAAACTGAATCTCCCGGGGTTATCTCCGGGGTTAGAACTGATGTTGTGGTCCTCCAGGGTTATCTCTGGAGTGTGAAAAAGATGCTTTTGTCCTCCTGCATAGTTAGTAACAGGAAAAAAAAATTGAGTGTCTATAGATACCATAATGATGTCGGCTTGAAATTGTTTCACAATTTTTTCTTTGACTTTCAAACTCCACTCAGGTTTTAATCACCTGAGTTTCTGTCTGACTGGATTGAATCCCTCTTTGATGGGAAGGCAATGAATGACGATGTCAGTTGATAAACCGACCATGTCTCTATGAGACCATGCAAACACATCTTGGAATTGGGTCAATAGAGTAAACATGTCATTCCTTTGGCTTGGAGTAAGGTCCGTACCAATCTGGATTTGTTTGGGGTTTTCTAAGGTTCCAAGGATAAAAGAGGTGGTTTGATCAAGATTTAGCTTGGGTTTGTATTCGACCCATTCTTTGATCTCCTGAGGCGCCTCATAGTCCTCTTGCTCAATCTCCATCAAGTCAGAGTCTAACTTTACATAAAAGTTGCAGTCCTTGTGAAGAATAGGCATCTCATCAGCAAGTTTAGGCATATCATCTAACTTTAGAGTCTTGAAACAAAATGCTTTCACTTAATATATGAAATTGTTTAATCATACAAAGTGTTAGCATGAAATGAAAAAAACAATTATTAATACTATGCAACAAAAGTAAGTAGTTATTGCTATCTATAGGGCAGAGGGAGTTTCTACCCTTTTTACCTTTTTTGACAAATAAAAGGAGTGCTGCTCCAATTGTCGAGGGTCAAGTCCTAGTGGACAGTAGTGATGAAGGGGTTGTTATTGTCTTCCTTCTCTTGAATGATGACCATGACATCTGGGTAGTCGTCATCTAAGATATCCTTGTTCATACCCTCGGTATGTGCCAGGAAGTACATCTTTGATAACCGTCTTTTAATGTCTTGTTTGCACCTTTGATTCCTTTCCTCCATGTCTGGGTCTGGAATCAGGACTTCTTTTCCTTTAACCGCTATCGTCTTAGGAAACAACATACCTATCACAAAGGCATGAACTTTCCATAGAGGCTGTACAGAATTAGCATCTGTAGGTTTAGGCAACAGCCTTGTAGATGAAGGAATCGGTGTATGCTTATGCGGGTTCCTATGACTGGACCCAGAGGAGTAGCCTAATCCGGCCTTCCCTGTCTAGTTGGGAACTTGAATTGGGCATTTGATTCCTTGCTGATTCTTTCCTAACCCTTGTCCAGGTTGGAAACCCAAGGATATCATTTCCTAAGTGGCCGACATTACCTCGGCGGAAACTCTGGGTTTCAAAGCTGGAGCCCCAATTTGTTGATAGTGAGTGTTGCTCACCTCAAAGGCTTAGAAGCTGACAGGTTCAACTTCATTGTTAAAACTGATGAGAGGTACATCACTTTATACAGGATACTCTGGCTCGGCATTGACAGTGACCAGATGACTGTTGATGATATACTTGAGTTATTGATGAAGAGTGAAGGGTACAGCTCCCGCCATATGAATCCAAGGTCTTCCTAACAGTAAATTATATCCTGTAGTGATTTTGAGCACTTAGAAGGATATGTAGAATGTATGTGGACAGATTTCCACTGGTAATTCAATCTCTCATACAGCATTTCGTCGAGATCCATCAAAGATTTTGATGATTATATGGCTGCTTCAAATCCTATTGAGATTGATGTTCATTTTTTCCAATGTGGCATAGGGGCAGATGTTTAGGGATGATCCTCCATCTATTAGCACTCCTCCGCCTACATATTCGGAAGACATCATCGCTATGTGCAACGGTTCGCAATAACCCATCCCTTCGGGAGGTATGTCATCATCCGTAAGGGATATCACATTGCTATTGAAGATGTGATCAACCAAATGATGGAAATTTTCAACATCCACTATCTTTGGCAAGTGGGCTTCTTCTAATATTTTTAGCAAGACCTTTCGGTGATCTTCTGAAGAGAAAACCAAGTCTAAAATAGAGATCTATTGTGGAGCTTCTTTCAAGCTTTGAGCCACCTTGGCTTCATTGTGTCCCATCTTGCGGAGGAATTCTCCAATCTTCTCCTTGGGTTGTTTCCTCTTAGATCTGATGATAGGCTTCATTACTCGTTGAGGGAGATACAGTGGATTTTCTTTAGACACTGCAGCAGTTGTGTTTGATGTTAATCCTTCAACCTCTCCATAATTCCATGGGACTTTCTTAAAGCTGATGATAGGATATTTTAGCCTGAATGGCAATATGATTAGCTTTGGTGCAGCCACTTTCAAAGGGTTTTCAACTCCTTTAAGCTGAATTAGTTGAATTATAAGTGGTGTGACAGCCAAATCTTCCTCAGAGGATATAACTGCTATAACTTCCTTCCATCCTGGAGGAAATGTATGTCCACTCTCAAGTGATACGGTGTTATCGTCTGCCATTTATAGGTCACCGTTGTCAATCATATTTTGGATGAGATGACAGAGTGCCCAGCATTCTTCAGTGTTGTGACCACGAGAATGGGAGTGGTATTGACATACTTCGGTAGCATCAAATCTTTTTGAGCATGGGTTGACTAGAGGTAGCAGTGTTGTGATTTTTCCCTCATTGATCAGCATCTGCAATATTTCTTCAATCGGTTGGCCTAAATAGGTGAATTCCCTTTTGTTGGCAAAGTCCCAACGGGCTTTAGCTTTTGCTTTTCTTGTAAGCTTTTCCTCCAAGGTTTCACTTTCTTGGGTATTTTTGATAAGAGAAAGGAGGCTAGCATGCTCTTGACTGAACAACTACCGTGTGACTTGGTGTTGATGAATCACCAGTTCTACTAGTTGATTGACTTGTTCATCAAGAGATTTTAACTCCTGTTCCATCATGAACTGGAACTCTAAATAATCCCACTTGTCGAAATTATCCTTGTTAGTTTATGAAAAACCACCCACATATTTGAGGTACTTGGAGCTCTCTCCACTGCCCCTGTTGATCATGTTAACATCCTCTTCCTTGTGTAGAGGGAGAGGGTTGTCTTGAACATGTAATTTCTCAAGCTTGGTCACCACGATCTCACCACTATTAATTAAGTCATGGATCTTATGCTTGAGGGCCCAACAATCCTAAGTATCGTGGCCTGGAGCTCCAGAATGGTAAGCACACTTTTTGCTTGAATTGAAACTCTTTCCATTTGGATTAGCTGGTGGAAGGAGATGAGTGATCTTCTTTTGAGCTGTCAGAAGTTTGAAAATGTTTTCGAGTGAATCCCCTAAGGGTGTGGACACTCTTGAGCGTTTAACTTTTCCATTCTTTGCCAAGGGAGGATTTGAAGACTGAGCTTGAAAAGGGGAGTAGTTTCTCCTTTGAATAGGCAAGTTTTGATTGCCTTTTTATCCTTACAGTATCAAGGAAACATCCTCTTCTTTCTTCTTATGGACCCTCCTAGGGTTGTTCCCATAACTTCCAGATTAAATATGCTCAGCTACGGCTTTTAACGCGGTGAGGTCTTGAATCTTTCCAGACTTCAATCTCATTTCTGCCATTTCTCCGTGCTTGATCATTTCTGAGAATGGCTTTCCTATTCCAGCTAGGACCCTCTCATAAAATGGAGCTTCTTGAATATATATGAAGGTCATCACCATTTCAAACTCTGTCATAGATGGGATAACTTGAGCAACCAGACGCCTCCATCTTTGGGCATACTCTCTGAATGACTCATTAACTTGTTTCTTGACCTTGGTAATTTGATACCGCTCTGGAGCCATCTGAGTTTAAAAGCTGTATTGACTGAGGAAAGCATGGGATAACTCCTCCCAACTGTGAATTTTGGAGTTATCCAATCTAGTGTACCATGATCTGGCTTCTCCAGTCAGACTTTTCTTAAATAGCTGCATTCAAAGCTTTTCTTTCTCGGCATAAGATCCGAGCTCTCCAATGAACACTTTTAAGTGGGTATAAGGATCTCCCAATCCATCATATTTCTCAAAATTGGGAGTCTTGAATTTCTCCGAATAATGAACCCCGGAGAATATGCAAAGGTCTGAATATAAAACACTTTCATGTGTTCCAATCCCTTTGATGGACCGAATGGTCTCTTCCATTTGTAGAACCATTTTCCGAATATCACTGGTGTCTTGATCTTCTTTAAGATGGGTGATTTCAGGGGTTTTGTTGGTCTTTTTAGTCTGAAACTAAGATGCTAAAACTTTTCTATTCGAACCCTGGATTCCTCCATATGTAGAGGGTTCTGTGTGGATGGGTATTTGTTGACCCTGAGTTGATTTGTGTAATTCTTTGAATAGAACAGCCAACTCTGTTATTTAATTACTTAATCCTTCGAATTCCTCGCGAGAGACAGAAGTAGGATTAGGCTGGCCACTTGTAGCCATGTTTGGATGTAGGCTTATTGCCTTCTTGGACTTTGAACGGGTAACGGGACCAATCGTTTCCCTACAAAAAAAACTTATATAGTTTAGTATGGGGAAACGTGGCAATGTTACATGCTATGTAATGTGCCCATTTTTTAGGAGTATTATCCTGCAAAACGGATGTCAGTTGTTTTAATAACAGGATAGCATAACAGGTTTTGATATGAAAAGGGAATGCATGTTCACATATTCCTTTATATTTTCCATTACATTGAGATTGACATGGAAATGAAATTACAAGTAATTAAAATTACAGGTAATTGAAATGGGAAGGTATGAAGAGACTTCCCTCCGCATTTGGTTTATCAAAGACTGACCTATCTTAGGCTACTCTCGCGGCTTTTTGGCATGAAGGTCCCCAGATCATCAAAATTTACTCGATTAGAAATTAATTCGATCTTTTAACTGGAGTGAATCTGGGTGGTACCTTTCTTGAGCGTCATGGAATTAGTCTCCCGACGAGCCAGTAATCAAACACCGACGAGATAGCCTCCTGGTGGAAGGACCACACAACATATATTCACATACATCGTGTTTCACCGTATGGAAATGATGACATATGTGAAGCACTAATATCACAGGCAGATATGGTGCGAAACACTAAGCGTAGTAAATAAAGCATTAGTATACATTCATTCAAATGTAAATGCAGCATCCACACATAAGCAGATAAAAGTTTTTGAAAAGTGTGAATAGCGGCTTAAGCCCTCTTACTGGAGTCCCGAGCAGAGTCGCCACCTGTCGACGTCAGGATTTTTATTTGTCCCTTTCTGTTCTTGTCTTTTGGTGTTCTCATGTTAGGTCAGATTTGTTTGAAAAAACAAGTTTGAAAAGGTTCGACATGTACATGATGACAATTTGACTGTAAGAGTCGCCAGTTGGTTATTTTTAAATGGTTGCACCAACTCAACCGAAAAAAGGTTTGCATAAAGACCTAGTGATATGATACTGTTTAACTGGTCTACAAAACCGAAATTCGTTATGGTCTGAGGGCTTGATTAAGCGGAGGGAATGTGTTAGGCACCCACCGACTTCCGTGATAACACGGTTGTCGCCACTTTCCAATTTAAACTTTTATCTGCGTATGTGTGTGTGAGTTAGTTCTATGTGCAGTTATTTGGAAGTGGTTCTATGCCTTGTTCGCACCTATATACAAAGGGTTTGACTTTTGTATAAAAGTTTTATTTTAACGAGATATGGCAATGATGTTTTGTGAAACAGGTTTTTCAAACCCTTGTGCTCAATAGTAATTGAGGCCTTTGATACTTCAATTTTATTATGTGTTCGGCTTGATTGCTTTTATTTTTGAGATGCGAAGCATCTTTGAGAAAATAAGATACATAGCAATGTCGAATTCCTTGTGGGCATGAGAGCCATTTAAGGATATTCAAACACCGTAGATAATTTACAAGCTGACTGAAGCTGAAAATATCCATCACGGGAACCGAATCTAGATTCAGGAACTGAATTTGTGATCACATGATTCCTAGGCTCATATGACAAAGCAATATGTACAAAAAGCTAGAAAAAGAACTAGATTTGAGAAAATCTATACTATTCCAGCTTCAACGGTTCCAGTTTAGTCACCATGAACCGGTCAAAGTGAGAAATAACCAGATTTAGGTAAATCTAGCTTGCAGGCTAAAAGTTTAAATATCTACATTATGAAAGCAGATAAAACAGTTATATATAAATAAAAGTATATATATATATATATATATATATATATATATATATATATATATAAGCAGTAAACGCACCGGATGTATATCCAGATTCAATCAAACAGAATTTGATGAAAAGATATATATAAGTATTTATATATATAAAAGTAGTAAACGCTCCGAATATTATATTCAGGCTCAATCGAAGTAGTTCGATAATATATATATATATATATATATATATATATATATATATATATATATATATATATATATATATATAAGTAATAAAAAGCCACGAATCGACGATCCGGGCATACCCACATAATGCGACTCTCAACGTTAATAGATATATATACAGAAGTGAGAAAAAGCTTAAAAATCTAAAATATCTTATATTGGAATGCCAAGAAGACTTCAGATAACTTTAAACGCCTGAAAACTCGATTTTCACCGGTTAAATTTCAGTATGGAGCAAAACACGAGCTTACAAGTGTTTAGAAATAAGAATCACTCAGTTTAGAGCACTCTAGAAGTGTTTACAGGATGAAATGGATAAAGTTTTCTCTCTTTTTCTCTTTTTTTATTATGAGTTGCCAAAGGCTCATATTTATAGACCAGGGAGCCGCGGGCCCGGGGTGCCCCGGGCTCTACAGGTTCCATCGTCTCGAAGTACGTGTACTCGGACAACGCGTTGTCCGTTCGAACCTTCATAACTTTCAATCAGGGTATCCGATAAAGGCGTGTTGTACCTTTTCGGAATGGTGTTGTTGTGAGAACCCAGAATTTCACATAATTCAAATTTTTCGAGAAAAAAAAAATTTTAAATAAAGAAAGTACTTGAATCATATAAATGTATATGATAATTAAGCTAGATAGTTAATTTATCAACTAAGAAGTATACTTAATCTTTTTCAAGGAAGAGTAATGAAAGTTATGTAAGAAATTAACATAGCTTGAATGTTAGCCTTGATTATTAAATTAAAAGGATTTACAATCCTTAAGTAATTGATTATTGATATGAGTATGTATGTGTTTATAACTTATTAAGTCAATTTTGGACAAATAAGTTAATAAACTAGGAAAAATATGTTAGGACATATGTGAATTATGTACGTAATTGAGTAAATATGTATTATATAATGTGTATACATTTATTTTGTAAAGAGATGAAGAATAAAGTTATGTAACCTAATACATATATTAGGTATGATAATTAAATAACCTAATGAGTTATAATTTAAGACAATGATATTAATTAAAAAGATATACCAATCCCAAGAGATTTATTTTATACATCTCCATTAATTAATTTTATAACCTAATTATAGCAAGTCTAATTGGGTTAAGAAATTAAATGTGCATGAGTAAGGATTTATGTTATAATTGAGGAAATAAAAACTCTAATTAAATAATTAGGGAATGGTAATATTAGAAGTGTTGGAAGATGTTATTTATTTTGGCCCAAGGAACTAAATTTGAAAGCCCAAAAGAATTAAATGAGTGGCCCAACTTTTAGCCCAATTGAGAGGGGGTATTTTGGACCTTTTGTATACTAATTAAGATATAAAAAGAAAGCAAAATTGGGAGAAATATAAGGCCAAGTGGCCGAGCATTAGAGAAGAAATAAGGAGGGAGGTCAATATGATGATTGCTTACTTTAGTGGGTGAACAACTCCTTCTATGTGTCATTTCTTTATTTCTCCAACACTTTATCTAAACTTGTAAGCAACCACTTGGTAATTGAGTGGGAGAGAGAAGAGCTAGATATATTGGTAGATTAGGGATAGATATACCAAATATATCTATACTTACTTTTCCAACAAACAAAATAGTCTAAGTCTTATCTTGTTCTTTTCATCTTATTATCTAGCATAAACTAAGAAAGAAAGAGAGAGACTAAAGAAGAGAGAGAGAAAGTCTAGGGAGTTCGGCAACTCCAAGAGGAGAAGGAGAGGATATTTTGATTTTCATATAACCAAGATCCATCTCATATTTTAGAAGAAGAAGAAGAAGGAAAAGCTAAGGTATAACCAAATTTCTACTTATGTAGTCTAATTTCCTTTTTGGTTTGATTTGATTTTGATAATATGAAGTTATGATCTTGAGGTTTAAAACCTTAGATCTATGTTTTTATCAGTGTTTCATGTTTAGATATACCCATATTGGGTGTTGTTTTAGTTGGAAATCAAAAGTAAAGAAAAGTGATTTTTCTAGTTTATAAGCCTTAAAATTTCTATGTACTTTGGATTTCTACGAGTTTTTATCTACATCTTCTTTTTGCGATCTATCAAAGAGATGTGCTAGATATGTAAGTTTACTACTAAACTCAAGTGGTAGCACTCAAAAATGTTGAGTACACAGTCCATAGTGAATGATTTAGAAAAAATAGTTTTGTGTCGTTTAAGGAAAAATAGACTATTTTGGACAGTCAAGGATAGGGGCAGTTTCGTCATTTTTCTGACATTCAAAAATTATAGAAACTTTTGAAAGAATAATATGATAAGTTTTTTAACATCTCCAAGTGGAATCACTGAAAAAGGAGTTGTAGATTTTCGTATGGACTATTTTTAACAAAGCACAAAAAATTACAAAATGACAAAATGCTACTGTCCAAAATTTTAAAAGGGAATTTTTGGCCATTTAAATTGTGAAATAAATTTCGGCCTTTTGGGACATGAAAATATATGGTATTAAGTACCTCCTGTCCGAAAATGAGCTCATTCCGACTTAAAATGACCAAGTTATGACCATTTTAATATTTGGGTTTTTCGAACAAAAATCGCTATAACAAGAGTTCTATAATTCCGATGGCCACGTAATTTAAACTAGAGACTCAAGTTAACACATATAAGATTGTGTCAAGATATAGAAATTTTTGGAGTTGAGCATGATGGGGCTAAATTCTTAAGCTACACACTAAAAATGATTTTTGAAAAATACTAAAGTAAGTTGGAAAATTATGGAAAAATACTTTTTGTGTATGAAATATATGTATATGTGTTTGGAAAAAGGATAGAAAAATAATAAGCTGATTTGGTATTTTTGTGAAAAGGATAAGGAATCTAGCTTGCTGGATTAAAAATATGATGAATCCAACTTGCTGGATTGAAAAGAAGTTTACTGAATTAAAAATATGATGAATCCAGTTTGCTGGATTGCAATCTAGTTGTTGGATTTGGAATCCAGTTTGCTGGATTGCAACTTGGTTTGCTGAATTTAGAATCCAGGTTGCTGGATTTGGAATTCAGTTTGCTGGATTTGGAATCCAAGTTGCTGGTTTGGTAATTGACTTATTAGAGTTAAAGAAGAACTTATAATATATAAGATTAGAGTGTTGAATCATAATATATATGATATAGTGATTAAAGAACTATCAAAGGATGATAATAATACTAATATTGTAAGGTGTTATCTAATATTTAATTATGTGATTACGTGTTAGATAATTGATTGATAAAGTAATTGTACTATGATACAAAGTATGATATGCTGATTAAAAGACCAATCTTATTATTGATAGGTCTTACAAAAGAAGTTAACTTAAATTACATAGCAGTAGTCAACGAATCAGGCAAGTTTCCTAACTCAACCTGAGTTACTATTTTTCAAGCATGGTAGTGAATAATTATTTATAATTATTCACATCTATAATGATTGTTGTAATTCGCACGTAGTGCAATTGATTCTTGTTATATTATGTGAACTGTTTATAAATCATGCCTCAGCTAATTGTTTTGGCGAGACAAATATTTGTTAAAACATGAAATGTTCTATCTATTATGAACTAAATTGTTATTGGAAAATCTATGCCATTGGTTTCGGCTAGATTAGTATTGTTATTAATTATTGAAATCATAGTATTTCTTTGCAAGTAATTCAAATCATATTGTTGTGGTACGAACTCGTGACGTAAGATTGAGATGAACAAATTTTAATGTCGTAAATCAACCTATGCGCTATTATTGAGTATTATGCATAATATAGGGTACAAAAGAGTTGGCCACTCCAGGTACTTACAGAAGAGTATAGTTTAGTTTTTATATCTAATTTATATTCTTGTGGAAATTTAGTTTTAATAACTAAATGATTCCTCTATTAGTTCATGATCCTTTTCTGATCACTCAGCATAAAATCTGGGTATATCCCACTTTATTGAATATTGTTGTAGTATTGTTAATTTTTCTTATTCAATTGAATATTATTGAATCGTTGAAAGAATTTTACTCTTTCATCTCTGATATGTTATTCAGTATGAAATGGGAGAAAGTTTTATTATTGAGATTGAATTATTATTCCGCTACTTCGAAATCTTTTGATTATTGCTGAAGTTCTATAGAAGCTAGACTATTCTATTCATGATATATATCGTTTATTGTATATTTTAACTTGCTGAGAAAACTCGTTGCTCACCCTTGCTTAAATAAAATATTTCAGCTAATGCCGATATAGCAGAAGGTTCTAACAGGGACAAAGGCAAAGGCAAGGCTCAGGAGTAGTTAGTGTCAACTTTTAATGGTTAGGTTTTATTATGTAATTAAGTATGTAAACCTTTTGGTTATATAAGGGTATGTAATTTATGTCAAGGTTAGTTAACCTGGGATATTGTTATAAGTTGTATTAAGGAATATTATGAATGATGTTTTTCATTAATGAATGAGTTGTTAGATGTGATATATATGATGGATCGTAAGCACCAAACTCGAGGTTAGGGAACCCAAATTTGGAGGCGTCACAAGTTGGTATCAAAGCTATAGGTTATAAACCATAGGTGGGGGAAAAAGCCTTACGAATATAACCATAAGCAGGATAGAGAAAACTCGTTTAGAGTTCTAAGTGATGGATTAGAAAAATTCATCAATAGTAAGATATGGGGACACTCAGTGTTTATGGATTATGTTTGATAGTGATGTACTAATGAAGTTATTTAAAACTGGTGACAGGATGTTTGGAGATGATAAGATGGTTACAAAAATGTTAGCAGCTGCACCAATGCCATTAGCCAAGGTGTCAGCTCAGAGTGAGTCAGTTGAGGAAGTTTTAAGAGACGAACATGCGATAAATTAAGTTTTAAGAGACGAACATGCAATAAATTTAGCAAGGGATCATGACGAGTACCCCGAGATGGAGCTGGATGAAGAGGAAGAAGTATATTCCAAAGAAACTAAGGTGGAGCCAGAAATAAAGATCAAAGATGAGGAAGAAGGCAAAGTAGCAATCGAAGAAGGTCAAGCACCTGCAGAAGTTCAGGATTTAAGGACTAAAGTACTTCTCCTAGAGGAATTATGGAAGACAGAAAGAGCATTATGCGAGATGACAGAAGAACGAAATAATCTGAAGGCACAAGTCGATAGAATGAGGGTTAAGTGTAATGTATCATCTAAAGATGTAAGTGAGAAAAAGAAGGGTAATAAAAGGAAAAAGAACAACGACAGTGACAACAACTCAAAGAATTCGCATTCAAAGAAGAAACAAGCATGTGGCAAGTGTGGAAAGAACCATTCGGGGGAATGTATGTGGGGTAAGAATGTGTGCTACAATTGTGGTCAGGAAGGGCATCTATCACCAAATTGTCCTAAACCAAAGAAAGGAGGATGTTTTGCATGTGGTAGAACGTGTCATAAGGTTAAGAATTGTCCTAAAAAGAAGATAGGTGGAGGAAGTGGACATAAGAAAGATTAAGTGTGAGGAGTATAATATTTTGGAGTATAATATTCGCTTTGGTATGAATATGAAGATAACTTTTGTATGTCTCAACTTTTTGTGTAAAGTTATAATAATGAATCCCGACTTTTTGTCACAAAGGGATAGTAACCGTTTGTAGCAGTATGTACTATGTACTATTTGCATGAATATAAATGCAATGATATGATTATATGTTTGAATAAATAATTAAATTCTGAGAATTAAATTATTAAGATGATTATCAGATGAATTTGATAATTCAGTTGAAATTGGTTTAAGTTTTAAATTTTGTATAATACTAATAAGTTATGGCATAAAGACAAAGTATTAATGTAAGTCTTTATTTCATCAGATAATGCCGCCAAGACGACAAAATCGTAACCAAAGGGAGGAGCGGTCTGTGAATAATGAAGGAGATCAAGCTAATCCAATGCAGAACTTCGCAGACATGCTAGCTCAAGCTATGCAAACTAGAGCCCCAGCATCAAGAAATCGACCAGCTAATCCATTGGTTAACTTTAAAGACTTTAAGACCGTAGGACCGCCAGAATTTAAGGGAACCACTGACCCTATAGAAGCCCAGACATGGGTAAAGGAGATGGAGAAAGCTTTTGTTATTGCTAGAGTAGCGGAGGAGCAAAAGATAGATTTTGCTACCTATTTGATGAAGGGTGAGGCGAATTACTCGTGGGAGACAAACAAAGCTAGAGCTGGTACAACAGTAGTAACCTAGACAAGGTTTAAGGAGTTATTTTTTGAAAATTATTTCTCAGAAAGTATGCAAGCAAGAATGGAAGTAAACTTTTTGGAGTTGAAGTAGGAGAATATGTCGGTTGCAGAATACACCGCCAAATTCAATGAACTAGCGAAATTTGCTCTGCATCAGGTGGACACTGAGGTACGAAAGGCGCGAAGGTTTGAGAATGGACTGAAGCCAGGGATATATAGCAAGGTAGCTGTGTTACAGATTAAGACATTTTCGGCATTGTTGGAAAAAGCAATCATCGCCGAAGGAGGAAGTGAAGTTGTGTCAAGGTATCACCAAGAGAAGAAGAAAAAGACGAATGAAGGAGGTAGCAGTGGAGGAAGTAACTCTAATAAGCGTAAGTGGAAGGACAATACTAAATCTGGAGACAAGTTAGGAGATAATAAGAAGAAAGGTGAGGCATGTGCAAATTGCGGTAAAAAGCATCCGAGAGTATGTTTGAAGGGAAAAGGAGTGTATTTTAACTGTGGACAAAAGGGACACATCTCTCCAAATTGTCCAAGTCCAAAGAAGATACCAGGTTGTTTTTCTTGTGGATCGTTAGAACATCAAATTCGTAACTGTCCAAATAAGAATGCAGAAAGAGGAAGCAACAATAAAGGAAACAGCAGTGGAACACTGGCGATCAAAGGACCTACTCAGCCGGGAAGACCGACAACGCGCACGTTCAACATGACGTTGCAAGATGCAGTAGCTGCCCAGGAGGTGGTGACAGGTAATGATTTAGTTGAGTAAATGGATTACGCGAGAAATATTGGGTAGATATAGCTGTGAATTGTTTTCTTTTCTTTTATAGATCCCAAGTCACAAGTTAGTATTTGAAACACAAATTAATATTGTGTTGATATAAATGAATTAATAATACAACTTTAAAAGATATTAGAGAGTAAGAAAACGGTGATTCCAAGGACGGAATCCTTATAAGGAGGGGAGAATGTGAGAACCCAGAATTTCACATAATTCAAATTTTTCGAATAAATTTTTTTAAAAAATAAATAAAGAAAGTACTTGAATCATATAAGTGTATATGATAATTAAGCTAGATAGTTAATTTATTAACTAAGAAGTATACTTAATCATTTTCAAGGAAGAGTAATGAAAGTTATGTAAGAAATTAACATAGCTTGAATGTTAGCCTTGATTATTAAATTAAAAGGATTTACAATCCTTAAGTAATTGATTATTGATATGAGTATGTATGTGTTTATAACTTATTAAGTCAATTTTGGGCTAATAAGTTAATCAACTAGGGGAAATATGTTAGGACATATGTGAATTATGTACGTGATTGAGTAAATATGTATTATATAATATGTATACATTTATTTTGTAAGGAAATGAAAAATAAAGTTATGTAACCTAATACATATATTAGGTATGATAATTAAATAACCTAATGGGTTATAATTTAAGAGAATGATAGTATTTAAAAAGATATACCAATCTCAAGAGATTTATTTTATACATCTCCATTAATTAATTTTAGAACCTAATTATAGCAAGTCTAATTGGGTTAAGAAATTAAATATGCATGAGTAAGGATTTATGTTATAATTGAGGAAATAAAAATTCTAATTAAATAATTAGGGAATGGTGGTATTAGAAGTTTTGGAAGATGTTATTTGTTTTGGCCCAAGAAACTAAATTTGAAAGCCCAAAAGAATTAAATGAGTGGCCCAACTTTTAGCCCAATTGAGAAGGGGTATTTTGGACCTTTTGTATACTAATTAAGAGATAAAAAGAAAGCAAAATTGGGAGAAATATAAGGCCAAGTGGCCGGGCATTAGAGAAGAAATAAGGAGGGGGATGAATATGATGATTGCTTACTTTAGTGGATGAACAACTCCTTCCATGTGTCATTTCTTTATTTCACCAACACTTTATCTAAACTTGCAAGCAATCACTTGGTAATTGAGTAGGAGAGAGAAGAGCTAGATATGTTGGTAGATTAGGGATAGATATACCAAATATATCTATACTTACTTTTCCAACAAACAAAAAAGTCTAAGTCTTATCTTGTTCTTTTCATCTTATTATCTAGCATAAACTAAGAAAGAAAGAGAGAGAGATTAGAGAAGAGAGAGAGAAAGTCTAGGGAGTTTGGCAACTCCAAGAGGAGAAGGAGAGGATATTTTGATTTTCATACAACCAAGATCCATCTCATATTTTAGAAGAAGAAGAAGAAAAAGCTAAGGTATAACCAAATTTTTACTTATGTAGTCTAATTTTCTTTTTGGTTTGATTTGATTTTGATAATATGAAGTTATGATCTTAAGGTTTAAAACCTTAGATCTATGTTTTTATCGGTGTTTCATGTTTAGATATACCCATATTTGGTGTTGTTTTAGTTAGAAATCAAAAGTAAAGAAAATTGATTTTTCTAGTTTATAAGCCCTAAAATTTCTATGTACTTTGAATTTCCACCGTTTTTTATCTACACCTTCTTTTTGCGATCCGTCAAAGAGAGATGCTAGATATGTAAGTTAAATACTAAATTCAAGTGGTAGCACTCAAAAATGTTGAGTACACAGTCCATAGTGACTGATTTATAAAAAATAGTTTTGTGTCGTTTAAGAAAAAATAGACTATTTTGGACAGTCAAGGGTAGGGGCAGTTTCGTTATTTTTCTGACATTCAAAAATTCTGGAAACATTTGGGAGGATAATATGATAAGCTTTCTAACATCTTCAAGTGGATTCACTGAAAAAGGAGTTGTATATTTCCGTATGGACTATTTTTAACAAAGCACGAATAATTGCAAAATGACAAAACGCTACTGCCCAAAATTTTAAAAGGGCATTTTCGGCCACTTAAATTGTGAAATAAATTCTGACCTTTTGGGACATAAAAATATATGGTATTAAGTACCTCCTGTCCAAAAATTAGCTCGTTCCGACTTAAAATGACCAAGTTATGACCATTTCAATATTTGGATTTTTCGGACTAAAATAGCTATAACCGGAATTCTATAACTTTGATGGCCACGAAATTTAAACTGGAGACTCACGTTAACACGTATAAGATTGTGCCAAGATATGGGAATTTCTGGAGTTGAGCATGATGGGGCTAAATTCTTAAGCTATACACTAAAAATAATTTTTGAAAAATACTAAAGGAAGTTGAAAAATTATGAAAAAATACTTTGTGTATGAAATATATATGTATATGTGTTTGGGAAAAGGATAGAAAAATAATAAGCTAATTTGGTGTTTTCGTGAAAAGGATAGGGAATCCAGCTTGCTGGATTGAAAAATCTGATGAATCCAACTTGCTGGATTGAAAAGAAGTTTACTTAATTAAAAATATGTTAAATCCAGCTTACTGGATTGCAATCTAGTTGTTGGATTTGGAATCCAGTTTGCTGGATTGTAATTTGGTTTGCTGGATTTGGAATCCAGGTTGTTAGATTTGGAATCCAGGTTGCTGGTTTGGTATTTGACTTATTAGAGTTAAAGAAGAACTTATAATATATAAGATTAGAGTGTTGAATCATAATGTATATGATATAGTGATTAAAGAATTATCAAAGGATGATAATAATACTAATATTGTAAGGTGTTATCTAATATTTAATTATGTCATTACGTGTTAGATAATTAATTGATAAAGTAATTGTACTATGATACAAAGTATGATATGCTGATTAAAAGACCAATCTTATTATTGATAAGTTTTACAAAAGAAGTTAACTTAAATTGCGTAGCAGTAGTCAATGAATCAGACAAGTTTCCTAACTCAACCTAAGTTACTATTTTTCAAGCATGGTAGTGAATAATTATTGATAGTTATTCACATCTATAATGATTTTTGTAACTCGCACGTAGTGCAATTGATTCTTGTTCTATTATTTGAACTGTTTATAAATCATGTCTCAGCTAATTATTTTGGCAAGACTAATATTTGTTAAAACATGAAATGTTCTATTTATTATGAACGGGATTGTTATTGGAAGATCTATGCCATTGGTTTCGGCTAGATTAGTATTGTTATTAATTATTGAAATCATAGTATTTCTTTGAAAGTAATTCAAATCATATTGTTGTGGAACGAACTCGTGATGTAAGACTGAGATGAACAAATTTTAATGTCGTAAATCGACCTATGCGCTATTATTGAGTATTATGCATAATATAGGGTACAAAAGAGTTGGCCACTCCAGGTACTTGCAGAAGAGTATAGTTTAGTTTTTATAACTAATTTATATTCTTGTGAAAATTTAGTTTTAATAACTAAATGATTCCTCTATTAGTTCATGATCCTTTTGTGATCACTCAGCATAAAATTTGGGTATATCCCACTTTATTGAATATTGTTGCAGTATTGTTAATTCTTCTTATTCAATTGAATATTATTGAATCATTGAAAGAATTTTACTCTTTCATCTCTGATATGTTATTCAGTATGAAATGGGAGAAAGTTTTATTATTGAGATTGAATTATTATTCCGCTACTTCGAAATCTTTTGACTATTGCTGAAGTTCTATAGAAGCTAGACTATTCTATTCATGATATATATCGTTTATTGTATATTTTAACTTGCTGAGAAAACTCGTTGCTCACCCTTGCTTAAATAAAATATTTCAGCTAATGCCGATATAGGAGAAGGTTCTAACAGGGACAAAGGCAAAGGCAAGGCTTAGGAGTAGTTAGTGTCAACTTTTAATAGTTGTATTTTATTATGTAATTAAGTATGTAAACCTTTTGGTTATATAAGGGTATGTAAGTTATGTCAAGGTTAGTTAACATGGGATATTGTTATAAGTTGTATTAAGGAATATTGTGAATGATGTTTTTCATTAATGAATGAGTAGTTAGATGTGATATATATGATGGATCGTGAACACCAAACCCGAGGTTAGGGAACTCGGTTTTGGGGGCGTCACAGTTGTCGAGAGCTACACAATGACATGGGATTAGAGGTTGTACGAAGCCGAGAAGATGGGTCCATGACCAGATATTCAAGTCTTCAAATTCTATTCGGTGTGATGTCTTGTGTAGTAGTCACTCGAGATTTGAGCTATGGTTCTTGTGGGACACCTTGTATGAAGTGTTGATTGAAATGATGTTGAGACGACGTGAATGTAGTATCGAGGTGGCCAAAATACAATTTTGCCCACCGGGGTTATCTCTGGCTCTACGCAGATGTAGCAGTCGTTGCTCAGGGTTATCTCTGTGATTGAACTGCTGTGAATGCTGAATGTCCTCAGGGTTATCTCTGAGATGATCTTGACCTCCCGGGGTTGCCTCCGGAATTAAAACCGACTTTTTCGGGGTTGTCTCCGAGGTTGGAAATGACTATTCCGGGGTTATCTCCGGAACTGGAACTGCATCTCTCGGAGTTATCTCCGAGGTTGAAAATGAGCATCCCGGGGTTGTCTCTAGGATTGAAATTGAGTATCTCGGGGTTGTCTCCGAGATTAAAAAATTGAGTATTCCGGGGTTGTCTCTGGGATTGAGCTGATTTGACTTCCAGAATTATCTCTGAAAAACGTTTTTGCCCTCCTACAAGGTTAGTAACAGGAATGCAAAATTTCGAGTGTCTACAAGTGGTAAATCCTTTGTTGATTATTCATCCATCTCCATATATACTTTATTATATTCGAGCATACCCTACGACATACTCAAGAGTATTAAAGAATATGTCAAAACATAATTCAGTATATACAAGATACTATGACGATCTCAAGTCCAAGGATCACTTGTACTACTATCACTTTAGGAACTCTTATTGACATGCAAGTAAAACTCCATTATGGTTCCGTTATACGTCACGTTCAGTGAACTTATTCTCCGATAAGCACCTATATACTTGCTTTAGTGTCTCCATACAAATGATTATGAGATCAATCATCCTCTTCAACAAAGCAAACATAGTATGTACTAATCTATTCGGAATCAATAACCCCACATAATGATCCATAAATTAGGAACATTTTAGTTTTGAGCTATCAAGAATTTAGATCTCATTAGCATTATCAACATCATGATTCTAAAAGCATTGCTCAATAACTATGGGTTTATCACATTTATTAATTAACATGGATAAATAATGTCTTTTATAAAATAAATTCTCTTTATTAATAAATGAATAAAATTGCAAAGTATTTGCTTATTACATCAAATGTAATTGGCTTGAGGGCATACTACTTTCATCCGTCCTCAGAAGGATGAACATAGTAGATTTTACATTAAAAAAAAATAAAAATAGAGGAAAGAGAAAAAAAAATCAAATTTATCTTTAGTAGTGCCACACAATTACTTTTAATTTTTTATAGTAATGAACCCCACTAAATGATATATTTATCCATAACTTTATCTACTTTATCTCATATTTTTGTGAAAAAAAATTATATCATTAATCATCCTTTCAGCAACAGAGGATTAAGAAAGATTGAGAATAAGACTAGTATTCTCATGAGCTTGAGAGGAAGTGTAAAAGAGACTTTGTAATGACAAACAGAAAAAGAGTCCTTTATAGTGTCGGTCCTTCAAGACCAGGCAAGTTTAGCCAAACAAAGATAAAGTGTTTGTTACTCGGTGTTTTCTACACAATATCCTGACTTTCGTAAAAATCAGATCCAACTTCGCGTTGCAAAGGCTCAAAACGCTAACACTGTAGGAAAGATAGAATCATGTTGTTACATAAACAAAAACATAGTAAGTACGTTAAGGTAGCTTTATATGAGTGGTTAAAAATTAAAATTTAAATGTAATAAAACTAAATTTTGTAGAGGATTTTCAATTGAATTCAAAAATTGATTGCTCTATAAATAATTAAGAACAAATGTGACTTCAGATAAGAATATCTAGCAACTCGTAAAGAATTAAATATGCTAGAGCTCTCCAGTACACCTTTGGGCCTGCTGTTATAATTGAGTTCTGATGCATAACACCTGATGTGCTTAAAAAGACGTACAGTTCTGGAAGTTGTTCAAGTCAATTACCTTCTTCTACATTATTATATCCTAAGTTCTTTTCACGGGCTTAATAATAATCTTCTTAGGCAATATTGAGATTATATATTTTGTGACGAGCAAAATATTTCAAGGTCAAACAGATTATAGGAAATAATCCACGAAAATTTGTGATGGTTTTTCAAGATGTTTTCAATCCCACGGCAACACACCTCAACAAAACAAAATTTGAAAATTGCTACAACTAGAAAATTGAGCTTCTTCATTCCAATTTCAGTTGCTGCTGAAGACGGAATTGGGAGGCGGTAGGAGGACCTGTAAGAAGTTTACTAGGGGAAGGGGTTTCCAGAAGAGGTCTCCCTGTCCCGACAAAGGAAGTTTTTCTTGCACCTTGATTTGCAAAAAGCAAGTGAAATGTCCAATTGAGAACATTGGGCGCAAATACCCTGTAAAGAAGGAATATGTCATACCAACTTGGGAATTTTACATATGCTTCTCCACGGCAAGCCCCAGATACGATCATCTTCGCGAACTCCTCAGTAGGACCACCAGACGCATGTACCTTAAACAAAATTGTAGGAAATTCAATGATATGAACACGACATTATAACTTGAAGTTACACCACAACATTCGTTACGTATACATAATACATTCCTACCTTCCTTCCAAAATGAGGATTTAGGAAATCATGCAGTATAAGGACAGTTGTCCATTTTCCATTTAAACTTCAATTTCAATTCAAATAGTATCAGTAAAAGTAACTGAAAGCCAGGTTTAACTCCAATTCTGGGATGAAGACAGCATAATCAAACAAATATGAACCTTAGTTAGGTCGGACATTTATGTTTCAATAGATCCCAGTCACATAACTGAAATTAATCCATCAACTCATTTAATGGTGAATTAAATTCAAAACTGAGGGTCATTTCACTGGACTTTAGTTCAAAAATATTGACTAAAATACAGTTTGCACCCCAATGTTTAAAACGTATCTAAGTACACCCCAATAATCTTTTATGCAAAAAAAATGCACCCTCCGAGGTTTAAACGAGTCAAAAAGCACCCTAAAGTTCTTTTTGGATCAACAAAATGCACCCCAACTTTTGAACAGTTAAAACATAGAGAAGAACTTTGGGGTGGACTCAGATACGTTTAAAATATTGGGGTACAAACCTTAACAACCCTACAAACTCTTTAGGGAGCAAACCGTATTTTAGTCAAAGTTGCGTTAGTTAATTAGCCATAGCATACTCCAGCTCTTATGGTAAGGAAACTAAAAGAAAGACCCCTTCCAAGCCGTTGAATGTGAATCTCTAGTGCTACTGAATCGTTCCAAAATTAGAGATACATATCTATATTTAGATTATAAAATCATATGAAATTCCTATCATGCCATTACTTATATACTAGATAGATTGAGTACTACCATGGCATCCCTACTACATTCCTAGCCAATGTTAGGGATATGTTTGGCAATGTAAAATTTTTCTTAATCCTTTTGGAAATGTATATCTAATTTTGGAACGAGGGTATTCCCTCGTCTTCACACTTGCAACATAACAACATAACGGGCAAGGCAACCGGGTAAAGACCGTTTGGCATCACATGGTCACTCTTATGATGATCCAGGCTTATGATTTATCCACTATTTGTCTAGCTACAATTCAAGCTATATAACAGGAAGATTTTCATGGTCTGGATACTATGTTACCACTACTTGTATCGCAATTGGGACTCTTTATAGGGGCAAGGTTTTTATGTCTTCCTCGGGCTGTATTTATTTATTTATCCAATAAAAAATCCTGGCCTATCATTTCCCTTGAATAAAAAAAGATGATTTAGTAAATTTAACTTGGAATCTTCCTCAATTATGAAAGAATAATAGAAGACATTATTTTTTTCAAACACAACTTACTTCTCTTTCTTCCTTCCATTGCATCTCTGCACCTTCCTCCACCATGAATTTTCCTCCAGTCATTTCAGTCCCAATCCAACCATGTGTGGCAATTGTTATTTCGACATCATCTTTCACTTCTAAACGCAGTGTCTCATAAAAGTTAACTAGAGCTGCCTTTGCTGCCTAGTCATTACCAAATACAGAAAAAGAACCAAAGATTATGACTTCCTCATTAAATGATGAAATACAATGACAAACAACGGTCACAAGTTTGATTTTTACACGATAATGGAATATAATGAAAAAGAGAACTGATAGGTACAAATAATAAATAATTTGTTTACAACTATTACAGCATCCACGATGAACTGAAGAAAGGAAAAAGGAAATAGCCAAAAAGAAGGAAAGTGAACATCCAACAAAAATAATATCTTATCTGTTTATACTCCTTATTTGAAGCAATAACATCATTACTACATTTGGTTCTAAAATAGATTTAATCTCATTATGTAAGCTAGTAAAAACACCCTCTAGGCATTTGGGAGAACCATGGTATCCAATTGAAAATCTGAACTCTGATCTTTGGGAGATAAAAGGCTAAATCTAATCCAATTGAAAAGTTGAACTCTACAGTGCCAACTAACGAAATCCAGCAAAATGGAATATAAATTGGTAAGGCTGAGAGGGAACAAGTTCTTACAGTGAAGAACTTGATTTCAAGGGATGGGTTGTTCCATTCTCTGACCTGGTGTATATTTTCATTTAGTTATAATTATTGACAGACTCTGGTTTAGTTTCAGGGAACTGACCTAACAGAAAAACCTTGAGTAAACAAAGGGAATTTATATTTCTACAAACAAAAGTAGTAGTTACACAAGGTCATGCTAAAATGAATAGTAAATGAGTCTCATATGTGGAGGAATCTTGTGAAAATATCAATTCCTTTAATATATTATGTATAAAAATCTTACCTCTTTACCTAATATATAGGCATGGATGAATATCATAAGAAAAGAAATCAGTGTTCTAATTTGAAACTCTACAATACTCAAAATAATTTTAAAAAATTATATTTGGTAATGGTTAATATAAAATTTTAAAAAACCACATCTATAATTTGTACAGTATAACAAGTATGTACAATAATAAAAAAAAAAAATGAGACTGCCTAAGAAAACTTCTAGTTCGCCTAGGGAAACGCCAAGACACCGCCTAGACGGCCTAGCCGCTAGGGATCCCCTCCACCGCCTAAATTTGCCTAATGATTTTTAGAACAATGAAAGAAATCCCAATTTCCTACACAGGTATATACACACACACACACACACACACACACACACACACACACATATATATATATATAATGTAAGTTTTGGGATAAAATGTGAAAGAAGTTCTATATTCTATTCGCAATAAATTATCTAAGAACTTGGGATTCAAAATGTCCTTTTCCTTTTTCTTTTTTGTATTTGCGGTTACTTTGTTATCATTTCTATTTTCAATGGTTTTGGCCTTCCAATGGCTAAATGTACAGTTTCAGTTCCTGAATATTTAAATACAGCTGAGTTCAACAGTTAGATTTACTCACAGAATATAAGCTCATTCTCGGCAAAGGCAACCAGTTCTCAACCGATGCGTTAACTATGATTCTCCCATTATTTCGTCGCAGATGAGGAAGAGCAACATAAGTAGGATAAACATTTCCCCAAAAGTTAATGTCCTGAAAGTAGAAATTCCAAAAACACTTGGTAAAAAATCAACATGGAGGTGGTTATCACCTGAATTTTCTAATGAAATAATAAACTGCCTAAAAGAGTTTTTTTCTCGAATAATATACCATCAAGATCGGGAACACAGATGCATCTGCAGCTTCCTCGAAGTAGAAAGTATGTCCCAAACTTGCTGTATTTACTAGATGATCCACTGCAGAATGGAACATAAATAAATAAATAGATAAGGGCACCTATTAATGTCCTTTTTGTTGATAATAGAAGACATTTGTGGCAACCCGTAGCAGCAGCATAATGGAATGGACTGTAAAAATGTAATCTAGGGATGAACTTAATTATTCAAGTAATACAGCTCAATACGGAACACTTTTGTCTTCTGCATGCCAAATGTCTCCATTTAGAAATAGATCTTGTAAGTTAGAATACAGCTTGACAAATACATAGGACAAGCAGACATGGTCTACTTGTATGTTTTTTTTTCATGCTTTATTAAAGAATAAAATGTAGAATTATTGCCTTCTATTTGTAACAAATTATTAGGGAGAGTAAACTAGTGCTCCAAAGTTTGAGTTTTTTTTTGGATAGGAATATTAATCCCAATTCTTGTTTGTTTTTAAATTTGAGCTTGGGACTATTAGTCCGAGGATTATAAAATGACTTAAGATGGGCGACTATTTAATACCATGTCTAGCTAGGTATTATAATCCCATCATGTGGGATTAAAAATTTATGGATAAAACTAACTTTTATATCTTTTAATACGAGTACTAGCGTATGCTACAAATTATAATTTAAAGTATAATTTGACTGTAACGCTCTTTCTTTCTCCTCTGATTTGATCTTCAATTAAAAAGGTATTACAAGAAGCATTACTTATAAATAGGCTGTAACGCTTATAAATTATAATTATCTATTTAATTATATATAATCCATTCCTATTCAGCGAAGTAATATCTCTTGAGAAGATCAATGAAATTATATATCTTCAATATATACTATTTAAATTGAATTGATTTGTTATCTTCTAAAAACTTTATAAAATTCAAAATAATATTTAAAGTTTATGGTTAATAATAGTATATATTTTGGGTAAAAAAAGTTTTTTTTATGAGAATAAAAACTTATTTTGAAAATATATATACATTTACTATTAAAAAGTTTATCATTTATTTTTCTTAAAATAATTTTTTCATAACGAGCTTCATCATAGCTGTCTCTAGAACATACATGTGATATGTTTAAATAATTTTTTATTTATTTATAGGCGCCTTTTTGATGTATAAATAAGTTTAAATTATAGTTTAAAATATGTTATTATTGGTAATGGTATAATAGTCCAAATGATATTTTTTTATCCAATCCTTTAATTAACCTTATAAAAAACAAACATAACATGAGATTATTTTAAGTTATTCCATGAATAATTTCATAAAAAACAAACATGTGACTATTCTAAGATTATAATTCCGAAACAAACATAGCCCAAGATGATTTTGTTAGGAACAAAATGGAAGTTCTTAGCGACGAAATTATGTACCTAATTGTCTGGTGTTGTAAATCCTAGTTCATCAACAAAGGGATTATGTACACATAAAAATATACAGGTTTGTTATTTATGTCCATAAAAAATTATTCAAATTTCATTGCTATATAGAAGATGGTCCATTCCTACTACAAAGATCAAATGCATGTTATTACTAGTTATGTGCCCTTGCAGTGAAAGTTTCGAGACTTACCACGCCCGTACAAATTCACAGTCGCATTAACAAATCTCCTACATTCTTCTTCCTTTACAACATCTGCAGCCATTATAAGAACATGCCTAGCGCCCAGGCGTGTTGCATTCTCACTGATTGCTCGAAGCCTGAACTCTCTCCTTGCAACCAAAACAAGATTGGCCCTCTTCTTTGCATATTCATATGCAATTTGCTGATGTTACAGGGAGGGGGGCGGGGGGTAAAAACATGAGTATGTTTGGACCTCGGTATACATGAAGGATACGAAAAGAAGTAAAATAACTCCCGCCGTTCCAAAATATATCATTATTGACTTTTTAAAGTCAATTTAAGACTTTTAAACTCAAATTTGACATGGATTCCTTTAATTTTATTCAATGAACATTGTAAACAATCTAAATGAATTATAGTTTGAAAATGTCTCAAATTGACTTTCAAGAGTCAACAATAATTTTATAATTTGGAGCGGAGGAAGTACATAATTATAAAAGAATGTCAATGAACATAAGTATATATATCTGCACTTCTAAAGATACTAATATCAAGAACAATGAAGAAATACATAATTAAGAAAGCCTCAATTAATTGTTAAATTTCATTTTCCCACTTTTCCCCCCCTCAAATGGCTAATGTTATGTTGCAGGTATATATTGAACTTTTAAAGACAATTTAAATGAGGGAGAAGTTGCAATTTAGGCAAACAAAATCACTCGATTGTTGTTAAATTCTTGATAATTTACCCTTCTCATGGAAAGTCCTTAAAAATAACTTTTTAAAACTAATAATTCGAATTTTTATGGGAAAACTTGAAACATAATTTATCTAGAAATTGCAGAAAATATGAAATATGTACTTCATTAATTCAGGGAGTTGATATTAACAGGGGAAAAAATATGACATGGAAAAAGTTTTTATTTGGACAAATATATCCTTAACAATTTTTGCTGTAATTTTACCCTATGTTATTGACAAGGGTGTATTTCTCCAAAACAAAACAATCGCCCTGTCCCCATATTTTTTAATATCAATTCATTCAGAGGCGGAACCAAGAGGGTCGAGGGGGGCATATGACCCCCCCTTGGAATCTCTAGCGGCGAGAGAGAGTGAAAAAGAGTTTGCCTGAACTTGATGAACTGAAGGGGGTTTAAGAAGAGCAGAGATTTGGTCTGCGAATTGGGCCTCCGATCTGGATGCTTGATAGATCATGGGTTCCTCGAAAGGGATAGTTATAACGATCGAGAAATTTGTAATGTAATTAAAATATTTATTGAATTAAATAAATATTTTAAATAATTTATTTATTAAGGAAAATAAATAATTTATGAATTGTGGTGAATTAATTTAGTAACTAAATTGATTAGTGTTAATTAAATTGAGTAATGATAATTTTATCTGAAGGATTTAATTTAAGGAAATAATTAAATTAAATCAATTGCTTAATATTTAAAAAAATAATTAAATTAAATGAATTGTTTAATTTAAATGAAATAAATAAATTAAATAAAGTGATGTTTCTAATTTATTAATTAAATTAGATATATAATTATTAATTAATTTTAAGCATAATTATAATTAAGATTATAATTATTATAACTATAAGTATGAGGTAATTAAATTAATTTAGTGGTGTGACATGAAACCATATAATAAAAATAATATAAAAATAATTTAGTAAAGGAATAGTGTGGTTAGCCAAACAGGGCCTTGTGACCTTTGGCTTGTTTCTAACTGACGTCTTTTATTTTTTTTAACTAAAAGAGAACGTGAGAATTTAAGCCATCTCAGTTTATTTTTTCTTTCGCGTCTTATTTCTTTCCTAAGGCCCAAGAGTAGAGAGTTGAGAGAGAAGAAGAAACACAGAGGTTAGAAAAGAGAGCTTGGAAATAAGAGAGAAAAAAAAAACTCAGTGACATTGAGAGTTGGAGAAGGAGGGTTTTGGGAAGGCTTTCTATCATCTTTAGCTAAGGTATAACCAATTCTAATTTTTAACTATTGTTTTCTTGAAATTTTTATTGATAGTGGTGTTAGATTGATACACATATGTATCTATGGTTTATAATCTGTTATTTATCATATGTAAGTATTACTTGATGATTAAAGGCATGAAATTGGGTAGTAGTAGAAAGATTTCATATAACAGTGTTCTTATATGAAAATTGGCCTTAGAAAGTACCAAATTATGTGCCTTATATGTGTTGAAATCTGCAAATTGAAGTTGGATTGTGTTAATATGTTAAGAATCGAAGGCGGCGTAGTTTGAATCGTGTCAATTGGTTAAGCAACGAAGTCGTGGTGATCAAATTCGCTAAAAGTGTTAAAAGTAAAGAAATTGAGAAAATGGTGGTTTTAATTCTTCAAAACTGAATATATATAATGTTCATGTAGTTGGAATGGTGAATAACATGTTTTGTGATGTTATTACAAAGTTTTAGTTGCTAAGTTTCATGAATTTTTGTGAAATTGGGATTTTTAGCCTTAAACAAAGACTGTGTTCGAGTTTTTGCAAAACTGTTTCTAGTGCCGAGCTCGAGCGCGCTGCCTCTTGACGCGGTTGCGCTGCCGTGCGGGCGCGCCGGACTCTAAGCTAACCATGGCGCGGTCGCGCCAGTGGTCATTCAGACCTAGAATTGAACTGTTAAAAACATAGCTTGAAAATTGTTCACCTAACTTATTTTAATGATTTGTAAAGTACCTAAAACATGTTACAAGACGTAGTAATGTATTGTAATCACAACGCCGAAACTATAGATTATGATTTAGTAAGTTGTGACAGTTTGTAATGTGATGTCATTTGAATTATTGTTCTACGACCACCATGTTGTGTACTATGATGTAGTGAGAATTTAGTTTCATGTACGTGAATGGGTAGAATAATCAAGTCTTAAGTTAAAGATTATAGACTTGATTAAAATGAAAAACTAATGAAATTGATGTTAATATAACTAATTAGTATTGCGGTTTCAATGATATGTATAGGGTAATTGGCGAACATTATTATATTTGTGTAGCTTACATACAAGGCAAGTTTCCTAACTTCATTCTCTTTATTAATGAATGCAAGTTTCTAAACCTTAACTCTTTACATTGAGCAAGCTTTTTAACTTCATTCTTTTCATATTAAATGCAAGTTCCCATTCCTAAATTATTATTGTACAAGTCCTGAAATTCTTTGTAAGGTTGAACAAGCCTAATCTATCATGCGTATGTTTGTACAAGCTCTTGTAACCTAATTCGTTATATCAAGCAAGTTTCACTTTCCTAATTATTATTCAAAGCATATATTGTTCTACTACATTGATTCAAGTGAGATTGTTTTAATTCTTTGAATATAGTACTTGGCATGTGTATCATGTTATTCAATTGTATATTGTTGATATTCGATCTGTGACTTTGATAGCCTTGTTCAATTATACACTCTTGTATTAAACCTTCAAGTAGTAAGCAAACCTTTATTGATGAAATTTGAATAGTGTTCTAAAATTCTAGAAACACTGATAAGCTAGTTCCAAACTAAACTTTCTTTAGTGCGGAAATTCTAAATTCAAACTGAGACGAACAACCCTAACATAGGGGATTTTGTACGTGTAACGTTTAGATGTTTGTGCACAATACATGGTACAAAGGGATGATCCCCCTAAGTACGTTAAGAAGAGTTTGTATAGTCTAATAACTGTTAAGGTTAAGGTAATAATACCTAAATACCGGAGACATAGTTCGTGTTCCTATGACCCTCAGATATTAAAGTTCGAACTTGTTTTCTATTTTTGATTCATAGAACAAGTTCATTATTGTTCAGTATTCGTTGTTCATTCTCATGTTATTATTATTACTACTCTTTATATCAGTGAGTAATTGTTTGCTCACTCTTGTAATTAATAATGCAGCTAAAGTCGAAAGAGGTGATGAGCCATCTACTAGCAAAGAAAAGGGCAAGATGTCCAAGTGATGAAGAATTATTTAAAATTTATTTAAATGCATGATGTTATAAGATTTTTTTTCTTTTATGATGTATTCCGCAAACTTATGTAATAATTTTAAGATTAGATTACCTGGGATTATTTTGTGATGATGATGTAACCCTTAATGGGAAAGATTATTGTTTAAGTTATTTAAATTATGTCTTTATCCTTTATGATGGGTAGTTAGATGTAATGGTTTTGGATAGTGAACACCAAATTCTGTGGGAATGAAGTACCCGAATTTGAGGGTGTCACAATAGTTCCGTTGGTGGGGTTTACTTTTCTGGTGATTCTGCTTGCTCGGATGGTTCCTCTCCATCTGTGTGTTTTTCCAATCGGAATTTTTCCGGTTGGTTCATGCTGATGGTTGCTTGTGGGGCCGACATGGGCAGGTATGACCTATGATGGAGATGACATGCGGAGCCTACTTGCTTTTATTTCAAATTTCAAATTTTTGGGCTGGTTGCTTTTGGAATCTCCCGGGCTTTGCTCTTGTTTGCTGATAGGTTTTACTCGAACTGACATATGCTTTGGGCCATCATCAAATGAACTGTTGGATTTTTCTAGCTGAAGGATGCTGACTGGGCCGTGTAGTTAGCTTGTTTTGTTTCGTAAACCTAACCTTGGGTTGTGAGGTTTAAAAGGCTATAATCAACTAAATACCTAAATGATAATTGCATTTGAATTTAATTCTGGTAGAGCATCGAAAATCAACAATACATCTTCCATGCCTGGACACTCTAATTTTATGGTGTTTTCATTTGTCTAGCCTTGGGGTGTGCAGTGTACAGTATTATGTAATTAGGCTACGCAATTATAATTGTGCAAAATGAATTTAAAAGATGCAATCCAAGCGTTAATAAATAATTTTTTTTATTGATGTATTTTGACCCCCCTATAAAAGTGTTCTGGTTCCGCCACTAAATTCATTTAAACACTACGTTTGGATTTCCTCTTTTCACCTTTTGCTAACGGCGTTGGAGCTGCCCCTCTAACCGATAAACCAACTCTTCATTCATCTTAGATTCAATCGGATTCAAGAATCGTGCGTCGAAACAAGTTGACTTATAACATAGCTAAAGGAATAGAATGGATGGTGGAATGATTCATTCCATTATAGTTGGAATGAGTTATTCAATACTCTACCTCCCCAAGGAATAAAATTCATAAATTTGGGAGGAATAAGAATATTCTAATCCATTCTAATCGCAACCAAACACAATATTTTTCATTCATAAGTCATTATATTCTTACCTTCATTACTCCAATCCAAATGTAGTAAATTATTAGTATGCACGCATGATGCGTGTGATAGTAAATTATTTTTTAAATATATTTATTGATCTTTAAAAATATAATATAAGAAAAATGTAGATAAAGATAATAAATGTAACTTTTCCTATTAAATTAAAAAACTGCCAGGTAGTTATCTTTTGCAACATGTATAACTGTTCTAAAAATAAATTAGGGTTGATGGAAACCAAGAATCCCAAAAAAAAAATCATATTTTGAGAGACCAACAACTCCAAAAATAACTAACCTAACATTGATAGAGATATAAGCAACTAAAAACGGGAGGATTAATGTCAAAAGTCAAAATAAACAAAAAACCAACCCCACACCATATATCTCTATTAATAATAAGAAATAAACAATATTGTACCTTTTTACCAGCCCACTTCAATTTCTCCCCATAAATTGCCTACATGGCTATTTTATACGAACAAGGCTAAACTAGAGAGATTATTAATCAATTGAATTTTAAAATTTTAAGAACAGAGAGATAAGTAACTTGAAAAATATATCAGACTAAGAGGCGGTGAAAATCAAAAATCAATTGAAGTAGTTCTCATGCATATTTAAAGGGGGAAAATAGCCCAAATATGATTAGAGAAAAATTAAAGAAATAAATTTGGAAGAGCATTAAGAATAAGAAATTAACCTCTCCAATTCCGAAAATAGGAAATGTGTACCTCATTAAAAATTTATTAAAAAGCAATTAAAAAAAATTAATGTCAGAACTGTCCCAAAAATAACAATCCGCTTACCATATATCAAAAAATAAACAATTTTGTACCTTTTTACCAGCCCAGTTCAATTGAATATTTAAATTTGAATAAAAGAGATGATTAATTTGAACAATAAATCAGATCGTGAGACAGTGTAGAATCTCATACATATTCAAAACTGCTAAATGGCAAAAGAAAAAAAAATCCCAAATATGAATTAATTAGAGAAAAATATTAAAGAGAATTAAGAAACAAAAATTAAAAATTAATTAACCTCTCCAATTCCAGAAGAAGCTCCGGTGATGATTACAACTTTGCCCTCCATATTATAGAAATTTTCATTGAAATAGGTGTTGTAAATCTTCTCACATGTGTTAACGAAACACAAAGCTGGCCATGCAAACGCCAGCATCACCAGGCTCGCCGGTGGAACCACAAAATCTAGAACAGAGTTCACCAGATCCATTTGAATATTTGATGATTGAATTTTAAGAAAGAGAACCAGAGAGGTTTTTATTGTTGTGGGTGTTTGATCGAGATGGAGATGGAGATGGAGATGGAGAGAAGGGATAAGAAGGAGAGGGAGGAGAGAGTGATGACTTCATGTAGAGAGAAACTGCGAACACGTGTTGGTCTGTTGGGTTGGGGTAGTGACGAATGGAGGATTTATTTGGAACTTCCGCGTGATCAGATTGATACTTCCTCCGTATTATAATAACTGTCGCTTTAACTTGATACACATAAATTAAAAAAATTATGCTATCATTTATTAATTAAAATTAATATGAAATTTCATCACTACCCTTTTATGGGAAGTTAAAAACTATTAATACAAGAAAAAAAAAATTTAGGACAATGAGAGAAGGTAGGGGTGATATAGGAAAGTAAATAATTTATTCTGCTAAAAATTTGGAAACGACAAATAAATTGAGAAAAAAATTTCCTTCTAAAATGACTGTTATTATGGGATGGAGGTAGTAGTATATAAGGGTACAACCGGGCTCATGCCCGAAGGACCGGTCGGCTCCGGGACTGCACGGTCTGGTGTGATTTTTTTTTTAAAATCCGTATGACATTAAATTTCTTGATAACCGTTAATCTATTCAATTATTACTACTATTCACCGTAGCGTGCAACAAAAATGTATCATAGTATACTAGTATCCACCCAAAGGCACCAGAAAAAAAGTTGTGGAAAAAATTGAGGATAAAATGTTTTTAAAAGAAAAACAAAAATTCGAATTAATACCTCAGCGTGACGCCTCAAGAGTGCACCTCAGCGTGGCGCCTCAGGAACGCACCTCAGGATGACACCTACAAGGACGACCATCACATGTTCACCACTGGACGACGCCTCTAAGGTATTAATGGGAATGGAGATGAGATTAAAATGGTTGATTTCATTTTAGTTAGAATAATTTATTTTATATTCTCTCTTCTTGAACCTCATAGTTTAATGATAGAAAAAATTATTAATAAGATTTTGGACAAAAAAATTAAATTTAAGTCAAAAATAACAAAAATAAAAATAATTGTTCAATTCATTCAAATCGCAACTAAACATAATTTTTTTTATTCTTTTAGAATGAGTCATTCTATTTTTACTTTTATTACTTTAATCCAAACGTAACATAAGAATTAAAGTATTTAAATAATTATTTATTTAGAAAAAAATAATAAATATAAATATATAAAATAATGATAAATAAATAAATAAAATATCTCGAACAACCTCAGTGTTAACATTTTCCGCCTTCAGCTTGTGTCTCTTGCCCGAACTTCTATGACTCATCCTGTGGGTCATGTTAAAAAAGAGAGTCAAGCACCTCAAGCAAACAGCACAATTTCTGCATTGGTATCGTGGCTCAGGGGTGGACGGAATAAAAAACGAATAAAATAGTCAAATCGAATTTTTTTAATCGAAAATTTTCGAATATTCGATTATTTTAAGTATTTCGATTATTGTTAATATCAAGATTTGTCCACGTACTCAATCATTAATAGTGCGTCCAATCTTGCACAGAAACGAAGTCGCACAGAAAAACTTGATGACTTGGATCGCAAGGGAATTGCTCCGGTGTGAGAATAAATACAGGTTGAATAAAATTAACAATGACTGCTTAAAGCTTTAGTGCTGAAAAGTAATGTAATACCTGTAAATTAGGATGTAGTCTTGTATTTATAGTGATCACACATTCTTAAACGTCCCATCCTAAATTAGAATAGAATTCCTCATTATGGGGGATACCATAATGGGATATGTAGATACTCAAATTTTTGCATTCTTGTTACTAATCATGCAGGATTGCAGAATCGTCTTCCAGAGATAATCCTGTAAGCCAAATCAATAAAATCCCGGATATAATCCCGGGAGATTCAATCCAAGTCCCGTAGGTAACCCTGGGAGATCCAATTCCAATCCAGGAGATAACCCCGGGAGATTCAATCCAAGTCCTGGAGATAACTCTGGGAGATCCAGTTCCAGTGTGACGCCCTCAAAATAGGTCCACACAACCCATTCTGAGTCGCCAAATACATGGTACATAAACCAAATATAAGCTTCATTAATACAACTGTTGTGCAAAATACGACAACACATATGCTGTGAGTTTTAATACAAATATTGTCTTGTAGACAATATCCAAACTCAAATAAAGTCCTCATTACAATTATTGATACACTATTTTATAAAATAGTGAGGATTGCTATAATAACCGTCTTGAACCATCACTCCACACTCCGATTAGTCCCTGCTAGATTCTCGCCTCTTGAGAAGAACAATGGAACAAAAAAGAAAAGAGTGAGCTCAAGTAGCCCAGTAAAAAATATTATGATTAAGATAATGTAGAACAAATTATCCTTAGTCCTCAACAGGGAAAAAAATCTGATAAAATTTAATAGGCAACAAGTTTTAGATCAATAACTGCAGCGAAAATAACAATTCATTAGAAGAGTCAAGTAGAACATGAAATTTACAATCTTCTATGATTTAAAAGTCCATCATCAATATTTTATCCCTGTAACATCAATCAATAAATATTTTGAATCAACAAATTATCTATGCACTACGGGCCAATGATATTCGTTAGTATCAACAGTGGTCATGATCATGCTAAACACCTATCCATCTATGCACTACAGGCCAAAGAGGACTTTCATCACAAATCTTATCTGCAACATTAAAGGTTATGATTATACCAATACACAATTTCTGGTCATAATCATACCAATCAACAGTCCATCTTTGCACTACGGGCCAAAGATGACTTTCAACACAATATAAGCATGAGGATGATGATAATGATATAAAGAATCAATCAAATGAGATCATAACATGGATTCAATTTCAAGAATAAATTTCATAAAAGATAACTTGGACAAAGAAAAGAAATTAAATTCTGTTGTGAACAGTACTCATGAATAGTACCTCATGAATAGTACCTTATGAATAGTACCATATGAATAGTGCCCATAAATAGTATCGTATGAATAGTACCCAAACATGAAAAGATTAAAATTTAATAAGAAATTTTAGACCAATATTCCAGTAAAATGATATTAGATGAAGCGCAATCCTTAATTTTTTTTAATCATTTAAGGAATTATAGAAGCAATACTTACCATAGTAAGTTTAAATTTAGAAATATGAGATGAAATAATATCGCTTACGTAATATGGAATATGAAAGAAAATGATATCCCTTACGAGTATGGAAGGAAATAATATCATTTACGAGTATTGAAAGAAAATAACATATTGTTAGTTCCCAGAGGCACAATAGTTATCTAAAAGGGGGGTTGAATAGATATTTTAAATTCTTTTCGAAATACTTTATTAGTTTTGATAATGATTTAAACACAACGAAATTAAGATTTGTTTGTTCTCCCTTTAAGATATAGTGAGTTAATGAGAGTGAAGCAGTTATGACAGTTATAGCAAGAATGTAAGTGACACAACAATTTTAAGTGATTCAGAGCACTTAAAGCTCCTAGTCCACTCTTCTACTCCTCGAGTAGGAAATCCACTAAGGATATCTTTACACTTTCTGAATCTCACAGATTCCTTCAAGACCCGCAGTCTTGGCACTTCTCAGTTCACTTTTGAACTCTTCAAGTTCAGCAGACTTGGTTCTTCACAGTTCACTTAGAACTCTTTAAGTCCTTCTGACTTAGAACTTCTTACTTCACTTGATAGTAATTGATGAGTTCTTGAATGGTGCTACTCAGTTGCCGTTAAGCTTGTGTTCTAAAGAACTGAGTAGCTGAGCAAACTTTCTATATCAGATCGTAGAGTTAAGCGTTGAGTGTTCTTCTCAGTTTTTGTTCAATGCTTGCTTAGTTCTATCATCTGCTGATGTTTTGCATATATGAGGTCTTTGAAATGTATCCGTTGAAGACATCCGTTGGAGCATTAAATACGTTTTACATTTCTAAGCTTTGATGGAGACTTTTTGCATAACTTTTGATTTATAGTCTGGCCCACTGACACAGCAGACTGCTGTCTCACCTAACACCTGAAAAGATATTTTTTGCCGACCCATAGTACTTTCCTTAGCTTCTTTAATACGCTTCTTTGCTGTATACTAAGGATGGCTATTGACATTGGGACTGCCGAGGACTTCAACGTTTATAACCCATTCCATATTTGTTACAACTTATTCTTTAAACAAATGGACAGGGCTCGATGCTTCTGACACAGACAGATGAAGCTCTACGATTTTGAACGTGGTGTCTTGCCACCTTGGTACTTGATCTGATACCAGCAAACAAGAACACTACGATTTCTCTTAAGTACTGGCACACTACGATCTTCACTTGCTTGGCTTGCAAACTCTACGCTTCCGAGAGCACACTACGATCTTTGAGTTGGCTCGGCAGGCGTTTGGACCACTTTACGATTCTGGGAGAGGCCCTTCAAAGTAGACACACTACGTTTCTAGATGCTCTACGATTCTGCCTTGACTTCTACAATCTCTTAATCAGCTCGATAGACTATGATTCGTTAAAGCCTATCTATTACATCTCAAGATATAGATCAACCTAACAACTTTGATCTCTTCATTTATACATTCATTTATAGAATGATAAACATTAATAGCTCAGATCAACCTAACAATTTTAATCTATCACTAAGTCCTTGTACATATATTTCTTGAAGGACTTTACATATAATCATGAATATTTACTTTCAAGATCAAATTTAAATATGCAATCTCCCAACAATCTCCCCCTATTTGATGTTGACATAACCAAGGAAATTTTTGTCATGATCATTAATTTGTAGATGCAGTTGCAAGAAAGTAAATACGACTTAGTGTTTCAGTGAGCAACTGAAATTTCTAGAGAATAAGTATGAATTTATTAATGTTTGTAAAGACAGATATTACTGTTAAGCTTACTTACATAAATAAGAATTGAGTTTCAACTTATCTCTATTTCTTTTGCCTTTTGTTCTTTCGAGGATTGACATATTCTTCAGCTCTCATTCTCCTACTGACTTCATTTCTCTATGCTATATCTTCCAGCTCGCTTTGACTTAGCAGTTCATTATTCTCGTGTCTGTTTATGAACGAATGATCTCCAATAGGCATTCGTAGGTGTGTAGTGGTTGCACCTTGTGAGTTGGGCTCTTGACTTCTTATTGGTTGAGCCATGAGAATTCTCTCAGGTCGTGGAGTTTGATAGCGAGGCTGTCTTGCAGGAGGGCTCCTTGACGAATGAGCGATGAATGTGTCTCTGCCTCTGCCCTTGCCTTTCTCTCCTTTCCCTTTATTCTCCCCCTTTATGTCATCATCAAGGGTTCAAATATCTTCAGATAGGCGAGTCATGTTGCCTCCTTTTCAGTCAAACAAAAAGGACTCTAACTCATGTAAGCATACACGGGTCAACAAGTAGTACAGAGTAAGAAAAGTATCGATCCACGGAGAAAGGTTTTAAATTTTAATTGTCATACATCAACTATGTCACTATTTTCATATGCTCTAACGAATAACTCACAATTATAATTAATTCTAAATTCAATTAATGAATAAAAATAAGATACTAAATTACTATAATCAAATTTGAAAATAATGGGATTCTAACTTCATTTCATACTTCATCTAAACTGTAACCATCATATAATGCGTATATACTTATCATGGAAAACTAGTCAAGAGCACAAAAGTGGACATAACCATTTTTCAATGAACTATGACCTATTTACATAACCTCCACATATGATAGAAATCATGTAAGCGACACTATTACCAAAATCACTATATGTCTATGTGAAATTGCAGAAATAATGAATTTAAGCATAGGCCCTTTCAGTACTACACACGATGAAACTGTATATTTCTATCCGATTCACAAATTACAAAGCTAAACAACTCAGCCTCATAAACATATGCTATTATGATTATATTCATACTCATATTTCATTTTTCAAATACATATAAGCATACAAGATGAATGGTGATCAAACATTCATTCATTACGCTCAATCATAATAGGTAATCCAATGATAACCTACAACCAACAATCATGCATGTAAGTTTAGACTACATATCAAAATCCATTAGAATCCTATAATGGAGTTTAGTTCATTTCTGAACCAAAAGCCATTATGAGATTGAAGCAACACATGAAATTAAATAATGCAAATAAGAGATGAAAGAGAAATGATTAAACCCAGTTGCCAAATCTGTTCCAATGTTTGTTCCAAAGCACCAATAATTTCCAGAAAATGAAACTAACGATTATTGAATAACCAAAGTGAAGAGGGGATATAGAATGTATCAAAAATTGATCAAAACCTCTCTAGACTAGTTAAACTTAAGAACCCTAATTACTGATATGAAAAATTGATAAAAGACCCACTAAAACATGTCTGGTACCAACCAGTATTGTTCAGATAACCCTAAAGCGCTCAAAATTCAAATTATAAAAAGTCAACAAAACAAACTACAGAGGACTCGCGCGGCCGAGCGAGATCTTAGTGTAAAACGGGCGTAGGCGCGCGATAGGTGTGTCTGCTGAAGCCTTGGCACAGGCGCGCGAGATTTCTTCTTTGATGGGGCGCAGCTGCGTAATGTTGAAATTTAGCTTCTGTATGCATGTAGCGCGGACGCGCGAGATTTGGCTTGTTTAGCAGCGCGGCCGCGCTGCTTCTGTATTTTGTCCTCTGATGTTTTATTGCTGCTGCTCTTTGTTCGTTGTCATTTGTTCTTCATCCCTTCTCTTCTTCACTGCATTCATTCTCCATCTGCTCATGTTCCTCTTGCCATCCTTTAGTTAGCTTCATGTCATCATGTCAATGCCATTCCTTGCTTTTTTCAATGCCTTTCCCTGCCATAGGAGTTCCACTACAAGTAATGCTAAATAAACATAAAATGCACTAAAACATAGTAAAAACTACTTGAGATGAGCATAATTCTCATGAGTTGACATCCAATAAGTAGGTATAAAACCTACTTATCAAATACCCCCAAACTTGAACTTTTGCTTTCCCTTAACCAATGCATATGACATTAAACAATGCAATGCAACTACATGATATGCAAACTAAACTACTACGCAAATGAGTCCCAAGTTTTTCCAGCTAAAATGGAATTCTATTCCAATGTGCCTCAGCGAAATATCCAGATTCAACAATAAAATTTCAAACTAAGCTATAGACATAATATTATACAATCAAATAACCCATACTCACTATAAAGATGTTGTGTGTGTGTGTTGTGTTCACCAAAAACTTGACAAAGGCAAAGAATACACATGTTAAACTGCTCAAAACAGAAAATTACAGTCTAAATCAAGATTCATGTATATTAATGCAACAAAAACTAATCCAACATATCAATACAAACTAAGGTTCAACAATGGGTTTAAATTGCTTTATTTTTACTCACGAGGGCGATTTTTGCGCTTTCTCGCGGTGTTTATTGCTATTTTTTATGCAGCGAGTGCGTTTTACGCTCCATCTCGCCCCTTCCAAGGATTTAATAATTCAGCTCAGGAAGGTTTCAAGATGGATTTTTCTTTTTTTCTTTTTTTTATACACAATAAGCATACCCATGTGTTCCCAAAGTTTGATTATCAATGTTTTCATGGCCTAAGTCCATTTTCTACACAATTCTCTTTTTAAAAACCACATTTCCTACTAAGCAATAAAAATACATTACTCTTATACCAACAAGCATATGTGAACCCGTATGTGCTAACCGAAAGCATCTAAACAACAGGCATGGATTACATCATGTAAAATATTATAGCTAAACTCATGTTAACTAGTAAATTTAACAATCCTTCAAAATTCAATTTCATCATTGGCTAGACTCAAACTCCATAAAGCTAGACATTTGAGACATGCAACTAAACACATAACTAAAACATATAATAACTACTAAAAACAGAAAAATTTTCTGCAATTATTAACTAACACATAAACATGCAAAATTTAAACTAAACATGCAAAAATATATAAATTAACTGCATGCAACTACACTACTACCCAATACCCCCAAACTTAATATATTCATTGCCCTAATGAATGAAGGTATAAGGTTAGAAGAACTCCCTTACTGATCAGCTGCACCACCCTCTTTGGGTGGTAAATCTGGCAGTGAAAATGGCACGGCTATCCCAAATTATGGCCACTCGAGCATAGTACCCTGCTGCGTAAATGCCTCAGCTAGCGACCTCGTCAAACCCGTAGCAAACGCTGTAAAATTATCGTACATAGCATCGACCTTCCTCTTCAATCTTCGGAGCTGTTGATCATCAGTAGCAGCAGTGGATTGCATTGACGCGCCTACTTCATTTGTCCTTGAAGGCTGTGGTGATGGTTCAGATGACGCGGGATGAAGGATAAAATCTTTACCCCTTGGGTGTGGGGTACCTCTTGTCCAATCTTTGAATTTTGCTATCGTGGCAAGAGTGATATCCTAACTTGGGAATTTCAGCTGTTCATCAGTTCACCTAATTCCTGCTCGAGCACATAAATGAGTAACAATCGAGGCATGTGGTATACTTCCTGTAGTGCTCCCCTGTATATAACGAAGCATGTTCTGATTAAGGAGATGCCCAACATCAATGTATTTCCCTGTAATAATCCCCCAAAGAATGATTGCTTTCTCAGTTGTAATCTCATGTTGATGGGATGATGGCATGAGTTTTGCACAAATAGAGAGATATCAAGCCTTGGCAAAACGATTGAGAGTTGAAGCCGGAAAGGTCTTGGGCTGATAAGTGCCGGGCTTGCAAGTCCATTGTGTCCCTGGTATACACAAATCAGTAATGACTTCTGTCGACATTGGGATTTTTATTTGTCCCTTTTCTATTCTTGTTCTTTTGTGTTCTTATGTTGTGTGAGATTTGTTTGAAAAAAACAAGTGAAAAAGGTCTGACATGTATATGTCGACGATTTGACTATAAGAGTCACTAGTTGGTTTTTTAACTGGTTGTACCAACACAATCAAGAAAAAGTTTACACATTGACCAGTGATGTGACACTGCTAAACGGGTCTGTGAAATCGAGATTAATTAGGGTTCAGGGACTTACTTATGCGGAGGAAAGGTGTTAGGCACCCCCCGACATCCGTGTTACCACGGTGACCGCCACTTTTAAAGAAACTGTTATATGAATGTGTGTGTGTGTGTGGGTCAATGTGCTGTTATTTGGAAGTAGTGCGAGGCCTCGTTTGCACCTATATACAAAGAGTTTGAATTTGTGTAGAAATTTAGTTTTAACAAGATATAGCAGTGATGTTTTGTAAAAAAGATTTTTTAAACCCTTGTGCTCAATAGTAATTGAGGCCTTTGATACTTTCATTTTATTAAATATTCGGTTTGATTGCTTTTATTTTTGAGATGCGAAGCATCTTCGAGAAAATAATGTACAAAGCGATGCCGAACTCCTCGTGGGCATGAAAACCATCTGAGGAAATCCAAACACAATGAATAAATTTACAAGCTGCTTATAGCTGAAAATGTCCATCACAGGAACCGAATCTAGATTCAGTAAACTGAATCTGTGATCACATGATTCCTAGGCTCACATGATGACGCAATTTATATGAAAGTATTAAGCAGTAAGTAGTTATATATTTATATAAAAGCTATATATATATATATATATATATATATATATATATATATATATATATATATACAGACATGATCAACCACCACGAAGCACCTCCATGGGGGATCAGAAATGTAAATAAAGCTGTAAAAGCGATCAACTGCCGTGAAGTAAACTCCAAGCGGGACGAAATGTAAAGAAAGCAGTAAAAACGGTCAACCGCCACGAAGTAAACTCCAGGCGGGACGAAATGTAAAGAAAGCAGTAAAAACGGTCAACCGCCACGAAGTAAACTCCAGGCGAGACGAAATGAAATATATATATATATATATATATATATATATATATATATATCCGGTGTGTTTATCACTTTTATATATATATATATATATATACACACACACACACACACACACATAAACTTTGTGGTTGAACTTTGTTCGATGATCCTGGATTTACATCCGGAGCGTTTACTTGCTATATATATATATATATATATATATATATATATATATATATATATAAAAGCAAATAAATTCTCCGGACTTGAGTCCAGGCTCAATCGAGGCATAACTCGAAAATGTTAGTCCATATATATATATATATATATATATATATATATAAAGGAAAATAAAAGCCATGAGCCGAAGTCCGGGCATACACACGCAACACGACTCTCAACGTGAAGAACGGTGTGTGCAAAGATGAAGAGAAATGCTTTAAAGTGTGTAAGAAGGCTTACAGTGAACTGCCAAAGAAGACTTCAATGACTTTAAATGGATGAACACTCGGCTTTCGCAGGTAGAAAAGTAGCTATATATGAGCTTACAAGTGTTTAAAATGAGAAAGCACTCAGTTTATAGTGTATACAAAGCAAATTGAACAGGGCTTTATTGCCTTTTTTCTTACAAATATGGCCACCCCAAGCCCTCTATTTATAGAAGGGGGTGCCATAGGTGTACCTGCGGTAGTAGCAAGTGTACCTACGGCAACAGCAGGTGTACCTGCGGCTGCCCGGGGTGCCCCGGGCAGTGTGGGTCCCACTGTCTCGACGTACGTGCACTCGAACAACGCTTTATTTGCTCGAACCTTCATAACTTTCGATCCAGGAGTTCGATAGAAGAGTGCCATACCATTCGAGAAAGCTCTTTTCGAGAGCTACACAATGACATATGATTTGTCTTTTTTTGATTCTGGAAAGATGGGTCCATAACTGAAATAGCATTTTTGGATCTCTGTAAGGCAGTCCGTTGTGCTGTTTTGCACTCCGAAGTTAAGATATGGTTCTTGAGGGACTTCTTTAGAAAAAAATTGAGTTAAAATGAGTGTATTTGATTTATGTTAAAGTTGAGGTTGAAAAGTGACCATTTTGCCCCTCCTGGGGTTATCTCCGATTTTTGCGCAGTTGTAGCAGTCTTTTCTAAGGGTTATCTTTGAGGTTGACTTGATGTTGACTTTGACTGTCTGCAATGTTATCTCTGAGGTTGGCTTGACCTCCTGGGGTTGACTCCGGGCATTTGAACTTGATCTCCCGGGATTATCTTCAGGGTTGGAACTAACTTTTTTGGTGTTATCTCCAAGGTTGGAAACTAATTTTTCGGGATTATCTTCGGGGTTGGAAACTGGATCTCCCAAGGCTATCTCTGGGGCTAAAATTGATGTTGTGGTCCTCCAGGGTTATCTTCGGAGTGTGAAAAAGATGCTTTTGCCCTCCTACATAGTTAGTAACAAGAAAACAAAATTCTGAGTGTCTATAGATGCCCCTCTTTATCATGTTCATGCAATGTAATGAAATGGACATGATAAAGATTCATAGACACTTGAAATATGACAAGGTATTTTTAATAATGCAAATCGTAATGTAATAAATGTCATGATGAATGTTATAATGTTTTCGCAAAGCACAGTTCGCAAATCGCACATCGCATTTCGCACTTCGCATTTTGCATTTGGCCAATCACACATCGCAAATCGTACATCGCACATCACATATCGTAAATCACAAATCACAAATCATAAATCGCAATGTAATGAATGTATGATGAATGTTTAAAATGATTTTTTCAAATCGCTTTACCTTTACCGATCATTGCTGATGCCTATGCTGGTGTTGACTCCAATGATTTTGCTTTTTGTTGGTGTCGTCGATGCTTGTTTGATGAAGATAAGTTGAGATGTTTTCTACATCTCTATTAGGGATGACGTTCTGAAATCATCAGACCTTCTCGATGTATACGCTGGTAGTTTACAACGGTGCCTACCCTGCTGATCGCCAAACTATTTCGGTTCCCACTTGAACGGTGATATATGAAGCTTCTATCGCTGAACTATTTTGATGTTGTGCTGAATTGATGGTAATGATTTTAGAATATTGGATCATCCGATACCTTCGCTGTAGTAATATTCAACGTTTTGCTTTGCCTGACTCCGCTTGATGTTACACTTTTTTGAGGTGATTTAGGGTTTCCTTTTGCTGTTGGGTGCTTGTGCCCCATTTTCTTGAGCGTTTGATTCGTAACCCGGCTGAACTGATGATCTGAGTGACACATACATCCCTGGAGGGTGCAGCTCGTTCTTTTGCTGCCCAGATTTGCATTTCGGTGTAGAGGCCTCAACTTGTGAGGACTTGACGCAGGTTGACGCATTTGATGGTGAGAATTTCATTTGCTAGACCTTTTGTCATTGGGCCTCTAATTTTGAATTAATGACTCTTTTGAGAATTTTCCCCTTCTTTTGTAGGGGTAAGCTAATGTCGCCATAATTTCTTTCAGGAGTTCTCCCCTTTCTTTTGACGAGAGGCTTATCCCGCCTTAAACTCCTTCCATTGCTTAGAATCGCAAAATGCCCCAGTCCTTTTGCATGTTATTGCCGGGGATTCATACGAGAAACTCTCTTTGTTGACCAAGTCGCGAGTGAATAATATCTGAATCACCATTGAGATAATGATGGACCATGCTGATGGTGCTGACTGGTGAATTTTTCGCTTTAGGATGGTTAATAAATGCCCCAGTGTTGAGTTGTCGCTGTTTTTGAGATTTCCCCAGTCTTGTTGTAAGGGCTCCAATATCGGGTTGTCGCTAATTTTGAAATTGCCCCAGCTTTACTTGTTGTCAAGGATAGTTACTTTGACAGATGAGCTGATAAGACGCCGAGATCACAAGAGGCTTTTACCAGATGGTGAACTGGTAGTGGATTTAGGCTTTGATGCCCTCAATTATTGTTCCTGATTTGTTCTCGCAATCGGTGTTGATGGTTTTCTTCTGATTTGATGAAGAATTGTGATCGACGGTGTCGACTTTTTGAAGGTCCTCACTGCTGGTTGTCTTAGTGTATCGTTGTTTCTTTTTTTTCTAGGATTTGTGTCAGATTCGATGACATTGAAGTGTTGTTGGGTTTTCTCGACATGGGTCGCTGACTTGGAAGGTTGTCCTTGGGATTGATGTTTTGGTTTGGATGTTTCTTTTGAGGGTTAGATTGCACCACTGATGGTTGCCTACGTACTCCCATTGATGAGGGGAGATCAGGTCTGCGTAGTTCCCTCTGGTGTGCTGAACAGTTTGAGAAGTGTTTGTTTGAGATGTGTTTGTTTGGGTTTTTTGGGTTTTTGTTTGGTTTGACCGCACCATAAATGGCTGCCTACGTACTCCCATTGATGAAGGGAGATCAGGTCTTTCGTAGTTCAGGCTTTGGTTTGAAAGGCTGAAAATATTTATTGGAGGTTTAGCTTAGTTGAAGGGGTTTGTCAATTTTTGTAGTGGTTAGACCGCACCGTACAGGCTGCCTACATACTCCCATTGATGAGGGGAGATCAGGTCTGCGTAGTTCCAACTTTGGTTTGAAAAGGTTCAAAGTGGTAAGTGGTGAGAAGGGTGTAGAGATGTTTGTGTTTGTGTTTTTGTTTTTGTTTTTGTTGTTTTGTTTTCTTTACATGTATGGAAAATAAATGGCGCACTGCGAAGAAAGTGATATCTTCGCAACATCTCCTAGAACTCATAATTGTATCCTTTGGATCTGCATCTTCTTGGCTAGTTGAGGCATGGTAGTCCAGTTGTCAGTGGTTATGTTGCCTTCAGGGCTCGCGATAGAGGTTACCTCTTGGTTTTGAATATCTTCACTTATGGCCATAACTTGATCGCTTCCTGATTCAGTACATTCCTTAGGGACGTTTGAATTGGACCCATCGCAAAAAGGGATGAACTCTGGATTCTTCAATGGGTTGGCTTCCCCGACAATCTCACCACCTTTTTCTTCATCTGTTCCTTCACCTTTTTCCTAGGTTTTAGATGAGTCGTCCATGAAATCTCCCTCGAACTATTGTTGCATTTCTCATAAGGAACTTTCCTTTTCGGCCTTTTCTTCTTTGGAAAGGATTAGTATTTCCTCCTCATCATCCAAGGTGATGAAATCAGGAACGTGGTTGATATCTTTGGACCACATGATGTTTGATGTTGGCGGAGGAATCTCCTTTGGGGATGCCTTTGTCTGCTCTGTCATTACTTATATTAGGATCAGTCCACCTTGTGTTTTAGCAGAATTGTCGCTCATAGCCTTCACCTCATTTGAACTGCCTGTCTCGAATGAACATCTTAAGCTTTTTATTTCCTTTTCGCCTTTTTTGGTCATGGGAAATTCTATCTCCAGCTCTCCATTTTCAATGAGATCCTGGATTTTATGTCGCAAAGACCAACATTCTTCAGTCGTATGTCCAAGTGAGTTAGAATGGTAGAGATATATCTTGGTGGAATCATATCTCTTTATCTTGGGATTTACAGGAGGCAACAACTCAGTAATCCTTCCTTCGCTTATCAGAAAGTGTAGTATTTCTTCAGTTGATTTGCTCAGAGGGGTGAATTTTTGGACTCTTTTGGAGGTTGTTTGATCTTTCATCTTTGAGAATTTGCATTCCCTTGAGCAATTTTTCCATTGGCGAGATCTTCTAGCAATTTTATCATCCCCCTTTTCCTGTACTTTTATCCTGCTTTGATATTCTTCATTTAGCTGGCTCATCATAGAGAGATATGGGCTTACATTATGGTTAACCTCCTTTTTCTCTTGGCTTTCTGATAGTTGAGTGAAAAATTGCCTTATTTCCTAATGTTGGCGCACTATCAGCTTTGCCAGCAGATTTACTTGATTCTGGATCGTCTCTAATTTTTGCATTACTGGCATACCCTCCTCCGAGTTTTCCCACTCTAGAACATTTGTTCTGTGCCTTCGGGGGTATTCCTCCACCCTTCGTATGTACTTATGATTTGGATACATTTCAGTGCTTCCTGACCCGATCATGTTTACTTCCCCCGTATCATGCTGCAACGGAAGGTTGGTGTTGACATTTTGTTGATCAGGTTGTTGGACCACAATACTGCCACGTTCGATCAGATTTTGAATTTTATGCTTTAAAGACCAACAATCTTTTGTATCGTGTCCTAGAGACCCTGAGTGGTAAGCAAATCTTTAGCTTGGATTGTATCTTTTGCTCCCTGGTTCCAGAGGTGGGGCCAATTCGGTAATTTTCTTGTGATCCATTAATATCGCCAATATATTTTCAAGGGAATCGCCAAGTGGAGTGAACACCCGATTTTCCGCTCTTTCAAATTTTCTTTTTCTGTCCCAGCATTGGTTTAATGCAGCCTGTTGTTGAGATGGCATATTGTCTTGCATTTTCCAGATGGGGGGACTGTAGGTTAGTCTCCTAGCTTGCCCCTGTACAACAAGGGGTACATCTTCAATGCCTTTATCGGGTACACCCTTGGGATCGCTCGTATACTTGCCAGTCTGTATATGCTTGGCGACTGCTTCCAAGGCAGTGAAGTCTTTAATCTTGCCTGCCTTCAGGCCCATATCTGCCATTTCGTCGTATTTGATCATTTCTGAGAATGGCTTTCCTTTGCCTGCTAGGATCCTCTCGTAGTACAGAGCCTCTTGGATATCAATAAACGTCATTACCATCTCAGTTTCTGTCATTGATGGAATGACTTGCGCTGCTAGATGTCTCCACCGTTGGGCATATTCTCGAAAAGATTCAATACTTTACTTTTTGACTTTAGTCACTTGGTATCGATCTGGTGCCATTTGTGACTGAAAACTGTACTGATTTAGAAAGGCGTGGGCCAATTCTTCCCAGTTGTGGATTTTGGCATTGTCAAGTCGGGCATACCAGGCTTTAGCCTCTCTAGTGAGACTCCTTTGAAAAAGTTTCATTCCGAGGCTTTCATCTTCAGCATAAGACCCCAGTTCGCCAATGTACACTTTTAGGTGCGTATAGGGATCACCTGCCCCATTGTACTTTTCAAACTCTGGGATTTTGAATTTGTCAGGATATCGAGCCCCTGGGAATATGTAGAGATCTGAATAGGTGACACTTCCATAGTTTCCAGTCCCTTTGATTGATCGGATGGTTTCCTCCATTCGTTGGACTTTCTTTCTTATATCCCCAGTTTCTTGATCATCCCTGAGTTTTGTGATTTCAGGGGTTTTGTTGGTTCCTTTATTGTAATGAGGTTCAGGTATCTGGGTTTCCATCTTTTTGCCAATACCCTAACTGCCCCCTGGTGTGAATGACTCTGGTTGAGTAGGCATTGTCTGGCCCTGAGTATTTTTACTTTGTTCTTTTAAACAGACAACCAATTCTGCTATCTAATTCCTTAGTCCTTCAAACTCCTCTCGGGAAACAGGAGTAGGATCAGTCTGGGCACTTGTAGCCCTGTCTGACGGTGGGCTTAGTGCCTTTTTGGACTTTAAACAGGTAACGGGACCGATTGCTTCCCTACAAAAAGACCAATGTAGTTTAGTCTTAGGGAAATGTAGAAATGTTACATGCTATGTAATATGTCCATTTTAGGAGTATTATCCTGCAAAACGGATGTCAGTTGTTTGTATGACAAGCTAGCATGTCATGTTTTGATATAAAAGGGAAGGCATGTACACATATTCCTTTATTCTTTCCATTACATTGAGATCGACATGGAAAAGAAACTACAAGTAATTAAAATTACAAGTAATTGAAATGGGAAGGTATGAAGAGACTTCCCTTCGCGTTTAGTTTATCAGAGGCTGACCTATCTTAGGTTACTCTCGCGGTTTTTCGGCATGAAGGTTCCCAAATCATCGCAATTTACTTGATGGGAAGTTAATCCGGTCTTTCAACTGGAGCGAATTTGGGTGGTGCCTTTCCTGAGCCTCGTTAGAATTAGTCTTTCTACGAGTCCAGTAATCAATCACCGACAGGATAGCCTCCTGATGGAGGGACCATACAACATGCATTCACATACATCACGTCTCACCGTATGGAAATGATGACATGTGCGAAGCACTAATATCACAGGCAGATATGGTGCGAAGCACTAAGTGTAGTAAGTAAATGCATTAGTACACATTCATTCCAATGTAAATGCAACATCCACACACAAGCATATAATAGCGGCTTAAGTCCTCTTACTAGAGTCCCCAGCAGAGTCACCACCTGTCGACGTTGGGATTTTTATTTGTCCCTTTTCTATTCTTGTTCTTTTGTGTTCTTATGTTGTGTGAGATTTGTTTGAAAAAAACAAGTGAAAAAGGTCTGACATGTATATGTCGACAATTTGACTATAAGAGTCGCTAGTTGGTTTTTTAACTGGTTGTACCAACACAATCAAGAAAAAGTTTACACATTGACCAGTGATGTGACACTGCTAAACGGGTCTGTGAAATCGAGATTCATTAGGGTTCAGGGACTTACTTATGCGGAGGGAAGGTGTTAGGCACCCCCCAACATCCGTGTTACCACGGTGACCACCACTTTTCAAGAAACTGTTATATGAATGTGTGTGTGTGTGTGGGTCAATGTGTTGTTATTTGGAAGTAGTGCGAGGCCTCGTTCGCACCTATATACAAAGGGTTTGAATTTGTGTAAAAATTCAGTTTTAACAAGATATAGCTGTGATGTTTTGTAAAAAAGATTTTTCAAACCCTTGTGCTCAATAGTAATTGAGGCCTTTGATACTTCTATTTTATTAAATGTTCGGCTTGATTGCTTTTATTTTCGAGATGCGAAGCATCTTCGAGAAAATAATGTACAAAGCGATACCGAACTCCTTGTGGGCATGAAAACCATATGAGGGAATCCAAACACCGTGAATAAATTTACAAGCTGCTTATAGCTGAAAATGTCTATCACGGGAACCGAATCTAGATTCAATAGACTGAATCTGTGATCACATGATTCCTAGGCTTACATGATGCTGCAATTTGTATGAAAGCAGTAAGTAGTTATATATATATATAAAAGCTGTAAATATATATATACAGACATGATCAACCACCACGAAGCACCTCCATGGGGGATTGGAAAGGTAAATATATAAAAGCGGTGTGTATATATATATATATATATATATATATATATATATATATATATATATATATTGACATGATCAACCACCACGAAGCACCTCCATGGGGGATCAGAAATATAAATAAAGATGTAAAAGCGATCAACCGCCGTGAAGTAAACTCCAGGCGGGACGAAATGTAAAGAAAGCAGTAAAAACGGTCAACTGCCACGAAGTAAAATCCAGGCGGGACGAAATGTAAAGAAAGCAGTAAAAACGGTCAACCGCTATGAAGTAAACTCCAGGCGGGACATATATATATATATATATATATATATATAGTTCGGATCTTAAGCTCACCCCTTATCCAACTCACCCGAGCTCACCCCCCTTTTAGCGACGGACCCGGCGACGGTTCGGTCATACAACTGTCGTCTATACATTTAGCGACGAACAACGTATAGCGTCACTAAAAGTATAGACGACGGTTGTATGACTGAACCGTCGTCGGGTCCGTCGCTAAAGAGGGGTGAGCTCGGGTGAGTTAAATAAGGGGTGAGCTTAAGATCCGGACTGTATATATATATATATATATATATATATATATATATATATATAAAAGCAAATAAATGCTCCAGATGTAAATCCAGGCTCATCGAATAAAGTTCGACCACATTTTATATACAAGTATATATATAAAAGCAAATAAACGCTCCGAACTTGAGTCCAGGCTCAATCGAGGCATAACTCGATAATGTTAGTCCATATATATATATATATATATATATATATATATATATAAATAAAAGCCACGGACCGAAGTCTGGGCATACACACGCAACACGAATCTCAACGTGAAGAACGGTGTGTGCAAAGATGAAAAGAAAGGCTTTAAAGTGTGTAAGAAGGCTTACAGTGGACTGCCAAATAAGACTTCAATGACTTTAAATGGATGAACACTCGGCTCCCGCCGGTAGAAAAGTAGCTATATATGAGCTTACAAGTGTTTAAAATGAGAAAACACTCAATTTATAGTGTGTACAGAGCGAACTGAACATGGCTTTCTCGCTTTTTTCTTGCAAATATGGCCACCCCAAGCCCTCTATTTATAGAGGGGGGTGCCGCAGGTGTACCTGCGGCTGCCCGGGGTGCCCCGGGCAGTGTAGGTCCCGCTGTCTCGACATACGTGCACTCGGACAACGTGCTGTTTGCTCGAACCTTCATAATTTTCAATCCGGGAGTCTGATGGAAGCGTGCCATACCATTCCAGAAAGCTCTTTCTGAGAGCTACACAATGACATATAATTTGCCCTTTTTTGATTCCTAGAAGATGGGTCCATGATCGAAATAACATTTCTGGGTCTCCGTCAAGCAGTCCGTTGAGCTGTTTTGCACTCTGAATTTAAGATATAGTTCTTGAGGGACTTCTTTGGAAGAAATTTTAGTTGAAATGAGTGTATTTGATTTATGTTGAAGTTGAGTTGGAAAAATGACCATTTTGCCCCTCCCGGGGTTATCTCCGATTTTCGCGCAGTTGTAGCAGTCTTTTCTCAGGGTTATCTCTGAGGTTGACTTGATGTTGACTTTAACTGTCCTCAAGGTTATCTTTGAGGTTGACTTGACCTCCCGGGGTTGACTCCAAACATTTGAACTTGATCTCCCGGGGTTATCTCCAGGGTTGGAACTGACTTTCCCTATGTTATCTCCAAGGTTGGAAGCTGATTTTCTGGGATTATCTCCGAGATTGGAAACTGGATCTCCCAAGGCTATCTCTGGGGTTGGAATTGATGTTGTGGTCCTCCAGGGTTATCTATGGAGTGTGAAAAAGACGCTCTTGCCCTCCTGCATAGTTAGTAACAGCTAAAGAAAATTTTGAGTGTCTACAACTTCATCTAGGTCTGTCTCCATTCGTTCCGCTTCAACCCAATTTATACGTCCAGTTGGAGGTCGGGTAAATTGAAGATGCCACAAATTGCTTTTGGGCGATAGTCCACTTGCACCCCTCGGACGAAAGAAAAACCACTCATTGTCTCCTTTGCATTCGCATAAAATTCTATTACAATGGCCATAGGTGCAACCGTTGGTGTAGAGCAAACTCCATGCCAACATCTTTCCCTGATCATGTCTTTCAACTGCCCATCTTGTGCCTCTGGTTTGAACCCTCTTTCTCGAACAAATGATTTAGCCACGATTCGATAATACTCTATCTGTGCATCAAGGTTGACAAATTTAGAAAATCTACATTATCACCACTCTGGCTACTTGCAGAAGATGACTCGGGAGTGCGAGAGCGAGCACGTTTTGGTCCCAATGTTACCAATGAAGAAGAAGAAGAACTGTATTGATGGAACAAAGGTTGTAATATCTGACAAACACTGAACACCCCCAAACTTATTGTATTTCACGCATCCTCTGAAGAACCCTAGCTTTATCAGTTAAGGACTTTGAACGTGAGTAGGAAATAGATGCGAGATATGCGTAGTGGGTTGAGGAGTTACAAATTTGAAATGGAACGGTTGGGAGAGGAGTCATGCATTTGTGGAGAGAAATAGATACGCACGAGTCTATTGTTACTGATATAAGTAATGGGCAAAGACACGTCTTTAAAACTAATTTTTTTTTCAAAATCTGGTCTCGGGCGCGGCCGCGCATTTTTTGAACTGAAAAGTGGCGCAGGCGTGTGAGTGGTTTTGCTGCACAGACATATGGTACGGGCGCGCCATTTTATATTGAATTCCTTGCGCGGACGTGCTGCCCTACATCCTGCCATACCAATCTGCATCTCAAACATACCAAAGCAGCTACGAATCATCTTCAATACACCTGCACAAACGATAAATATCATTATCAAAGCATAAACTTATGACTATACAAAAATGACTATCTTAAAACCATACTTTCTATGCTACGCTCAAGCATCATCATATGCACATTTAACTCCCATAATACTTATGTCACACTAATTAGGCTATAACAACTAATCATGAAAATGAAATATCAAATACGATCTAAAACAGAATTAACAAAAGGTAAGGATAGAAATAATGGGGTGCCTCCCATCAAGCGCTAAGTTATAGTCAATTAGCTTGATTATCTCTGACTCCATTATGTTAAAGAAAGAATGGAGGTGACTTTCTTCCTGTCAACCTCTCCACCAAAATAATGTTTTAGCCGCTATCCATTCACTTTGAACGGCTTATCTTGGAATTTGTCAAATACCTCTACTGCACCATGTGGATAAACTGTCTTCACTGTGAATGGTCCTGACCACCTTGATTTGAGCTTCCTAGGGAAGAGTTTAAGTCTTGAATTAAACAACAGAACTCTTTATCCCGGCTCGAATACTCTCTCTATAATTTTATGATCATGCCATCTCTTCACCTTTTCTTTATATAGCTTGGAGTTTTCATACGCCTGTAATCTGAATTTATCCAACTCATTGAGTTGGAGTAGGCATTTTTCACCTGCAACCTTCAAATCAAAATTGAGCTTCCTAATTGCCCAATATGCCTTATGCTCAAGCTCCATGGGAAGGTGACAAGCCTTTCCATAAACCAGCTGGAAAGGTGACATGCCCAACGGAGTCTTGTAAGCAGTTCTATACGCCCATACAACATCATCAAGCTTTAAAGACCAATCCTTTCTTGTGGGATTCACGACTTTCTCCAAAATTCTCTTTACTTCATGATTTGAAACCTCTGCTTGGCCATTAGTTTGAGAATGATAAGCTATAGCAATGCGATGATTTACCCCATACTTAGCCAACAGAGCTGTGAACTGTCTATTACAAAAATGACTGCCTTCATCACTAATAATAGCCCTTGGAGTCCCAAACCTTGTAAAAATACTTCTCTGTAAAAATCGTAGGACCACCTTGGCATCATTAGTTGGAAGAGCCGCAACTTCCACCCACTTTGAAATATAGTCGATTGTTAACAAGATGTATAAATTTCCACATGAAGAAATGAAAGGACCCATGAAATCTATCCCCCAAACATCAAAAATTTCAACCTTGAGGATCGTGTTCAATGGCATCTCATTCTTTTTCGAAATATTCCCAATTCTTTGACATCTGTCACATCTTTAGACAAAACTGTAAGCATCTTTAAAAATTATCGGCCAGTAGAATTCTGCTTGTAATACTCGAGCTGCTGTCCTCTCTCCACCGTAGTGACCCCCATATCATGAAGCGTGGCAGTCTTGTAAAATCCCCTCTATCTCACTATATGGGACACGTCTCCTTATCATCTGATCAGCACATTATTTGAACAAATATGGTTCATCCCATATAAACCACTTCACGTCATGTAAAAATTTCTTCTTTTGATGACCAACTAAGTCAGAAGGAATTATCCTACTCACCAAGTAGTTCACATAGTCTGTAAACCACGACACTTCCCCTTTCACCATAAATAATTGTTCGTTTGGAAAGGACTCATTAATTACAGTCTTGTCATATACCTCCCTTCCTGGATTTTCCAGTCGAGATAAGTGGTCCGCCACTTGGTTCTCAGTTCCCTTTCTGTCCTTAATCTCCAAATCAAATTCCTGTAATAGAAGTATCCACCTGATCAAATGAGGTTTTGCATCCTTCTTTGCCACCAAATATCGAATTACTGCATGATCCGTGTACATTATCACCCTTGTTCCAATTAGATAAGCTCGAAACTTGTCAAAAGCATACACAACTACCAGTAATTCCTTCTCTGCGGTGGTATAGTTCAACTGAGCATCAGTAAGGGTCTTTCTCACATAGTATATCACATGAAAAATCTTTTCCCTTTTCTGGCCCAAAATAGCCCCCACAGCCCCCACAGCCCCCACAGCATAATTATTGGCATCACACATCAACTCGAATGGTAAGTCCCAATCCGGTGCTATAATTACTGGTGCTGAAGTTAACTTCCTCTTTAAATGCTCAAATGCAGACAAACAATCCTCATCGAACTTGAACTGTGCATCCTTCTCCAATAAGCTACAAAGTGGCTTTGTTATCTTGGAGAAATCTTTAATGAATCTGCGGTAGAAGCCTACATATCCTAGAAAACTTTGAACACCTTTTACTGAAGTTGGTGGTGGCAAATTCTCAATGGTCTCTAATTTGGCCCTGTCCACCTCAAGTCCTTTCTTCGACACCTTATGTCCCAGAATTATTCCTTCTTGTACCATAAAATGGCACTTTTCCCAATTCAACACCAAGTTCGTCTCAACACATCTTCTCAATACCATCACTAAATTTTCCAGACACAAATCAAAAGAATTGCCAAATACTAAAAAATCATCCATAAACTCCTCCACATTATACTCCACCATATCCGAAAAGATAGCCATCATACATCTCTAAAAAGTGGTTGGGGCATTGCACAGACCAAAAGACATCCTTCTGAAAGCAAAAGTACCATACGGGCATGTAAAGGTTATCTTTTCTTGGTCTTTTGGGGCTATAACAATCTAATTGTAACCTGAATAACCGTCCAAAAGGCAATAAAACTCATGACCTGCTAGTCTATCCAACATCTGATAGATAAACGGTAGTGGGAAGTGATCTTTCCTTGTAGCTTTGTTAAGTCTGCGGTAATCCATGCAGACTCTCCACCTCATCACTGTTCTTGTCAGAATCAACTCATTATTTTTATTAGAGACTACGGTCATACCACCCTTCTCTGGTACACACTGTATCGGACTCACCCATGAGCTATCTGAAATCAGATAAATAATACCTACATCCAGCCATTTTAACACTTCCTTCATGATTGAATTAAGTCTTCTTTGCTGTTCCACTGAAGGCTTGCTATCATCTTCTAGTAGGATCTTGTGCATACAGAAAGATGGACTGATCCCTTTTATGTCTGCTATAGTCCACCCAATTGCTGACTTGAACTCCCTGAGGACTCTTAGCAGTTTTTCTTCCTGAAAAGATGTTAGTGCAGAAGAAATAATCACAGGTAATTTTGAATTATCATTTAAAAATGCATACCTCAAATAGTCTGGAAGTGGTTTCAACTCAAGTTTTGGAGGTGTCTCAAGAGATGGCTTTAATTTCACTGATGACTCTCTAGCTTTCTTTAATGGTTCAACAGGAGTCTTGAACTTCCTGAATTGTGGAGTAGTGTCAAGTATCTGAACAATTTCTTCAGTTTCCTCATCATCTATTTCTGAACTTCCCACAATAGCATTCCTCAATGGTCCATGATCCACCAAGTTCTCTACTCATTATTTAGTACCTTTTCCACCAAATCAACCCTGAAGCATTCCTCTTCATCTGTCAAAAATTTCATTACCTTGAATACATTGAAAGTAACTTCTTGATCATGCACTCGCAATGTCAATTCCCCTTTCTGAACGTCTATCAAGGTTCTTCATGTAACTAGGAATGGCCTTCCAAGAATGATCAGTATACTTTTGTCTTCTTCATAGTCTAATATGATGAAATCAACCGAAAAGATAAATTTATCCACTTTCACCAATACATCTTCCACAATACCTCGTGGATAAGTGATAGAACTGTCAGCTAGCTGTAAATAAATATTTTTTGGCCTTGGAGCCGACAATCCCAATTGATTGAACACTGACAACAGCATCAAATTTATACTTGCCCCAAGATCACATAAGCATTTGTTGAAGCTCATCTTTCCAATTGTATAAGGTATCGTAAAGCTACCCGGGTCCTTCAGCTTTGAAGGTAACTTGCGTTGAAGCACTGCACTACATTCTTCAGTCAAGGCCGCTGTCTCGAAATCTTCTAGCCTTTTCTTCCTTGACAATATACCTTTCATAAACTTTGCATAACTAGGCATCTGTTCCAATGCCTCAGTGAAAGGTATATTAATCTGTAGCTTTTTAAAGACCTCCAAAAACTTACTAAACTGTTTGCCTTCCCTCTGCTTATGTAATCTTTGTGGAAAAGGAACAGGAGGATGACCGACTGGTATCTTGTTAACGAGCTTCTCAAAAGAATCTTCTTTATTCTTCTTCACTTCCTGCTGTTCTGAACCTTCTTTATTCAAGCTATCCTCGAAAAAATTTTCATGACCGCGCGACCGCGCAGTTTCTCTTTACAAAAGTGACGCGGGCGCGCTATGCTGAATTTCTATAGTTTGCTTCCCAAACCGAAGTGTAGTTGCCAGACATTGTTCCCTACCTTCCCTTCTTGGATTAGCCTCCGTCGTACTTGGCAATGAACCCTGGGGTCTGTTGTTAAGCATGTTAGCCATCTGTCCCATTTGCATTTCCAAATTTTTGATAGCCACTCTTGACATTTAATCAACACCTCGGTATTTGCCATATACTTCATCATCATTTCCTCCATCTCTGACTTCTTCTCTTGCTGAGGTGCAGGTGGTGGATGATGTTGTTGCTGCTGAGAAAATCCAGGTGGGTAAGGTGGTCTTGGTGCAAACGGTTGTTGAGTTGGTTGTGCCAAAATTGTTTTTGTGGTTGAAACTGACTTTGTTGATTATTTTGATTGTTGGACCAACTGAAATTTGGATGGTTGCGGTTGTTTGGGTTGTAAGCATTTTGAAACTGACTTTGATTTTTCTGGTAGTTGCTCACATACTGTACCGACTCTGAACTGATAGCACATTGGTCGGTTGAATACGACCCTGCACATATCTCACATATGAAAGCAACTGTCTTCGCCTTACTTTCTGCCCAAGAGTCAATCTTTTTTGCCATTGATGCCATCTGAGCTGACAACTGAGTGATAACATCCACCTCTAACAATCCTGCAACTTTGGGCTGTGGCATTCTGGCTGTAGGATTTGAAAAGTCATTAACTGCCATAGTCTCAATAAGGTTGTAGGCCTCTTCATAGCTCTTTGCCCACAAAGCTCCTCCTGCAGATGCATCTACAATTGGCCTTGACTGCCATCCATTATAGAATGTATTTATCAACATCCAATCCAGCATACCATGGTATGGACACTTTTTTAGCATCTCCTTGTATCTTTCCCAAGCTTCATATAGAGATTCACCCTACTACTGCTCGAACTAGGAAATTGATGTCCTCATTTTAGTAGTCTTAGCCATTGGAAAAAATTTGGCTAAGAACTTTTGTGCTAGGTCCTCCCATGTTGTAATAGATCCTGAAGGTAAAGAGTGAAGCCAACTTCTTGCCTTGTCTCGTAACGAAAATGGAAATAGTCTAAGTCTGATTGCATCCTCTGTCACCCCGTTGTATCTGAAGGTGTCACATATTTCTATAAAACTCAACAGATGCTCATTCGGGTCATCTGTAGCAGCACCCCCAAACTGTACCAAATTCTGCACCATTTGAATAGTGCCCGGCTTTATCTCAAAAGTGTTGGCTGCTATAGTTGGCCTGACTATACTTGACTGTAATCCATTTATGTTTGGCATCGAATACTTGACTACGGGCTCTCGATTTCCAACCTCTCCCATTTATGTTGTCCTGTGCATGTGCTAACTCGGAATTGGATGATCATGTGTGCATAAAATATATACAAGTACCTGAAATAAAAATAAAAACAAAAATAAAAATAAGATAAGATTATATTTGTCTAAGTCATACAAATTTAGCTTAAAACTGATGACGATATTAGTAAAAATAAACGCCCTTCCCCGGCAATGGTGCCAAAAACTTGTTACCTCCTTTTCAGTTAGACAAAAAGGACTCTAACTCATGCAAGCATACACGGGTCAACAAGTAGTACAGAGTAAGAAAAGTATCGATCCACGAAGAAAGGTTTTAAATTTTAATTGTCATACATCAACTATGTCACTATTTTAATATGTTCTAACGAATAACTCACAATTATAATTAATTCTAAATTCAATTAACGAATAAAAATAAGATACTAAAATACTATAATCAAATTTGGAAATAATGGAATTCTAATTTCATTTCATACTTCATCTAAACTGTAACCATCATGTAATGTTTATATACTTATCATGGAAAACTAGTCAAGAGCACAAAAGTGGACATAACTATTTTTCAATGAACTATGACCTATTTACATAACCTCCACATATGATAGAAATCATGTAACCGACACTATTACCAAAATCACTATATGTCTATGTGAAATTGCAGCAATAATGAATTTAAGCACGGGCTCTTTCAGTACTACACACGGTGAAACGGTATATTTCTACTCGGTTCACAAATTACAAAGCTAAACAACTCAGCCTCATAAACATATGCTATTATGATTATATCCATACTCATATTTCATTTTTTAAATCCATATAAGCATACAAGATGAATGGTGATCAAATATTCATTCATTACGCTCAATCATAATAGGTAATCCAATGATAACATACAACCAACAATCAGACATATAAGTTTAGACTACATATTAAAATCCATTAGAATCCCATAATGGAGTTTAGTTCATTTCTGAACCAAAAGCCATTATGGGATTGAAGCAACACATGGAATTAAATAATGCAAATAAGAGATGGAAGAGAAATGATTAAACCCAGTTGCCGAATCTATTCCAATGTTTGTTCCAAACCACCAATAATTTCCAGAAAATGAAACTAACAATTATTGAATAACCAAAGTGAAGAAGGGATATAGACTGTATCAAAAATGGATCAAAACCTCTCTAGACTAGTTAAACTTAAGAACCCTAATTACTGATATGAAAAATTGATAAAAGACCCACTAAAACACATCTGGTACCAACCAGTATTGTTCAGATAAGCCTAAAGCACTCAAAATTCAAAATATAAAAATTCAACAAAACAGACTGCAGAGGACTCGTGCAGCCGCGCAAGATCTTAGTGTAAAACGGGCGCGGGCGCGTGATAGGTGTTCGAAGCCTTGGCGTATGCGCGTGAGATTTCTTCTTTGATGGGGTGCAGCCTCGCAATGTTGAAATTTAGCTTCTATATGCATGTAGTGCGGGCGCGCGAGATTTGGCTTGTTTAGCAGCGCGGCCGCACTGCTTCTATATTTTGTCCTCTGATGTTTTGCTGCTGCTACTCCTTGTTCATTGTCATTCGTTCTTCATCCCTTCTCTTCTTTACTGCATTCAATCTCCATCTGCTCATGTTCCTCTTGCCATCCTTTAGATAGCTTCATGTCATCATGTCAATGCCATTCCTTACTTTTTTCCATGCCTTTCCCTGCTATAGGAGTTCCACTACAAGTAATGTTAAATAAACATAAAATGCACTAAAACATAGTAAAAACTACTTGAGATGAGCATAATTCTCATGAGTTGACATCCAATAAATAGGTATAAAACCTACTTATCAAATCATTCTGTGTACAAATGAGCTGATCCTTGGATTGAGTAAGGTCTTCACAATTTTCTTGAATAAGAGAATCAGTTCGAGCATCCCACTTTTAAAGAATGGCCAAGACATCTTCGGTCTGTTTCATTTGGCCCATGGAGAATCCTTGGAATTCTTTCATTGCAGTTCGTAGACTCGTGAGACTTTCTATTATGAGTTTGTTCTGGGATTCCTGAGCATTCTGTAAGACAAGAACATCTTCCCAGTGTTTCTTAGTAGCTTGAAAGTGGATTTAATCCCTTTTATTGATACTCTGAATCATCTCCATTATAATCTCCCTAAGCTTCTTTGACAACTTAGAGCTTAGGTTGCTTGGGAGAGTGTTGGCAACATCGATCAAATGAGTCAGCCTTAGGTGAACAAGGTTTGAGTGAACTTCAAGGTCTTCTTGTATGTCCTTGGTCACCTTCTTGGATGCTTCAGACAACTCTTTCTTGGTGGGAAGATCTGGTATGAGTTCAAGGACTTGCTGACTGTTTGGAGGAGTGGCCTTTGTGTATTGATCTTGCATATGGTAGAGAGCAAGATCAAGATTGAAGTATTCATTCATTGATGAGGAAGGGATATCTGATGGAGGGGCAGGTGTATGAGGTTGATCTTTATTAGGAGGTGACTCTACGATTGGAGTTGGATCAGTACTCGTAGAGTGAGAGATGATAGAAAATTGGATCAATATAAAGTTGGGCACATTTGGGCTAACCATCTTGGCCATTCGTAGAATTGGCTGAAGATTGATGGTGGACCATGATCATCCATGAAAGATATGGGGATAGATATTACCTCATGCCCATTTTCTGAAGACGAGCCATTGATGATCAGTTTTCGGGCAAAGTTAAGGTTGCCTGGGAATCCATGAGCTAGCACCGAGATTGCTGGATAGGCTTTAAAGGTCCAGAACATGTGATCCCAGGAATTGAGAATTTAGGCTCTATGAAAGGGCATCATTGGTAGATAGGAGAACAGTTGATTGTAGTTGACTCTCCTATAACCATCACAACCCATAACTATAATCTCAACGTCATCATCCTCTTCTTATTCTCTGTCTTCATGTGAAGATTCTACTACATCGATTATCTCCACTTGACTTCTTTGCTCTTTTGCTCTCTCATCCTCCATAGCTTCACTCCTTTCCATTTATACAGTTTTTGAAGCTAGAATCTCTTGAGGGATTGAGAAGGATTCAGGATGATCTCTTGGTAATTCTTCCTCAGCTGCAGCCTTTTCTAACATAGGGACTTCGTGAGGCTCCCCCTCAACTAGATCATTCATTTCAAGCAGCTCCCCCTTAGCTGGAGCATTCTCTAGTGTAAGGACTTCAGGTTGCTCCCCCTCAACTTGAGTACTTTCTAGTGTAAGAGCTTTAGGTAGCTCCCCCTCAACTTGAGTTGTATTCACCTTACTGGCTTCGGGTAGCTCATTCTCAGCTTCAGGTAACTCTTTCTTAACTTTGGGTAGCCCTTTCTCATCATCTCTCCTTCTGTCTTCTTCCTTTAGCACTCCTTTATTAACAAGGATGTACTTCTTGACCAGCTTTCTCTTTGGCTTCTTAGGCTGAACCACAGCCTCAGTACCTTCTTTAGCTTCAACTCTGAAAGATTGATCAGGTTGAGAAGCTGGTGCAGTATCTTTTTCTAGAGTAGGGTCAGGTCTGGACTTTACGATCTGTAGAGACTCTACGATCGAAGAGGAAGACTTCTTTGGATTGTTGCTACGTTTACCCTTCTTAAGCAGCTGAGAGATGGTAGCTCTTTCTTCATCTTTCTCAGACTGTTGTTCTTTCCTCTTCAAATTTCTAAAAGTTTCAGTGCCTGAACTCTCTTGAGGTGCATCAGTAGTTGACCCTTGAGGCTTCTCTGTCATTTGAGCCTTCATTTTTCTTTTACCCTTGCTTTTTCTGACCAAAGCAATGAGTTCTTCCTTGTTGATTTCTTCTTCTTCTTATTCGATTTCCTTTAAAATTGACATGTTTCCTGGTACCCCGGACTCCTTTACATCACCAGTTCTTCCACTGGACTCAAACAACATCCTTACATTTTCTACAGGATTTCTTTTCTAGTTCTCAAATAGCTGCTAGGTCATCCTTCTGTTGGGATTGATAGATTCTCCTTCATTATCCCCAATTTTGTCACCCAGTGCTGATTGTAAGATGATGCTTATAAATCGCCCGTAGAGCATCTTTCCAAAGCTCTTTGACTTCTTCGAATTGAGTATCCACTTCCCAATCGATGAGTAGGGCTCCATAGTTGAGTTGAATCCCACAACTGATTGCTGTCATGAGCTTAAGTTGCACTTCGTTCACAGAGTCATGGCTAGAGCTCTTGCAGCATATGCATTTCCCAATAATGTCAGCCAAAAACTTATACCTTTGGGAAAACTCTTTCTTTTTGTTCCATTTGACATTAGGAAACTTCTTGTGATGCATCTTTTTCAGTCCTTCATGAAAATCGATGCCCTCCATAAATGGAAATCCTTTCGATTTGAAACCTAGGGCTAGGTTTATATCCTCAACTTTGAGTTTAATTTCCACATCTTTGACCCTTGTGGTGATGACATCGTTCTCAAACGTTCCATTTCTGTAGAACTATTTTACCAACTTAGGGTAGATCCACGTGCTGGTACCCAAAGCCTCTTTAAGACCAGCTTTCTTCAATAGAGCCAGTATCTTATGGAATTGAGAGTCAGCTGTCTTGAACTCATCGAAGCACAATCTATAACTAGTGATAACATTTGAAGCCGCCATTGATATCTTTGTACTGAGGTTGATTGAGCTTTTCAGAAAGCTAGGGTTTCTACTTGTAGAGAGAGAGAGGGAGAAAGAGGAATAAGCTTTTTGAATTTCTTATTTCAAAAAGATATTTTCAAACTGTACTTGTAACTTCCCTCCTCTCGATCTGCTTAGTGGGACAAGTGTCAAGTTCTGCTTGGCTCCACTATTTTGACTTGCGTGGAAAATACTGGTTTGCCCTTAGCTTCTCCTGAGCTAATGTATTCTTTGGGATGACTACGATCGTCGAGGTAGCACTACGATCGTTGAGGTAGTCTTTACGATCGTTGAGTCTACACGACGATCATTGAGTCCACTGCTGCGACTGCTCTTCGATCGTTGTCTGCCCTGGTCCTTGTGATGAATTTTGACTTAGCATTCCTTCCGAATCAAGGTGCCTCAGGAAGGGCCAATCTCTTAGAGGGATCTAAGGATCAGGTTTGTCCCTGAGGCGCTTGACAGAGAGATTGCTTGAATTTATTGGAGATGCTGTCATCACAGAATGCTTCTTTATCATGTCGAGGAGGCTCTACGATTGTGGTCCTTCATGTCAAGATAACTCTACGACCGTGGACTTTCTTTAGTCATCTCTATGATTTTGAACATAGCCTTTATATCTGTATGGTTAGCATAAACTAGAGCATAGATTTTATAGTTATAGATTTAGCATACCTAACTCACTTATCATTTTATTAAATCTGGATTCATCTAGAGGCTTTGTAAAGATATGAACAAGTTGATTTTCAGTAGGGATGTATTGTAAAGATATGGTTCCATTTTGAATATGATCCCTAATATGATATCTTATTTCTATATGCTTAGTCCTAGAATGCATGACAGGATTGTGTGTTATTGCTATGGCACTTGTGTTATCAAAATGAACAGGTATAGATTTGAAATCAAACCTATAGTCTGCTAGCTAATTTTTCATCCATAAGATTTGAGCACAACAACTGCCAGCAACAATGTATTCAACTTTTGCAGTTGAAGTAGATACTGAGTTTTGCTTCTTGCTAAACCAGGACACAAGTCTGTTTCCTAGCAACTGACAGGTGCCACTTGTACTTTTTCTATCAATTTTGCAACCTACAAAGTCAGCATCTGTATATCCTATTAGTTCAAAAGAGGACTCCTTGGGATACCAAAGTCCCAAGTGAGGTGTACCCTTGAGATACCTAAAAATCCTTTTTACAGCACTTAAGTGTGATTCCTTAGGATTAGCTTAAAATCTAGCACATATACATGTTGCAAACATTATATCTGGTCTACTGGCAGTTAAATATAGAAGAGAGCCTATCATACCTCTGTATTGAGTTATATCAATACTTTTACCCTTTTCATCTTTGTCAAGCTTGGTTACTGGAGCGATTGGAGTTATCATGGGAGAGGCTGATTCCATGCCATACTTCTTAAGTAAGTCTTTAATATACTTGACTTGGTTTATGAAGATTCTTTCATTAGTCTGCTTTACTTGCAGTCCAAGGAAGAAGTTCAGCTCACCCATCATGCTCATTTCAAACTTACTCTGCATAAGCGTGGCAAATCTCTTACATATTTTTTCGTTAGTAGAGCCAAAGATAATGTCATCAACATATATTTGAACTAATAAGACTTTGTCTTTATGCTTTCTAAGAAATAATGTAGTGTCTACTCTACCTCTAGTGAACTCATTTTCAATGAGAAAGTTAGTTAGTGTTTCATACCATGCTCTAGGTGCTTGTTTAAGACCATATAAGGCTTTGTCTAATCTATATACATAATTAGAGAGAGTTGGATTGATGAAACCTGGAGGTTGCTCTACGTATACTTCTTCTTGAAGTTCACCATTCAGGAATGAACTTTTGACATCCATCTAAAATACTTTGAATTTCATGTGAGCAGCAAAGGCAAGGAATATTATGATGGCTTCTAGTCTGGCAACAGGTGCAAAGGTCTCGTCCTAGTCAATTCCTTCTTCTTGAGAGTAACCTTTGGCCACTAGTCTTGTTTTATTCCTCTTTATTACTCCATCTTCGTCCATCTTATTTCTAAAGACCCACTTGGTGCCAATGACTGGATGGCTTCTTAGTCTTGTAACTAATCTCCATACTTTGCTTCTTTCAAATTAATTTAGATCTTCTTGCATGGCTTCTATCCAACTGGAGTTTTCCATAACATCTTTTATTTTCTTGGGTTCCATTTGTGACAGAAAGCTCAGATAGAAACATTCATTTTGGGTGGCAGCTCTTGTCTTGACTCTTGCATTTGGATCTCCAATGATTACGTCTTGAGTGTGATCTTTTGCCCATCTATTCCCTGTTGGAACATCTGTCCTGATGCCTTCTTGTGTAAGACCTTCAAGATCAATTTCTGCTTCTTGATGTGGAGGTTCGTTGTCTTGTGTAGTCCTCTCTACGATCTCATTTCCATGCTCGACGATTTCATTATCTGGAACTACGATCGTGGTGTTGAGCTTGATGACCTAGTTCGTAGTGTCTGAACTGTCATTCGTAGTGTCTTGAGACACTGTTTTGTCCAAGTCTGTTTCATCAAAGATGATATGAATCGAGACTTCAACACTCAACGTTTTCTTGTTGAACACTCTATAGGCCTTACTGTCTGTGGCATATCCAAGAAAGATTCCTTCATCTGACTTGGGTTGAAAGTTTGTCAGATACTGTTTCCCATTATTGAGAATGTAGCATGCACAACCGAATACATAAAAGTAGCTGACGCTTGGCTTCCTTCCTTTCCATAGTTCGTAGGGAGTCTTCTTTATCATAGAGTGTATGAGCGATCTATTTTGAGTGTAGCATGTAGTGTTGATAGCTTCTGCCCAGAAGTATTCAGGCAGATGGGCTGCTGCTAATAGAGTTCTTCCAGCCTCTATCAACGTTCTGTTCTTTCTCTCAGCTACTCCATTTTGTTGAGGAGTTCGTGGAGTTGAGAAGTTGTGACTGATGCCATTGTCTGTGCAGAACTGGTCCATCTCAGAGAAGTTAAATTCTCTGCCATGATCACTCCTTATAGCCTTGATTTTCTCCTCTTTCTCGTTCATCACCAGTATGAACATCTTGATTAGTTGGGAGATCGTTTCATCTTTTGTGATAAGAAAGAATACCCATGTGAATCTGGTGTAGTCATCCACCACGACTAGAGAGTATCTCTTCTTTCCAAGGCTTGTTATTGGAATTGGCCCAAATGGATCCATGTGAAGCAGTTGCAGAGGCTTGTCGATTGAGTTGACAATTTTGCTCTTGAATGAGCTTCTAGTCTGCTTTCCAAGTTTACAGGCATTGCATGGCTTTTCTTTGACGAAGCTGAACTTAGGTAAGCCTGCAACTAGATCTTTGGAGGCCAGTTTAGACATGCTTTTGAAGTTGAGATGAGACAGTCTTCTATGCCATAGGCAGCTCATTTCTTCAGATGCTTTAGCCAGAAAGCATATCGTCTCTTCTGAGTTTAGTTGACCAAGATTAACAATGTAGACATTTCCTTCTCTTGTTTCGGTCAACTTTATAGAGTATGTCTTCAGATCTCTGTCTTGACATTAATTGTTAAGGAAGGTGACTTGATGACCCTTGTCGCAGAGTTGACTTATGCTCAGAAGATAGTGTTATAAACCTTCCATATAGGCTACTTTACTGAAAGACACTGCACCATTTTCAGTTGAGCCATATCCTCTTGTCTTGCCAGAGCCATTATCTCCGAAGATGACTGAGGGACCCTCCTTCTCTATATAGTTAGACAGAAGGGTTTTGTTCCCATTCATATGCCTTGAGCATCCACTGTCCAAATACCAGGTTGTGATCATGGAGCTCTGTTCCTGTGGTAATGTTAAACTTTCATTTTGGTACCCATACTTGCATGGGTCCTACTTTGTTAGTACCCTTGAGAACCCAAATCTGCTTGATTTTTGGTCTCACATGCATAGGATTATGATAGCATATTGCAGCCTTATGACCAACCTTATTGCACACAAAACATCTAATATGATGCATGCTTGTGTGTGTTTGTGAATTCTTCCTCCATTTAGACTTACGTGGATTCTCAGTACTCCTTCCTTTATACTGGTTCTCCTTTTTCCATGTGTCCTTGTGTTTTATGATTTGAGAGGAGTGAATCTTACCTCTACTGTCCCTTACCAATTAGTTCGTGGAGTTGATTTTACTCGACTCTACGATCCTTCGAGGTTGGAAAGTATGACTAAGTTATTCTTCTCTTTTCTGAAACCTAGGTCATCATGGGATCCTTTATTCCTTAGAATATGGATTGGACCAGAAGAGCAGGGTTGAACTGGTTCTTCCTTCTGTGAGAATTTCACAAATATAATGCTTCTACTAAAACTTGAAGCATTACTAGTGTTGGTTTCCTTTAACTTTTCCACATATGGCTCTAAGGTGGATTCCCCAAAACCTAAACCTGTTCTATCAGATGCACTTCTCTGACTGGGGATCAGGGAGTCCATGGATGAAGAGGATTTATTCCATTTAGAGATTATCCTTTCTAGGTCCTTAATTTTAGAATTTAGACTTGACTCTCTTTGTGCATTGAGCTCATTGGTCTGTTTTAAGAGCTTATTCTCAGCTTCAAATTTGGAGAGAGAGTCAGTACTTAGAAGGGTTGTTTCCAGTTCTTCCTAAACTTTCTCTTTCTCCTTTTGAAGAAGAGAATAATCTTTAGACAGAACTCTGAACCATTTCATGTATTGATGCAGATCAGATGTTATGTCATGTAGTGCAGTTCTTAAATCATCAATGTCTGCATCAGGAGAGTTGAAATCAAATAGCTCATCTATACTTACTTGATGAATGTCAGATCTCTTCTTATCCTTTGTATGTTTGGCCATTAGGCAAAGATTTGCCATTTGAGGATCTTCATTATCTCCAAATTCGGGAGTTGAGTCGTTGTCTGAGTCACTCCACGAGCCACTAGACCTTTATCTTTCTTCTGAGGTCTTTTGCTGCCTTTGAATTCTTTCTTTGAATTTGATTTCTTCTTCAGTTCTTCTCTAAGAGGTTTGTTGCAGTTTGCAATGAAGTGGCCAGGCTTTTTGCAGTTGTAGCATAGGTCATTTATCTGCTCCTGGCTGCTGTAGTTATTGACTTTCTTTGGTTTGCTTGTTCTGCCTTGACGCATGAACCTTCTGAGTCTTCTTACCAGCATTGCAAAGTCCTCATCCTCATCTTCATCATAGTCAGAATCATTTTTAGTATTAGCTTTGGAGATGTTGTCAGTAGCTTTGAGAGCAACCCCTTTATCCTTCTTTCTTCCTTCAGATAGAGTTTCTGCTCGTTGAATAGTTCCAGTTCATATGTAAGAAGGTTGCCATATAACTGTTGAACAGTCATTTTATGAAGATTCTTTGACTCTCTGATGGCAGTGGTTTTGGGATCCCACTTGATAGGTAAAGCTCTCATGAACTTTATGATCAAATCTTTTTTTGGATAGATCTTTCCATAGGCTCAGAGAGAGTTGAGCAGTACATTGAATCTTTCGTAGGTGGAAGTGACATTTTCTCCTTGAACGTGTGGAAACATTTCATATTACTGAGTTAAGAGAGATTGCTTGTTTTCTCTGACTTCTTCTGTTCCTTCATGCATGATGAGAAATGCTTCCCATACCTCCTCTATTTTGCTATTGACCACATTCTCTAACAGATCATCTTCTAAGGATTGGAACAAAATGTTCTTGGCCTTTTTGTCGAGTTGGACAACTTTCTTTTCGTTGTCAGTCCATTCTTCTTTATCCTTGATCTGGATTCTGTTTGGGTCGTCTGAAGTTGATGAAAGCTTTGTAGGAATGTAGGGCCCATTTTGAACAGTTTCAAATAGATCGTCATCTATTGAATACATGTAGGCTTGCATACGAACTTTCCAGTTGGCGAATTTGTCTTTGTTGCACATAGGTGGCTTGCTGTCTCCTTCAGTCTTTGATTCACTTATCAGATGTGCCATTGGATCTACTTAAGCTTTGTAGGCTATTTGATAGAGCCTGCTCTGATACCAATTATTAGTTCCTAGAGGCACAATAGTTATCTAGAAGGGGGGTTGAATAGATATTTTAAATTCTTTTCAAAATACTTTGTTAATTTTGATAATGATTTAAACACAGCGGAATTAAGATTTGTTTGTTCTCCCTTTAAGATATAGTGAGTTAATAAGAGTGAAGCAGTTATGACAGTTATAGCAGATATAGCAAGAATGTAAGTGACACAACAATTTTAAGTGGTTCAAAGCACTTAAAGCTCCTAGTCCACTCTTCTACTCCTCGAGTAGGAAATCCACTAAGGATATCTTTACACTTTCTGAATCTCACAGATTCCTTCAAGACCAGCAGTCTTGGCACTTCTCAGTTCACTTTTGAACTCTTCAAGTCCAACAGACTTGGTTCTTCATAGTTCACTTAGAACTCTTCAAGGCCTTCTGACTTGGAACTTCTTACATCACTTGATAGTAATTGATGAGTTCTTGAATGGTGCTACTCAGTTGCCGTTAAGCTTGTGTTCTAAAGAACTGAGTAGCTGAGCAAGCTTTCTATATCAGATCGTAGAGTTGAGCATTGAGTGTTCTTCTCAGTTTTTGTTCAATGCTTGCTTAGTTCTATCATCTGCTGATGTTTTGGATATATGAGGTCTTTGAAATGTATCCATTGAAGACATTCGTTGGAGCATTAAATGCGTTTTACATTTCTGAGCTTTGATGGATACTTTTTGCATAACTTCTGATTTGCAGTCTGGCCCACTGACACTGTAGACTGCTGTCTCACCTAACACTTGAAAAGATATTTTCTGCTGACCCATAGTACTTTCCTTAGCTTCTTCAATACGCTTCTTTGTTGTATACTAAGGATGACTGTTGACATTGGAACTGCCGAGGACTTCAATGTTTATAACCCATTCCATATTTGTTGCAACTTATTCTTTAAACAAATGGACAGGGCTCGATGCTTCTGACACAGACAAATGAAGCTCTACGATTCTGATCGTGGTGTCTTGCCACCAAGGTACTTGATCTGATACCAGCAAACGAGAACACTACGATTTCTCTTAAGTACTGGCACACTACGATCTTCATTTGCTTGGCTTGCAGACTCTACGCTTCCGAGAGCACACTACGATCTTTGAGTTGGCTCGGTAGGCGTTTGGACCACTTTACGATTCTGGGAGAGGCCCTTCAAAGTAGACACACTACGTTTCTCGATGCTCTACGATTCTGCCTTGACTTCTGCAATCTCTTGATCAGCTCGATAGACTACGATTATGTTGAAGCCTATCTATTATATCTAAAGATATAGATTAACCTAACAGCTTTGATCTCTTCATCTATACATTCATTTACAAAATGATAAACATTAATAGCTCAGATCAACCTAATAATTTTGATCTATCACTAAGTTCTTGTACATATATTCCTTGAAGGACTTTACATATAATCATGAATATTTACTTTCAACACCAAATTTAAATATGCAATCTCCCAACACATACTTTACGAGAAAAATAATATCCTTTACCTTAATAGGAAAGTTGTTTTGACTGGAATAACGGAGATTATGTTGAGAAAATTTTGTACTGTTATCAGCACTCAAAATATCCTTATACTCACAAGAAATACACTCAATATTATAGAGAGAATTTTCTGATTAAGGTGTGAGTTTCATTGTTTAACTAAGCAACCTATTTATAGGAAAGTGGTAGCACACCACTTCCGGCAAATCTTACATACGGATATTAGTTTTGAAAACATGCAGCACACCTCTTTGAGAAGGAGAGTTCAATTTCAAAATGATAACTCCCTCATTTATTCACATGGTTTAAACATTTAACAATTATTACAAAGAAATCCAAATTTAATTTGCTCTCTTCCACCTCATTTTATTCTTATACCATAAATTTGTTATAATAATATTGCCATTTAAATTATAAAATTATATTATTATATTATCACATTTTACTATTATAATGTACAATTATAATAATATATTTAAATAAATATATTATCGGAGAAGATAATTATGGTTTTATAGAAAAATATAACAAACTTTCGACAAATGTCTTATTCTAAAATTTCCCCATTTATATCAAAATTGAAGAAATATTTACTTACCAAATTCATCAATTATTTACAATTCTTCAATAATTATTTCTAATTAATATTATAGATTCACAATACTGACAAACAGATCGTTCCCAAGAAAGAGGTGGCTTTTCGATAAGGATTTCTCCTTACTGACACACAATTATATAACCTAACCCCTTTTCTCGACAGAGCTTTCTAGACATTATTAATAATGCTATCTAATAATATCATTTCAATAATATGAGTTACTATGTCGTGACAATTATTGTATCAATAATGTAAATTACTATTCAATTATCACTATAGTAATTATTGCATCAATAATATGAAAGAATGTGCAATTTTACTGTCTCAATTATTGAGTGACTTCTTACGTAAGAATCAATAATCAGAGATACTATGCAATACCGTGTGCCACTGTGCAACTATGCGTATTACTTTACTTCTATCACCTGGTATTTCAACAGTTTTAAAGGTAAAAGTTTTGTTGTTATTTTTATAAAAAAGTTATTTCTGTCGCTTTCTATATCCAACAGTTATTCCGTTATGTGGTCCACCAATGATTGCGTCGTCGTACAGATATTCCCTGACAAAAAGAATATCCCCCGACCAAAACGAATATTCTATGACCACTTGCTTACTTTACAAAATTTGCATATTTCATCCATAACTAAAGCATTATATCAAATCAACACTTTAATAACCAAAATAATAATTAGAGAAAATTATATCCTTATTCATAAAAAGTTGGGGTCTTACAACCTCACCTCCTTATGAAATTTCGTCCTCGAAATTGATGTACGTACATGGTATGTCGAAAAGGTGAGGACACCTTGTTTTCATAATAGATTCTAACTCCAAGGTCATTTCCTCAATATCGTGGTTTCTCCATAAAACTTTGACTGGAGGTATAACCTTTGAGCGTAAAATATGTTCCTTTTTATCCAAGATTTTAACAGGTACCTCTTTATACGTTAAATCTTCTGCTATCTCGTCTGGTTCTAATTCAATAATGTGGTTCGGGTCTTTCACATATTTACGTAGCATGGATATGTGAAAAACATTATGAGCACGAAACATACTTGACGGTAAAGTGAGTCTATAGGCTACAATTCCTACTCGGTCGAGGATTTCAAATGAACCAATAAATTGAGGGTTGAGATTTCCTCTCTTCATGGACTCTTGCTTCTGGAATATCACATTCTTGTACTTTATTCTTCATATTCATTAGCTCCAGGTCTGTAACTTAAGAAGCTTTAACTTTATCGATTAGAGTCTATTCTACTTGTATATTTGAAATCATCACGTGGTTCCCTAGAGTCTTTAACTCTATCTCCATCATTTGTAAGTTATACAAAATGGGCCTTTGTGTTTGACAATATCGCACTCGTACCTACATATGATCTTCTACTCAATGCGTCAGCTACTACATTTGCTTTTTCTAGGATGGTATTGTTAGAATTGGTGCTGAAATGAGTTTCCTCTTGAGTTCTTGGAAGGTCTTCTCACATTCCTCGCCCCATCCGAATTTTGTATCTTTACAAGTCAGCTGAGTTAATGGTGTGGCAATTCGAGAAAATCTTTCCACGAATCTCCGATAATTACCAGCTAAGCCTAGAAAGCTACGTATTTCGATTACTGACTTAGGTTACTCTCAACTGTGACTAATATCTCAACCTTGGATATCACCTCACAATGGCACCTATTAGTTTACCACCATACTAATATGGCGTCCCCTACGGAGAGTCTGGCTTCAGTGCATTCCACAAAGGAAGTCACCAGATAGAGGCTCGACTACCAACTCCTGTAGTTAGGTTTTTAACTCTTGAAGTTCAATAGGAGCCATTCGATATGGGGTTTTGGAAATGGATTTTGTACCAGGTTCAAGGTTAATACAAAATTAGATTTCACGCTCTGGGGGTAGGTCAGGAAGTTCTTCGGGGAATACGTTAGGAAATTTATTAACAATAGAAATATCATTCAAATTTGACGTATTTTTGTTTAAATCAATGACATGGGCTAAGAAAGCTTGATATCTATTTTTTAATAAACGAATGACTTTATGGCTTGATATAACACTGATTGACTTTAGTGGTTTGGTTGCTTAAATTCGCATAACAGGTTGGTTAGGAATATAAAAACTAACGACCTTACGAAAATAATCAATTTTAGCATGATGAGTAGTTAACCAATCAATCCCTAAAATCACATCAAATGCAAGTATTTTCAAAGAGATGAGATCAACAGGTAATGTATTTGAATCAAACAAGATTTATAAACAGCAGATTTAATGAAGGTTTCTCCTAACAGAGTTTCAATAGATAAGTCAAAGTCTAATTTCTCAGGAGTTAAGTTCAAACGTTGAGCATAAATAGGTGAAATAAAAGAGTGGGTAGAACCGGTATCGAATAAGGTATAGACTTCGCAAGATTTTATGATATGATAACTTTGTTTGGGTTCCTCGCTTTTTGAGAAGTCACGACAAATGCTCTTCCTTGAACCATCGACTTTGACTTATTCGGGACAGCCTTTGGTGCCACCGTCCCAGCTAAACTTAACTCTGCATGATAAAGTCGAGCTAAATGACCATCCTTTCCACAATTGAAACACACTTTGGGTTGTTGCGTATAGTTTGGACTGATGTGTCCCTTCTTTTCGCATTTGTAGCATACGACCGGTGGTCGTTCTCCTTCCTTGGAAACGAGTGCTGCTGTCGATGTCTTTTCGTCATTAATGAATCTTCTTTTCTTAAGATTGTTCCCACTTAGTTCACCTCTCCTATTATCTTGGCCATGATTACCACCGAAGTGGTTACCATTTTTGGCATGATAATTTCCTCCACGATGGTTACCATTGTTCCGATGGCTGTTGCCACCGATACGATTATTATCGTGTTGTTGGTCGTTATCTTTTGGTTGAGCTGACTCATTATCGCGCTCTAATAAGTGATCCCTATTAAACAAAGTTTGTGAGAAATGAGGTATTGACAAATTTTGGGTTTCAAACCTCTCAGAAACATTCACGTCATTCGCTCCTCATTATACACCAAATGGGATGCAAACCGGGATAACTCCGCAAACTTAGCCTCGTATTGTGATACCGTTATATTGTTCTATTCCAGCTTGATGAATTCCACCTCCTTCATGTGACGAATACTTTCTGGAAAATACTTGTCGTTGAACAATTCCTGAAACTTCTCCCAAGACATCTTCAGTGCGGAAAGATGAGTACGTTTTACAGATTTCCACCAGTAATCTGCCTCTCCTCACAATATAAAGGTGGCGAAGGGAACCTTTTGCTCCTCTGAGCATCCCAAGACATCAAATATCTCAGTGATCAGCTTAATCCATGTATCTTCCCTAAGTGGTTTTGGCTTTCCCAAAAACTATGGCTGTCCCAACTCTTTGAATTGCTTAGCAGTGACCAGTCGTGAGTTGCCATTGTTTCCACCTGCATTATGAACATGAGTCTCTCTCATTTAGTGGTGCATGAATTGTAGAAAGCTCCTAAACATCCCATCGTTCATCATTTGGTCGATGTTGTTGTTTACATGAGGATTATTACCTTCCTGATGCACATTATCTTGGTTGTTAATTGGCGGTGACTCAACGGTCTCATGTGCTCCATTGCTTAACTAAAAAATTTCAGATGTCATTCTCAAACACTATAACAAAACAAGGGTTAATTGACATGTCACATATTATCCCTATATTTCAACCGACCAATTAAATAACAAATAAGCTTAGGTAGGACACACTAGCGAAAGATTTACTCGTCTCTCCCCTCCTAGTTCTAATCATAGATCTCCACCAGAGATCATATCCCTAAGCTTTGATACCAACCGTGACGCCTCCAAAATAAGTCCACACAACCCATTCTGAGTCGCCAAATACATGGTACAGAAACTAAATATAAACTTCATTAATACAACTATCGTACAAAATACGACAACACATATGCTGTGAGTTTTAATATAAATATTGTCTTGTAGACAATATCCAAACTTAAATAAAGTCTTCATTATAATTATTGATACACTATTTTACAAAATAGTGAGGATTGCTATAATAACCATCTTGAACCATCACTCCACATCCCGACTAGTCCCAACTATATTCTCGCCTCCTGAGAAGAACAATGGAATCAAAAGAAAAATGGTGAGCTCAACTAGCCTATAAAAGAATATTATGACTATGATAATGTAGAACAAATTATCCTAAGTCCTCAACAGGGAAAAAAATCTGATAGAATACAATAGACAATAAGTTTTAGATCAACAACTGCATCGGAAACAACAACCCAATAGAAGAGTCAAGTAGAATATGAAATCTACTATATTCTATTATTTAAAAGTCCATTATCAATATTTTATCCTTGTAACACCAATCAATAAATATTTCGAATCAACGAATTATCCATGTACTACGGGCCAAAGATATTTATTAGTATCACTAATGGTCATTCTCATGCCAAACACTTGTCCATCTATGCACTACGGGACAAAGAGGACTTTTACCACAAACCTTATTTGTAACATTAAAGGTTATGATTATACCAATACACAATTCCTGGTTATAATCATACCAATCAACAGTCTATTTTTGCACTACGTGCGAAAGATAACTTTTAACACAATATAAGCATGAGGATGATGATAATGATATAAAGAATCAATCAAATGAGATTATAACATGGATTCAATTTCAAGAATAAGTTTCATAAAAGATAACTTGGAGAAAGAAAAGAAATTAAATTATGTTGTGAACAGTTCTCATGAATAGTACCTTATAAATAGTACCGTATCAATAGTGCCCATGAATAGTACCGTATGAATAGTACCCAAATATAAATAGATTAAAATTTAATAAGAAATTTTAGACCAACATTCCAGTGAAATGATATTAGATGAAGCGCAATCATTAAGAAATTTCTAATCATTTCAGAAATTATAGAAGCAATACTTACCATAGTAAATTTAAGTTTAGGAATATGAGATGAAATAATATCGCTTACATAATATGGAGTATGAAAGAAAATGATATCCCTTACGAGTATGGAAGGAAATAATATCATTTACGAATATTGAAAGAAAAGAACATCCTTTACGAGAAAAATAATATCCTTTACCTTAATAGGAAAGTAGTTCTGACTGGAATAACAAAAATTATGTTGAGAAAATCTTGCACTGTTATCAACACTCAAAATATCCTTATACTCACCAGAAATACGCTCAATATTATAGAGAGAGAATTTTCTGATTCAGGTGTGAGTTTTACTGTTTAACTAAGCAACCTATTTATAGGAAAGTGGTAGCATACCACATCTGACACATCTTATACACAAACATTAGTTTTGAAAACATGCAGCACACCTCTTTGAAAAGGAGAGTTCAATTTCAAAATGATAACTCCCTCATTTATTCGAATGTTTAAAACATTAAACAATTATTAAAAAGAAATCAAAATTCAATTTGCTCTCTTCTACCTCATTTTATTCTTGTACCATAAATTTATTATAATAATATTGCCATTTAAATTATAAAATTATACTATTATATTATCACATTATACTATTATAATATAATATTATAATAATATATTTAAATAAATATATTATCAGAGAAGATAATTATGGTTTCATAGAAATATAAAACAAACTTTCGAGAAATGTCTCATTCTAAAATTTCCCCATTTATATCAAAATTGAAGAAATATTTACTTACCAAATTCATCAATTATTTATAATTCTTCAATAATTATTTCTAATTAATATTATAGATTCACAATACTGACAACCAGATCGTTTTCAGGAAAGAGGGGGCTTTCCGATAAGAATTTCTCCTTACTTGCGCGCAATTATATAACCTAACCCCTTTTCTCGACAGAACTTTTAGACATTATTAATAATGTTATCTAATAATATCATTTCAATAATATGAGTTATTGTGTCGTGACAATTATTGAATCAATAATGTAAATTACTATTCAATTATCACTGTAGCAATTATTGCAACTATAGACACTCGAAATTTTTTTCTACTGTTACTAACATTGCAGGAGGACATATGCGTCTTTTAAGAGGGAACCCTGAAAGACAATCCAAATCCATATTGAATAATACCAAGAGTTCATCATCAAACCCCGGATCGTAATCTGGGAGTAACCAAATCCAACCTCGGAGATAACCCCGAGGCCTGCAGATACAATATCGGACCACACACCGGAGAAGACCGATTAATCTCGGAGATGACCCCTAGGTATCCAGTCTCAGTCCCAACCATGGGAATAGGACAAGCCAACGTCAGAGATGAGCCTGAGGATAGTCAAAGTCAACAGCAATCCAACCTCAGAGATAACCCTGAGAAAATACTGCTACAACTGTGCAAAAATCGGAGATAACCCCGGGAGGGGCAAAATGGTCATTTTGCCAACTCAACTTCAACTCACATTAAATCAACTCATCTCAACTCAAATAACTTCAAAGGAAGTCCCACAAGAGCGATATCTTAACTTTCGAGCGCAAACTACGCAAAACGGCTCAACGGATTGCTTGACGGACGCCCGAGAATGCCATTTCAGTTATGGACCCATCTTCCTGAAATCAAAAAAGGGCAAATCATATGTCATTGTGTAGCTCTCGGAAAGAGGTTTCCAGAATGATATGGCACGCTTCCATCGGACTCCCAGATTAAAAGTTATGAGCGACCGAGCGAACAACGCGTATGTACTTTGACACGGCAGGACCTACACTGCCTAGGGCACCCCGGGCAGCCGCAGGTACACCTGCTACTAGGTGCCACAGGTAGACCTACGGCTCCCCCCTCTATAAATATGGGGCTTGGGGTGCTGATTTTCTAAGAAAAACCGACGGGGAAACCCTGCACGATTCGCTCCGCACTCGACCCATACAGTGTATTTTCCCACTTTAAACACATGTGAGCTCATATATAGCCACTTTTGTACCCACAAAAGTCAATGTTTATCCACTCTAAAGATATAGAAGTCTTTTTTAGCAGTCAGCTGTAAGCCTTCTCGCACACTTTAGAGTCTTTCTCTTCATCTTTGCACACACCCTTCTACACGTTGAGAGTCGTGTTGCTTGCTTTTGCCCAAACTTCGGTCCGTGGTTTCATTCCAGTCTGTATATATATATATATATATATATATATATATATATATATATATATATATATATATATATATATTTATATATATATTGACTAACATTATCGAGTTATGCCTCGATTGAGCCTAGACTTCGGTCTGGAGCGTTTATTTTCTTTTCTATATATATATATATATATATTTATATATATGAACTGTGTGTCGAACTTTGTTCGATGAGCCTAGACTTCGGTCTGGAGCATTTACTGCTTAAATATATATATATATATATATATATATATATATATTATATTAACTGTGTGTCGAACTTTGTTCGATGAGCCTAAACTTCGGTTTGGTGCATTTACTCGCTTATATATATATATACTTATATATATGAACTGTGGTCGGACTCTGTTCGATGAGCCTGAATTTTATATCCGGTGCGTTTATTCGCTTTTATATATATATATATATATATATATATATATATATATATATATATATATATATATACTTATATATATTAACTGTGTGTCGGACTTTGTTCGATGAGCCTAAACTTCGGTTTGGTGCGTTTAATTGCTTTCTTATATATATACTTATATATATGAACTGCTATCTAACTCTGTTCGGTGAGCCTGAATTTTACATCCAGTGCGTTTACTCGCTTTTATATATATATATATATATATATATATATATATATATATATATATATATATATTTTCGTCCTGCCTGGAGTTTCCTTCGTGGCAGTTGATCGCTTTGTACAGCTTTATCTACATTTTGTCCCGCCTGGAGTTTCCTTCGTGGCAGTTGATCGCTTCGTGGCGGTTGATAGCTTTTAACAGCTTTATTTACATTTCTGGTCCCCCATGGAGCTACTTCGTGGTTGGTGATCATGCCTGTATATATATATTTACAGCTTTTATATATATACCTACTTACTGCTTTCATACAAATTGCGGTATCATGTGAGCCTAAGAATCATGTGATCACAGATTCATCCCATTGGATCTAGATTCGGTTCCCGTGATGGACATTTTCAGCTGTAAGCAGCTTGTAAATTATTATGCGGTGTCTGAATTTCCTCAGATGGTTTCCATACCCACGAGGAAGTTGACATTATTTTGTAAATTATTTTCGTACGGATGCTTCGCATCTGTCAAATAAAATCAACCAAACCGCGCATTTAATAAAATGGGAGTGTAAAAGGTCTCAATTACTATTAAGCATCAGGGTTTGAAAAACCTCTTTTATAAAACATCACTGTCATATCTTGCTTAAAACTGAATTGTTACATAAATTCAAACCCTGTGTATATAGGTGCGAACGAGGCCTCGTACTACTTCCAAATAAACAACACATTGACCCATACACACACACACACACACACACACACACTCAGATAATGGTTTCTTGAAAAGAGGCGGTCACCGTGGTAACACGGATGTCGGGGGGGGGGGTGCCTAACACCTTCCCTCTGCATAATCAAATCCCCAGACCCTAATTGAATCTCGGTTTCACCGACCAGTTTAGCAGTGTCACATCACGAGGTCAATGTGCAAACCTTTTCTTGGTTGTGTTGGTACAACCATTTAAAAAACCAACTGGCGACTCTTATAGTCCAATCGTCGACATTATACATGTCGGACCTTTTTCACTTGTTTTTTCAATCTCACATAAAAATGAGAACACCAAAGAACAAGTAACGGAAAGGGACATCAAAAAATCCCGACGTCGACAGGTGGCGACTCTGCTGGGGACTCCAGTAAGAGGACTTAAGCCGCTATTACAGTCTTTTCAAAATTGTTATCTGCTTGTGTGTGGATGTTGCATTTACATTGTATGAATCTGCACGAATGCATTTCCTTACTTGGTGCCTCGCACTATAAACTGCGTGTGATGTTAGTGCCTCGCACTATAAACTGCCTGTGATGTTAGTGCCTCGCACTATAAACTGCTTATGATATTAGTGCTTCGCACATGTCATCATTTTTATACGGTGAGACGCAATGTATGTGAATGTATGTTGTGTGGTCCCTCCACCAGGAGGCTATCCCGTCGGTGTTTGATTACTGGACTCGTGAGAAGCCTGATTCTCCGAGGCTCAGGAAAGGCACCACCCAAATTCGCTCCAGTTGAAAGACCGGATTAACTTCCCGTCAAGTAGATTGCGATGATTTGGGAACCTTCATGCCAAAAAGCCGCGAGAGTAACCTAAGATAGGTCAGTCTCTGATAAACCCAAAATGGAGGAAAGTCTCTTCATGCTCTCATTTTAAATTACACAATTTCATGATATATCTATCTCCATGTAATGAGAAATATGAAGGAATGTGTACACATATACATACATGCTACAAACAGCTGACATCCGTTTTTGCAGGATAAAATTCCTAAAATGGACTCATCACATTGCATATTAATATTCACCTTCCTTAAGGACTAAACTATGCAAGTCTTTCGCAGGGAAGCAATCGATCCCGTTACCCGGTTAAAGTCCAAAAAGGCTACAGACCTACAGTCAATCATGTCGTCATCCGACCAGACTAAACTTAATCCAGTTTCTCGCAAGGAATTTGACAGATTAAGCAAACAAATTGCAGATTTGGCTGTTCTACTCAAAGAATTACACCAATCTAATCAGGGTCCCAAGATACCCGTACATGCTGAATCCTCCATACAAGGAGGGAATCCGGTCATTACCATACCTGAATTGTAGTTGGATATGACCAATAAAACTCATGATGCTGCCCATCCCACTGGAGACCCAGACACTGGTGACATCAAAAAGAAAGTCCTCCAAATGGAAGAGACCATCCGGTCAATCAAAGGGACTGGAAATTATGGGAGTGTCACCTATTCAGATCTCTGCATATTCCTAGGGGCTCGATACCCTACCAAATTCAAAGTCCCAGAGTTTGAAAAGTACAATGGGGCAGGTGATCCCTATACGCACCTCAAAGTGTACATTGGCGAACTGGGGTCTTATACTGAAGATGAAAGCCTCAGAATGTAACTTTTTCAAAAGAGTCTCACTGGAGAGGCTAAAGCCTGGTATGCCCGACTTGACAATGCCAGAATACACAATTGGGAAGAATTGGCCCACGCCTTTCTAAATCAGTACAGTTTTCAGTCACAAATGGAACCAGATCGATATCAAGTGACTAAAGTGAAAAAGCAAAGTACTGAATCTTTTCGAGAATATGCCCAAAGGTGGAGACATCTAGCAGTGCAAGTCATTCCATCAATAACAGAAACTGAGATGGTAATGACGTTTATTGACATCCAAGAGGCTCCATACTACGAGAGGATCCTAGAAGGCATAGGAAAGCCATTCTCAGAAATGATAAAACACGGCGAAATGGCTGAGATGGGCCTGAAGGCAGGCAAGATTAAAGACTTCACTGCCTTGGAAGCAGTCGCCAAGCATATAAAGACTGGCAAATATGCAAGCGAACCAAAGAATGTACCCGATAAAGGCATTAAAGATGTATCCCTTGTTGTACATGGGCAAGCTAGGAGACCAACATACAGTCCCCCCATTTAGAAAATGCAAGATAATCTGCCATCTCAACAACAGGCTGCATTCAACCAATGCCAGGATAGAAAAAGAAAATTCGAAAGATCAGAAAATCGGGTGTTCACTCCACTAGGCGATTCCCTTGAAAATGTATTGGCGATGTTAATGGATCATAAGGCAATTACCGAACTGGCTCCACCTCTGGAACCAGGGAGCAAAAGATACAATCCAAGCCAGAGATGTGCTTACCACTCAGGGTCTCCCGGACACGATACACAGGATTGTTGGTCCTTAAAACATAAGATTCAAAATCTGATCGAAAGTGGCAGTATTGTGATCCAACAACCTGACCAACAAAATGTCAACACCAACCTTCCATTGCGGCATGATACGGAAGAAGTAAACATGATCGGGTCAAGAAGCTCTGAAATGTATCCAATTCGTAAGTACATACGAAGGATAAAGGAATACCCTTAGAGGCACATAACAAATGTCCTAGAGTGGGAAAACTCAGAGGAGGGTATGCTAGTAATGCAAAAATTGGATGCGATCCAGAATTAAGTAAACCTGCTGGCTAGGCTGATAGTGAGCCAACATCAGGAAACAAAGTAATTTTTCACTCAACTATCAGAAAGCCAAGAGAAAAAGGACTCCACGATGAGCCAGCTAAATGAAGAAGATCAAAGCAGGTTGAAAATACAAGAAAAAGGGGATGATAAAATTGCTAGAAGATCTCGTCAGTGGAAGAACTGATCGAGGGAATGCGAATTCTCAAAGATGAAAGATCAAACAACCTCCAAAAGAGTTCGAAAATTCACCCCTCTTAGCAAATCCAATGAAGAAATGCTACACTTTCTGATAAGCGAAGGAAGGATTACTGAGTTGCAGCCTCCTATAAAGCCCAAGATAAAGAGTTATGACTCCACCAAGATATTTCTCTAGCATTCTAACTCACTTGGACATACGACTGAAGAATGCTGGTCTTTGTGACATAAAATCCAAGATCTCATTGAAAATGGAGAACTGGATATAGAATTTCCCATGACGAAAAAAGGCGAAAAGGAAATAAAAAGCTTAAGATGTCCATTCGAGATAGGCAGTTCAAATGAGGTGAAGGTTATGAGCGACAATTCTGCCAGCACACAAGGTGGACTGATCCTAATGCAAAAAATGGCAGAAGAGACAAAGGCATCCCCAAAGGAGATTCCCCCGCCAACATCAAACGTTCTATGGTTCCAAGATATCCACCACGTTCCTGATTTTATCACCTTGGATGATGCGGAGGAAATACTAATCCTTTCCAAGGAAGGAAAAGCCAAAAAGGAAAGTTCTTTGTAGGAAATGCAACAACAGTTCGAGAGAGATTTCATGGTTGAATCCTTTGAAACCCATGAAGAAGGCGAAGGAATAGATAAAGAAAAAGGTGGTGAGATTGTCGGGGAATCCAACCCATTAAAGAATCCAGAGTTCATCCCTTTTTGCGATGCGTCCATTTCAAGCGTCCTTGAGGAGTGTACTGAATCAGGAAGCGATCAAGTTATGGCCACAAGCGAAGACATTCAGAATCAAGGGGTAACCTCTATCACGAGCCCTGAAGGCAACATAACCATTGACAACTGGACTATCAGGCCTCAACTAGCTAAGAAGATGTAGATCCAGGGGATAAAGTTGTGAGTTCTAGAAAATGTTGGAACGGTATCACTTTCTTCGTAGTATGCCTTTTATTTCCATGCATGTAAATAAATAAACAAAATAAAAAACATCTCTACACTCTTCTCACCACTTACCCTTTTGAACCTTTTCAAATCAATGCCTGAACTACGAAAGACCTGATCTCCTCTTCAATAGGAGTATGTAGGCAGCCATCAATGGTGCGGTCAAACAAAATAAAAATCCAAACAAACACTTCTTAAATAGATACCCCCCAGAATATGATGACCCAGACGTAATGGTCACCATTCGGGAGAAGGAGGTTGATGATAGCCCCTCCATCACTGCAGTCCACCAAGACTTTGCCCTCGACAATTGGAGCACCACTCCTTACATTTGCTGACGAGAGTAAAAAGGGAAGAAACTCTCTCTGCCTTGTAGATAGCAATAACTGCTTACGTTTTCTGTACAGTATTAGTAGCTACTTTTGTCATTACATGCTAACACTTTGTGCGATTGAACAGAGTCATATATTAAGTGAAAGCATATTTTGTTTCAGGACTCTGAACTTGGATGCGCCTGTGCTTGCTGATGAGGTGCTTTTTCTCCACAAGGACTATAACTTTGATGTTAAGTTGGACTCAGACTTGATGGAAATACAAGAGGACTATGAGATACCTCAGAAGATCAAAGAATGGGTCGAAGACAAACCCAAGCTAAATCTTGATCAAACCACCCCTTTTAAACCACGGAACCTTAGAAAACCCCAAACAAATTCAGATTGGTACGGACCTCACTCTGAACCAAAGGAATGGCATGGTTACTATATGACCCTATTCCAGGATGTGTTTGCATGGTCTCACGAAGACATGATCGGTTTATCCACGGACATTGTCATTCATCACTTTCCCATCAAAGGGGGATTTAAGCCAGTCAGGCAGAAGCTCAGGCGATTAAAACCTGAGTGGAGTTAAAAGTTAAGAAGAAATTGTGAAACAATTTCAAGCCAGCATCATCATGGTGTCAACATACCTTGAATGTGTATCCAACATAGTCCCCATGCCGAAACCCGGAGGAGATGTGCGATTTTGCATGGATTACAGTGATATGAACAAAGTTTGTCTCAAAGAAAGCTTCCCGTGCCATTCATCCGCATACTCATTGATAATACAGCTCAATACGACATGTACTCCTTTGCTGATTGCTTCGCGGGGCACCATTAAATCATGGTTGCTGCAGATGATCGTGAGAAAACTTCATCATGCTTTGGGGAATCTTTTGCTACAGACGATTGTCATTCGGCCTCATCAATGCCGGAGCTACCTCTCAGTGAGCCATAAGACTCTTTTCCACGATCTAATGCATAAAAAAAATAAAAAAAAAAGAAAAGAAAGAAGAAAAAGAAAAAGCACTTCAACAGGTTCTACAGTTGCTGCCTTACCATCGGCATGTTCTACAGATGGCTTCAAAGTTTGAAGAAATCTTCATTCTGCACATTCCTCGTAATAGGGATAATTTTGCAGACGCATTAGCAACTTTGGCCTCCTTGATCCACATAGCTGACAAGGAACACTTGCCAAGCGTCACAATTGCCCTGCACAAGGCATCAGCCTATGGGAACTACGTTGGTGAAGTATCGGATGAGTTACCTCCCATCCAGCACCCTTGGTATCAACACATCAAGAAGTACTTACGAGATGGATCTACACCCGCTGAGGCGAGCCCGACTGAGAAAAGGAAGATCCATCAACTTGCTATAAAATTCTACCTGAGCGAACATGCACTCTACAAAGGAGATGCAATACAAGGTATCCTTAGATGTTTGGACGAGGACCAAGCTCATAGGCTATGGATGAAATCCATGGAAAAATATGTGGCCCACACATGAGCGACCCTCTACTTGTAAAGAAGATCCTACAACAGAAAAGTCTGACTACAGCAGTTCAAACAACAGGACTTGATTTTGAAAAAGATCGTTGACAACTAAGCTCAGTCAAAAGGAAAATTCTCCCCGAACTGGGAAGGCCCGTTTATTGTCGAGGAGGTATTAACAGGAGGCGCTTTCAGATTACAGGAAATGGACGGCGATGAATTTCTACAACTCATCAATTCGGACACCGTGAAACGATACTATATCTGAGGTAACCATCAAGCAAACATCCTGATTTTGGATCATAAGATCATCAGTCATTCCGGTTCTTTAACCCCTCACTACATACAACCCTTTTTCACATTCATTTACCCCATCAGGGACAAACACTTTCTAACCAGCAGCCTGGTTTTCAGATCGCTCTATCCGTTTATAAACTTGGTTTTGAACCCTTACTCAACTTTGATTATCCCATCAGGGATAAGACCTTTCACATCTGCGGTTTATCCTAGACATGGGATTAAACTTTTCATTTGTAATCCGCCCTGTACTAGGCCAAACTACGTCGACCTGATCTCCCCAATACACGGGAGTATGTAGGCAGCCATCGTTATTGTCCGGTCTCACCACAGAAAAACAAAAACGAACACACTCCTATCCATAACCACATACAGAAACAAGTCCCAAGACACCAAAGATGGTAGGGAATACACACAGATCGACGATCCATTCTGAAAATCCTGAGACATCTCACTTTCCATCCATCAAGGAGGAGTTCAGAATACATCCAGATCACAAAGTCCTGGAGAAACAAGCGAATATCAAGCAAGTAGCAAGGCACAACTAAAAGGGAAGTGAATCAACATATATTTCCCTGCCATATATAATGCTGTTTGATATATACAATGTTTACTGTACATGACAAAATGGCTAAGCTAGTCTGTGCAGGAAAATACAAGCCCATCTACAAATTAGTGTATATGCGGGCTATCAAGTCCATCATGCATTCCCTTTCATAAGAAGGAGGTAACGATGTAATCTCCTACCCAGGGGATTCTACACGAGCCCACAGATCCACTGTCAACTACATGCGATATTTCGGGCAGATATAACGCTATCCCTCTCAATAATCACTACATCTCTGGATGATCTGGCCTCATCCCTATGAGTTAGAGCATCATCTCTCTCAACTAGAGTGACATCTCTACTTGGGAAAGATATCAACATCAAAACCCACATCCACTACCTGTCCACCTTATGGTGCAGAGGTAAAAGATTCTCGCGATCTCGACATCTTATCAGCTCATCTGTCAAAACAACTACCCCAGACAACAAGCGAGGCTGGGGCAATTTCAAAATTGGCGACAACCGGATATTGGGTCCCTTATATCAAGATTGGGGCAATCTCGAAAGCAGTGACAACTCAACACTGGGGCATTTATCAACCATCCTAAAGTGGAAAATGCACTAGTCAGCACCATCAGCATGGTCATTCATCATCTCAATGGCAATTTTGATATTACTCACTTGCGACTTCATCAACAAAGAGAGTTTCTCATATGAATCCCCGGCAACAACTGGCGAAAGGACTGGGGCATTTTTGCGATTCCAAGGAATGGAAGGATTTCAAGGCAGGATCATGCCTCTCATCAAAAGAAGGAGAACTCCTGAAAGAAATCATGGCGACATTAGCTTGCCCCTATAAAAGAAGGGGAAGATTCTCAAAAGAGTCATTAACTCAAAAGCAGAGACCCAATGACAAAAGATGTAGCAAATGAAATTCTCACCATCAAATGCGTTAACCTGCGTCAAGTCCTCACAAGTTGAGGCCTCTACACCGAAGTTCAAATCTTGGCAGCGAAAGAATGAGTTGTACACTCCAGCGATGTCAGCGACATTCAAGTTGTAAGACCCCAAATTTTATGAAATAAAAGTATTCAATTTTTCTATTTAGTAAATGGTTAAATTGATAAAAAGTTAAAGTTAAGGGTGATATATGAATATTTTTTAAAATAAACAAGTGGTTATAAAATAATCATTGTTGTCGTGGAATATTCGTTTGGTCGTGGAATATTCTTTCTGTCGGGGAATATTCGTACGACGGCGCAGACATTTGTGGGCCCCATAACAGAATAACTGTCGGATGAAGAAAATGACAAATTTGAGTTTTTACAAATAACGGCGTAGTTGTTACCGTTAACACTGTTGGAATACCCGGTGGTTAAAATACAGTAATACACGTAGTTGCACAGTAGCACACGGTATTGCACAGTATTTTTTTCAATTATTGATTCTTACGTAAGAAGGCACTACTCAATAATTGTTACAGTAGTTACTGTTCAATATTTTATTTTATTGATTCAATAATTGTTGCGTTGATATTTTATATTATTGTTGTTTCAATAATTATTGTTACACAGTATTTTTCATTATCAGATCAATAATTCATATTATTTAAATAATATTATTAGATAGCATTATTGAAAATGTCTAGAAAGTTCTGTCTAAGGAGAGATTTGGTCATCTAATTGCGCGCTAGTAAGGAGATTTCCTGGGAACGGCCTGGTTGTCATAAATGTGATTCTGTAATATTATTTGTGAATAATTAATTATTGATTTATATGATAAAGAAATATTTATTTTATGTGGATATAAATGAGGGATATATTTTTGTGGTTAAAAATGAAGGAGTTAATGTTGAGGTGTTTTATTTGTATTTTTGTCGGAACGGAGGTATTAAAAATTAAATTAGGGTTTTTGAGATATTTTACGGGGGTTATAATTTTTAATCCGACCGTTGGATCGTGGTAATTTTTGGATATGTTATACATATATAAGTTGAGTATATGTCCACAAATTTTGAACCGTTAAAAATGAACGTATGATTTGTTATGAATTTTACGAGATGACTGGTTCAGAAATTGTTAAATTTTCGGAGTTAATCATTTTGGTAGAAAATTCTAGAATTGGTGGGCTCCACTTGTGGTTAGTGAAGAAATGTGCTGAATTTTATTTCAAATGTGGTGGGTGACAATAGTAGCAGGTAAAGCCATCAAGTAGCAGGTCAAGTCTGCTTCGGCGTGCTAACATTTTCCTATAAATAGAGGGCTAAGTTAGAATTAAAAAACACACCAGAAATATAAGCTTTCTCTCTTTCTCTCTCTATATTATGAAGCATATGTTGTGAGTATTTAGATACTTTGAGAGTTGCTATTCAGTGCAAGTTTCCTTCGGCTTTGCATTCCAGTCAGAAATACTGCACTTTTGAGGTAAGGGATAGTAAGAGATTTAAAGGGTTGTTATATTTTCCAGTTTCGTAATTTTTTTGACCTTCAAAAATTCTGGAAAAATTTGAAATGATATTTTGATGAGTTTTCTTGATTGTGTCCAAAAACGGTGATTTTTGGATGTATAGATTGAGAGTTATGAATTTTATGAGAAAATACTATTTTAAAAGTAACCGCTTATAATTCCTTGTGGTTAACTCTAAAATTGATGAAATTTTTATTGGGAGTACATGTATATGATAGAAGTATACTCTGTAAATTTTAGAATTTTTGGACAAAAGTACAATTTTTGATAAATGTCTAAATATTCGGCTGTTTTGGCCATATGAAAAATAGTAAATGACTTTTAAAAATTCTGAGAAAAATATATGTTCACTACGGGACTATATTATACTAAATCCCAGAAAAAAAATATTTTTGGAACTGATTTGGTATGTTTCATAAAAATAGTCTAGTTATGAGTAAATGAATTAAATATGTTTTGTGAAGTAAGAAAATTGGAAAATAAGATTTTATGACTTGAGAATCCTATATGAGGTATATGCAAATTTTTGATGAAGGTTTTTGATTATTGGTGATGAAATCTTATGAGTTTGGCATTTTAGAATAATTAAATGTATTATATAGTAAAGTATAAACAATTAAAATAAATTGTTTATAAGCTTAAGATATATTATTCTTTCAATATCATTATACCGAGATATTGGTATGAATTTTATTGTGGAATTTCTACCTTTTTATGTTGGGATTACTATTCATGAGTTACTATTCACGAGTTACTATTCATGACAAAATTAGTTTCTTTTTCTAACCAAATTATAGTTGATTTACGAATAATAATATTGAGATTAAAACTATATGTTGATCATATTATTTTTATTATTATATATAACATTTTTATAACCCTAATGATGATATTTCTCTTTGACTTGAGTGTAAAGATGAGTAGATTTTTGGTATGATCATGACTATGGGTTCTCTTTGGCCAGTAGTGCTAAGTTGAATTATTGATTGGTATGATCATGACTATTGAATTTATAAGTGAATATCTTTAGCTTAAGTGCAAAGGTGAATTGATCGACATGATTATAATTATTGTTTATATAAATTCTGAAATGATTATATATTTCTTTGAGATATTAATATATTTGGCCTGTAGTGCAAAGATGAATTGTTGATGAATATCTTTGGCCCGTAATGCAAAGATGACATGTGGTTGAATTTCTTTGGCCAGTAGTGCAAAGATGAACAGATGTTGAGATAAACATGACCAACTGGTGATATAAATGAATATCTTTGGCCGTAGTGCAAAGATGAAGTTATTAGTATGATTATGAACAAGAAATGTGATTTGGTGTAACCATAATCTTTGGTGTTTCAGGTAAAGATAGGTGATGAAAATTATCTTCGTCCTGGATGAGAAGAGGAATTTAGAACTACAGTTATGATTACGAGTTATTCATATGATTGTGGACCAGAATTGTTGATTGATGTTACAGGGATAAAACATTATTGGTGGACTTTTAATGTGGAGAAGATAATAGACTTTATGGTCTATTTGAATCTTCTAATGGATTGCTCGTTCCGCTGCAACTATGGTTGAAATTTTTTATCATCTACCATATGTTCTAAATCTCTGATTTATTACTGATGAAGGCTATTGATAATTTAATTATCTTTAGTCATGATATTCTTTACTGGACTAGTTGTGCTCACCCTTCTGTTTCACAATTCCTTTCAGGTAATAAGAGTGTAGCTGGGTCGAGCGGGGATAGCAGGGGAATAGAACGGTGGTCATCATTTAGTAGTTATAGTTGGTGAATCATCTAGGGTCAGGCGAACCCAACGTTGGAAGGGTGTTTTGCCACTATCATACAAGATGTCTAATGACATACAACCTCGTGTCATCATAAGACAGGATTGTGCTCATCCACTTGCTGAGTATATTTACGAGCACTACCTATGTAACGCCCCCAAAATAGGTCCATTCCATCCAACCCATTTTGAGTCGCCAAAAACATGGTACAGATAACAACTACAACTTTATTACAACAATTGTCGTGCAAAATACAACAACACATATGCTGTGAGTTTGGATACAAATATATACCAACTGTGACTCATGTCCCAACCTTGGATAGCACTTCACAATGACACCTTACATAAAGGTATAGTCAAAAACTGTTTTAGAAACTAGAATCTTTGGGAAGTGCTCAAGGAAACCTTTGTACATGGGAGGCTATGCTTCTGGGTTGTGATAGATATCATATGGCTACAGAATTATCCTTGGTTGACCCAATATACCCCAAAGAAAAACGAGAAGGTTACAATCATATTCTTCCCAATGGTGAGTCTTCTCTTGACTTATCATTATCTCCACTGTCTCTAATTGAGAATTATACTTCAACCAAACTCCAAGATCATATAGGTAGTGCTTGTAGATATACTCAACAAGTGGATGTGCACAACCATGTCTTATGATGACACGAGATTGTATATCATTAGACATCTTATATGATAGTGGCAAAACACCCTTCCAACGTTGGATTCGCTTCACCCTAGATGATTCACCAAATATAACTACTAAATGAACTTTTCTATACTGCTTCGGGAGAACCTCCACAGCTAGAGACCACCGTTCTATTTTTATGTTACCCTCGCTCGACCCAGCTACACTCTTATTACCTGAAAGGAATTGTGAATCAAAAGGGTGAGCACAACTAGCTCAGTAAAGAATATCATGACTAAAGATAATTAAATTATCAATAGCCTTCAACAGAATTAAATCAGAGATTTAGAACATATGGTAGATGATAAAAAATTTCAACCATAGTTGCAGCGGAACGAGCAATCCATTAGAAGAGTCAAATAGACTATAAAGTCTATTATCTTCTCCACGTTAAAAGTCCACCAACAATGTTTTATCCCTGTAACATCAATCAACAGTTCCTTTCCACAATCATATGAATAATTCATAATCATAATTGTGATTCTAAATTTCGCATCCAAGACGAAGATAATTTTCATCACCTGTCTTTACCTGAAACATCAAAGATCATGGTTATACCAAATCACAGTTCCTGTTCATAATCATACTAATAAATTCATCTTTGCACCACGGGCCAAAGATATTCATCAACAGTTCATCTTTACACTACATGCCAAAGATATTCAACAACAAGTCATCTTTGCATTACGGGCCAAAGATATTCATCAACAACTCATAGTGTAAATATCTTGAATTAAATAGTCATCTTTGTACTACGGGCTAAAGATATTCATCAACAACTCATCTTTGCACTACAGGCCAAAGATATTCCTCAATAATTCATATTTGCACTACAGGCCAAATATATTATTATCTCAAAGAAATATATAATCATTTCAGAATTTATATAACCAATAATTATAACCATGTTGATAATTTCACCTTTGCACTTAAGCTAAAGATATTCAATTATAAATTCAATGGTCATGATCATACCAGTCAACAATTCAACTTTGCACTACTGGCCAAAGAGAACCCATAGTCATGATCGTACCAAAAATCTACACATCTTTACACTCAAGTCAAAGAGAAATATCATCATTAGGGTTATAAAAATGTTATATATGATAATAAAAATAATATGATCAACATATAGTTTTAATCTCAAGAGTAATATTCATAAATCAACTATAATTTGGTTAGAAAAAGAAACTAATTTTGTCATGAATAGTAACTCGTGAATAGTAACCCATGAATAGTAACTCGTGAATAGTAACTCGTGAATAATAACTCATGAATAGTAACTCGTGAATAGTAACTCGTGAATACTAACTCATGAATAATAACTCGTGAATAGTAACTCATAAATAGTAACTCGTGAATAGTAACTCATAAATAGTAACTCGTGAATAGTAACTCATGAATAGTAACTTATGAATAGTAACCCTGACATGAAAAGATAAGAATTTTACAAGAAAAATCTTACCAATATTCCGATATAATGATGTTGAAAGAAATAATATCATTGATAAATAAAATAACATCCCTTACTATCCCTTATAATCCCTTACAATCCCTTACAATCCCTTACCTCAAAAGAGCAGTACTCCTGACTGGAATAACGCTGAACGAACTTGCACCGTATAGCAATACTCAAGATATCAAAATACTGACAAGAATACACTCGATAATATAGAGAGAGAAATAGAGAGAAAACTTCAGTTTCTGGTGTGATTTTCAATTCTAACTTAGCCCTCTATTTATAGGAAAATGCTTAGAACACCAAAGCAGAAAATTTAATAAAATAATAATATAATTATAAATTTTCCTTAGCCCACAAAAGACTGCGCCGTCGTACGAATATTCTCCGACAGTAAGAATATTCCACGACCAAGCGAATATTCTCCGACAACAATGAATATTTTATAACCACTTGTGTATTTCCAAAAAAAATCATATATCACCCTTAACTTTAACATTTATCAATTTAACCATTTACTAAATAGTAATTATAAGAAAAATTGAATACTTTTATTTCATAAAATTCGGGGTCTTACAATCTCCCCTCCTTATGAAATTTCGTCCTCGAAATTTACGTACCTGGTATTTCAAAGAGTTGAGAATACCTTGCTTTCATTTCAGATTCCATCTTTCCTATCATCATAATTTCTTCATTGCTTATCTCCTGTATTTCAGATATCATTCTAGAATACAGCTTCAAAACAAGGGTTAATTGAACAAATTAACATATCACATAATATCCCGATATTATGACTAACCAACAAATAAGCTTAGGTAGGACACACTAGCGAAGGATATACTCGACTCTCCCCTCCTAGTTCTATTCGTCGATCTCCGCCAGAGATCATATCCCTAAGCTCTGATACCAAATGCAACGCCCCCAAAATAGGTCCATTCCATCCAACCCATTTTGAGTCGCCAAAAACATGGTACAGATAACAACTACAACTTTATTACAACAATTGTCGTGCAAAATACAACAACACATATGCTGTGAGTTTGGATACAAATATATACCAACTGTGACTCATGTCCCAACCTTGGATAGCATTTCACAATGACACCTTACATAAAGGTATAGTCAAAAACTGTTTTAGAAACTAGAATCTTTGGGAAGTGCTCAAGGAAACCTTTGTACATGGGAGGCCATGCTTCTGGGTTGTGATAGATATCATATGGCCACAGAATTATCCTTGGTTGACCTAATATACCCCAAAGAAAAACGAGAAGGTTACTATCATATTCTTCCCAATGGTGAGTCTTCTCTTGACTTATCATTATCTCCACTGTCTCTAATTGAGAATTATACTTCAACCAAACTCCAAGATCATATAGGTAGTGCTTGTAGATATACTCAACAAGTGGATGTGCACAACCATGTCTTATGATGACACGAGATTGTATATTATTAGACATCTTATATGATAGTGGCAAAACACCCTTCCAACGTTGGATTCGCTTCACCCTAGATGATTCACCAAATATAACTACTAAATAAACTTTTCTATACTGCTTCGGGAGAACCTCCACAGCTAGAGACCACCGTTCTATTTTTCTGTTACCCTCGCTCGACCCAGCTACACTCTTATTACCTGAAAGGAATTGTGAAGCAAAAGGGTGAGCACAACTAGCTCAGTAAAGAATATCATGACTAAAGATAATTAAATTATCAATAGCCTTCAACAGAATTAAATCAGAGATTTAGAACATATGGTAGATGATAAAAATTTTCAACCATAGTTGCAGCGGAACGAGCAATCCATTAGAAGAGTCAAATAGACTATAAAGTCTATTATCTTCTCCACGTTAAAAGTCCACCAACAATGTTTTATCCCTGTAACATCAATCAACAGTTCCTTTCCACAATCATATGAATAATTCATAATCATAATTGTGATTCTAAATTTCGCATCCAAGACGAAGATAATTTTCATCACCTGTCTTTACCTGAAACATCAAAGATCATGGTTATACCAAATCACAGTTCCTGTTCATAATCATACTAATAAATTCATCTTTGCACCACGGGCCAAAGATATTCATCAACAGTTCATCTTTACACTACATGCCAAAGATATTCAACAACAAGTCATCTTTGCACTACAGGCCAAAGATATTCATCAACAACTCATAGTGTAAATATCTTGGAATTAAATAGTCATCTTTGTACTACGGGCCAAAGTTATTCATCAACAACTCATCTTTGCACTACAGGCCAAAGATATTCCTCAATAATTCATATTTGCACTACAGGCCAAATATATTATTATCTCAAAGAAATATATAATCATTTCAGAATTTATATAACCAATAATTATAACCATGTTGATAATTTCACCTTTGCACTTAAGCTAAAGATATTCAATTATAAATTCAATGGTCATGATCATACCAGTCAACAATTCAACTTTGCACTACTGGCCAAAGAGAACCCATAGTCATGATCGTACCAAAAATCTACCCATCTTTACACTCAAGTCAAAGAGAAATATCATCATTAGGGTTATAAAAATGTTATATATGATAATAAAAATAATATGATCAACATATAGTTTTAATCTCAAGAGTAATATTCATAAATCAACTATAATTTGGTTAGAAAAAGAAACCAATTTTGTCATGAATAGTAACTCGTGAATAGTAACCCATGAATAGTAACTCATGAATAGTAACTCGTGAATAGTAACTCATGAATAGTAACTCGTGAATAGTAACTCGTGAATACTAACTCATGAATAATAACTCGTGAATAGTAACTCATAAATAGTAACTCGTGAATAGTAACTCATAAATAGTAACTCGTGAATAGTAACTCATGAATAGTAACTTATGAATAGTAACCCCGACATGAAAAGATAAGAATTTTACAAGAAAAATCTTATCAATATTCCGGTATAATGATGTTGAAAGAAATAATATCATTGATAAAAAAAATAACATCCCTTACAATCCTTTACAATCCCTTACCTCAAAAGAGCAGTACTCCTGACTGGAATAACGCTGAACGAACTTTCACCGTATAGCAACACTCAAGATATCAAAATACTGACAAGAATACACTCGATAATATAGAGAGAGAAATAGAGAGAAAACTTCAGTTTCTGGTGTGATTTTCAATTCTAACTTAGCCCTCTATTTATAAGAAAATGCTTAGAACACCAAAGCAGAAAATTTAATAAAATAATAATATAATTATAAATTTTCCTTAGCCCACAAAAGACTGCGCTGTCGTACGAATATTCTCCGACAGTAAGAATATTCCACGACCAAGCGAATATTCTCCGACAACAATGAATATTTTATAACCACTTGTGTATTTCCAAAAAAAATTCATATATCACCCTTAACTTTAACATTTATCAATTTAACCATTTACTAAATAGTAATTATAAGAAAAATTGAATACTTTTATTTCATAAAATTCGGGGTCTTACAACCTATATAATCTTGGTGTTTGTTTGAGGTATAATTCTCAATTAGAGACAGTAGAGATAATGATAAGTTAAGAGAAGACTCACCATTGGGAAGAATATGATAGTAATCTTCTCGTTTTTCTTTGGGGTATATTGGATCAACCAAGGATAATTCTGTGGCCATATGATATTTATCATAACCTAGAAGCATGGCCTCCCATGTACGAAGGTTTCCTTGAGCACTTCCCAAATATTCTAATTTCTAAAACAGTCTTTGACTATACCTTTATGTAAGGTGCCACTGTGAGGTGTTGTCCACGGTTGGGACATGTGTCACATTTGGTATATAGTTGTATCCAAACTCACAGCATATGTGTTGTTGTATTTAATACAATAATTGTTGTAATAAAGTTGTAGTTGTTTTCTGTACCATGTATTTGGCGACTCAGAATAGGTTGGATGGAATGGACCTATTTTGGGGTCGTTACATTTTGGTATCAGAGCTATAAGTAAAGAGCCCCGAGCCTCTCGCTGGTGACTTCCTGTTGATGGGGGATGCACCGAAGCCAGAATCTCCGTAGGGGACGCCGTTCTGCGGTGGCAAACTGATAGGTATCAATGTAAGGTGCTGACACAAGTTGGTGTCCACAGTTACAGTTGGTATAAGAGCTTAGGGATATGATCTCTGGCGGAGATCGGGGAATAGAACTAGGAGGGGAGAGATGAGTAAATCCTTCGCTAGTGTGCCCTACCTAAGCTTATTTGTTGGTCAGTCATAATATCGGGATATTATGTGATATGTTAATTTGTTCAATTAACCTTTGTTTTGAAGCTGTATTCTAGAATGATATCTGAAATACAGGAGATGAGCAATGGAGAAATCATGAGGACAGGGAAGATGAAATATGAAATGAAAGCAAGGTATTCTCAACTCTTCGAAATACCAGGTATGTAAATTTCGGGGACGAAATTTCATAAGGAGGGGAGATTGTAAGACCCCAAATTTTATGAAATAAAAGTATTCAATTTTTCTATTTAGTAAATGGTTAAATTGATAAAAAGTTAATGTTAAGGGTGATATATGAATATTTTTCAAAATAAGCAAGTGGTTATAAAATAATCATTGTTGTTGGGGAATATTCGTTTGGTCGTGGAATATTCTTTCTGTCGGAGAATATTCGTACGACGGCGCAGACATTTGTGGGCCTCATAACAGAATAAATGTCGGATGAAGAAAACGATAAATTTGAGTTTTTAAAGATAACGGTGTAGTTGTTACCGTTAACACTGTTAGAATACCCGGTGGTTAAAATACAGTAATACGCGTAGTTGCACAGTAGCACACGGTATTGCACAGTATTTTTTTAAATTATTGATTCTTACATAAGAAGACACTACTCAATAATTGTTACAGTAGTTAATGTTCAATATTTTATTTTATTGATTCAATAATTGCTGCGTTGATATTTTATATTATTGCTGTTTCAATAATTGTTGTTGCACAGTATTTTCCATTATCAGATCAATAATTCATATTATTTAAATAATATTATTAGATAGCATTATTGGCAATATCTAGAAAGTTCTGTCTAAGGAGAGATTTGGTCATCTAATTGCGCGCTAGTAAGGAGAAATCCTTATTGGAAAGCCCCCTCTTTCCTGAGAACGGCCTGGTTGTCATAAATGTGGTTCTGTAATATTATTTGTGAATAATTAATTATTGATTTATATGATAAAGAAATATTTATTTTATGTGGATATAAATGAGGGATATATTTTTGTGGTTAAAAATGAAGGAGTTAATGTTGAGGTGTTTTATCTGTATTTTTGTCGGAACGGAGGTATTAAAAATCAAATTAGGATTTTTGAGATATTTTGCGGGGATTATAATTTTTAATCCGACCGTTGGATCGTGGTAATTTTTGGATATGTTATACATATATAAGCTGAGTATATGTCCACAAATTTTGAACCGTTAAAAATGAACGTATGATTTGTTATGCATTTTACGAGATGACTGGTTCAGAAATTATTAAATTTTTCGAGTTAATCATTTTGGTAGAAAATTCTAGAATTGGTGGGCCCCACTTGTGGTTGGTGAAGAAATGTGCTGAATTTTATTTCAAATGTGGTGGATGACAATAGTAGCAGGTAAAGCCATCAAGTAGCAGGTCAAGTCTGCTTCGGTGTGCTAACATTTTCCTATAAATAGAGGGCTAAGTTAGAATTGAAAAACACACCAGAAACATAAGCTTTCTCTCTTTCTGTCTCTATATTATGAAGCTTATGTTGTGAGTATTTAGATACTTTGAGAGTTGCTATTCAGTGCAAGTTTCCTTCGGCTTTGCATTCCAGTCAGAAATACTGCACTTTTGAGGTAAGGGATAGTAAGAGATTTTAAGGGTTGTTATATTTTCCAGTTTCGTAATTTTTCTGACCTTTAAAAATTCTGGAAAAATTAAAATGATATTTTGATGAGTTTTCTTGATTGTGTCCAAAAACGGTGATTTTTGGATGTATAGATTGAGAGTTATGAATTTTATGAGAAAAGACTATTTTAAAAGTAACCGCTTATAATTCCTTGTGGTTAACTCCAAAATTGATAAAATTTTTATTGGGAGTACATGTATATGATAGAAGTATACTCTGTAAATTTCAGAATTTGTGGACAAAAGTACAATTTTTGATAAATGTCTAAATATTCGGCTGTTTTGGCCATATAAAAAATAGTAAATGACTTTTAAAAATTCTGAGAAAAATAAATGTCACTACGGAACTATATTATGCTAAATCCCAGAAAAAAAATAATTTTGGAACTGATTTGGTATTTTTCATGAAAATAGTCTAGTTATGAGTAAATGAATTAAATATGTTTTGTGAAGTAAGAAAATTAAAAAATAGGATTTTATGACTTGAGAATCCTATATGAGGTATATGCAGATTTTTGATGAAGGTTTTTGATTATTGGTGATAAAATCTTATGAGTTTGGCATTTTAGAATAATTAAATATATTATTTAGTAAAGTATAAACAATTAAAATGAATTGTTTATAAGCTTAAGATATATTATTCTTTCAATATCATTATACCGAGATATTGGTATGAATTTTATTGTAGAATTTTTACCTTTTTGTGTTGGGATTACTATTCATGAGTTACTATTCATGACAAAATTAGTTTCTTTTTTAACCAAATTATAGTTGATTTACGAATATTAATCTTGAGATTAAAACTATATGTTGTTCATATTATTTTTATTATTATATATAACATTTTTATAACCCTAATGATGATATTTCTCTTTGACTTGAGTGTAAAGATGGATAAATTTTTGGTATGATCATGACTATGAGTTCTCTTTGATCAGTAGTGCAAAGTTGAATTGTTGATTGGTATGATCATGACCATTGAATTTATAAGTGAATATCTTTAGCTTAAGTACAAAGGTGAATTGATCAACATGATTATAATTATTATTTATATAAATTCTGAAATGATTATATATTTCTTTGAGATATTAATATATTTGGCCTGTAGTGCAAAGATGAATTGTTGGTGAATATCTTTGGCCCGTAATGCAAAGATGACATGTGGTTGAATATCTTTGGCCAGTAGTACAAAGATAAACAGATGTTGAGATAAACATGACCAACTGGTGATATAAATGAATATCTTTGGCCGTAGTGCAAAGATGAAGTTATTAGTATGATTATGAACAAGAAATGTGATTTGGTGTAACCATAATCTTTGGTGTTTCAGGTAAAGATAGGTGATAAAAATTATCTTCGTCCTGGATGAGAAGAGGAATTTAGAACTACAGTTATGATTATGAGTTATTCATATGATTGTGGACCAGAATTGTTGATTGATGTTACAGGGATAAAATATTATTGGTGGACTTTTAATATGGAGAAGATAATAGACTTTATGGTCTATTTGACTCTTCTAATGGATTGCTCGTTCCGCTGCAACTATGGTTGAAAATTTTTATCATCTACCATATGTTCTAAATCTCTGATTTATTACTGATGAAGGCTATTGATAATTTAATTATCTTTAGTCATGATATTCTTTACTGGGCTAGTTGTGCTCACCCTTCTGTTTCACAATTCCTTTCAGGTAATAAGAGTGTAGCTGGGTCAAGCCGGGGTATCAGGGGAATAGAACGGTGGTCATCATTTAGTAGTTATATTTGGTGAATCATCTAGGGTCAGGCGAACCCAACGTTGGAAGGGTGTTTTGGCACTATCATACAAGATGTCTAATGACATACAACCTCGTGTCATCATAAGACAGGATTGTGCTCATCCACTTGCTGAGTATATTTACGAGCACTACCTATATAATCTTGGTGTTTGTTTGAGGTATAATTCTCAATTAGAGACAGTGGAGATAATGATAAGTTAAGAGAAGACTCACCATTGGGAAGAATATGATAGTAATCTACTCGTTTTTCTTTGGGGTATATTGGATCAACCAAGGATAATTCTGTGGCCATATGATATCTATCATAACCTAGAAGCATGACCTCCCATGTACGAAGGTTTCCTTGAGCACTTCCCAAATATTTTAATTTCTAAAACAGTCTTTGACTATACCTTTATGTAAGGTGCCACTGTGAGGTGTTGTCCACGGTTGGGACATGTGTCACATTTGGTATATAGTTGTATCCAAACTCACAGCATATGTGTTGTTGTATTTAATACAACAATTGTTGTAATAAAGTTGTAGTTGTTTTTTGTACCATGTATTTGGTGACTCAGAATAGGTTGGATGGAATGGACCTATTTTGGGGTCGTTACATTTTGGTATCAGAGCTATAACTAAAGAGCCCCGAGCCTCTCGCTGGTGACTTCCTGTTGATGGGGGATGCACCGAAGCCAGACTCTCCGTAGGGGACGTCGTTCTGCGGTGGCAAACTGATAGGTATCAATATAAGGTGCTGACACAAGTTGGTGTCCACAGTTACAGTTGGTATTAGAGCTTAGGGATATGATCTCTGGCGGAGATCGGGGAATAGAACTAGGAGGGGAGAGATGAGTAAATCCTTCGCTAGTGTACCCTACCTAAGCTTATTTGTTGGTCAGTTATAATATCGGGATATTATGTGATATGTTAATTTGTTCAATTAACCTTTGTTTTGAAGCTGTATTGTAGAATGATATCTGAAATACAGGAGATGAGCAATGGAGAAATCATGAGGACAGGGAAGATGAAATATGAAATGAAAGCAAGGTATTCTCAACTCTTCGAAATACCAGGTATATAAATTTTGGGGACGAAATTTCATAAGGAGGGGAGATTGTAAGACCCCAAATTTTATGAAATAAAAGTATTCAATTTTTCTATTTAGTAAATGGTTAAATTGATAAAAAGTTAAAGTTAAGGGTGATATATGAATATTTTTCAAAATAAGCAAGTGGTTATAAAATAATCATTGTTGTCGGGGAATATTTGTTTGGTCGTGGAATATTCTTTCTGTCGGAGAATATTCGTACGACGGCGCAGACATTTGTGGGCCTCATAACAGAATAACTGTCGAATGAAGAAAATGACAAATTTGAGTTTTTACAAATAACGACGTAGTTGTTACCGTTAACACTGTTGGAATACCCGGTGGTTAAAATACAGTAATACGCGTAGTTGCACAGTAGCACACGGTATTGCACAGTATTTTTTTTAATTATTGATTCTTACGTAAGAAGGCACTACTCAATAATTGTTACAGTAGTTACTGTTCAGTATTTTATTTTATTGATTCAATAATTACTGCGTTGATATTTTATATTATTGTTGTTTCAATAATTATTGTTGCACAGTATTTTTTATTATCAGATCAATAATTCATATTATTTAAATAATATTATTAGATAGCATTATTGGTAATGTCTAGAAAGTTCTGTCTAAGGAGATATTTGGTCATCTAATTGCGCGCTAGTAAGGAGAAATCCTTATTGGAAAGCCCCCTCTTTCCTGAGAACGGCCTGGTTGTCATAAATGTAATTCTGTAATATTATTTGTGAATAATTAATTATTAATTTATATGATAAAAAATATTTATTTTATGTGGATATAAATGAGGGATATATTTTTGTGGTTAAAAATGAAGGAGTTAATGTTGAGGTGTTTTATCTGTATTTTTGTCGGAACGGAGGTATTAAAAATCAAATCAGGATTTTTGAGATATTTTGCGGGGGTTATAATTTTTAATCCGACCGTTGGATCGTGGTAATTTTTGGATATGTTATACATATATAAGTTGAGTATATGTCCACAAATTTTGAACCGTTAAAAATAAACGTATGATTTGTTATGAATTTTACGAGATGACTGGTTCAGAAATTATTAAATTTTCGGAGTTAATCATTTTGGTAGAAAATTCTAGAATTGGTGGGCCCCACTTGTGGTTGGTGAAGAAATGTGCTGAATTTTATTTCAAATGTGGTGGGTGACAATAGTAGCAGGTAAATCCATCAAGTAGCAGGTCAAATCTGCTTCGGCGTGCTAACATTTTCCTATAAATAGAGGGCTAAGTTAGAATTGAAAAACACACCAGAAACATAAGCTTTCTCTCTTTCTCTCTCTATATTATGAAGCATATGTTGTGAGTATTTAGATACTTTGAGAGTTGCTATTCAGTGCAAGTTTCCTTCGGCTTTGCATTCCAGTCAGAAATACTGCACTTTTGAGGTAAGGGATAGTAAGAGATTTTAAGGGTTGTTATATTTTCCAGTTTCGTAATTTTTCCGACCTTCAAAAATTCTGGAAAAATAGAAATGATATTTTGATGAGTTTTCTTGATTGTGTCCAAAAACGGTGATTTTTGGATGTATAGATTGGGAGTTATGAATTTTATGAGAAAAGACTATTTTAAAAGTAACCGCTTATAATTCCTTGTGGTTAACTCTAAAATTGATGAAATTTTTATTGGGAGTACATGTATATGATAGAAGTATACTCTATAAATTTCAGAATTTGTGGACAAAAGTATAATTTTTGATAAATGTCTAAATATTCGGCTGTTTTGGCCATATAAAAAATAGTAAATGACTTTTAAAAATTCTGAGAAAAATATATGTTCACTACGGGACTATATTATACTAAATCCCAGAAAAAAAATATTTTTGGAACTGATTTGGTATTTTTCATGAAAATAGTCTAGTTATGAGTAAATGAATTAAATATGTTTTGTGAAGTAAGAAAATTGGAAAATAAGATTTTATGACTTGAGAATCCTATATGAGGTATATGCAGATTTTTGATGAAGGTTTTTGATTATTGGTGATGAAATCTTATGAGTTTGGCATTTTAGAATAATTAAATGTATTATATAGTAAAGTATAAACAATTAAAATAAATTGTTTATAAGCTTAAGATATATTATTCTTTCAATATCATTATACCGAGATATTGGTATGAATTTTATTGTGGAATTTCTACCTTTTTATGTTGAGATTACTATTCATGAGTTACTATTCACGAGTTACTATTCATGACAAAATTAGTTTCTTTTTCTAACCAAATTATAGTTGATTTACGAATAATAATATTGAGATTAAAACTATATGTTGATCATATTATTTTTATTATTATATATAACATTTTTATAACCCTAATGATGATATTTCTCTTTGACTTGAGTGTAAAGATGAGTAGATTTTTGGTATGATCATGACTATGGGTTCTCTTTGGCCAGTAGTGCTAAGTTGAATTATTGATTGGTATGATCATGACTATTGAATTTATAAGTGAATATCTTTAGCTTAAGTGCAAAGGTGAATTGATCGACATGATTATAATTATTGTTTATATAAATTCTGAAATGATTATATATTTTTCTTTGAGATATTAATATATTTGGCCTGTAGTGCAAAGATGAATTATTGATGAATATCTTTGGCCCGTAATGCAAAGATGACATGTGGTTGAATTTCTTTGGCCAGTAGTGCAAAGATGAACAGATGTTGAGATAAACATGACCAACTGGTGATATAAATGAATATCTTTGGCCGTAGTGCAAAGATGAAGTTATTAGTATGATTATGAACAAGAAATGTGATTTGGTGTAACCATAATCTTTGGTGTTTCAAGTAAAGATAGGTGATGAAAATTATCTTCGTCCTGGATGAGAAGAGGAATTTAGAACTACAGTTATGATTATGAGTTATTCATATGATTGTGGACCAGAATTATTGGTTGATGTTACAGGGATAAAACATTATTGGTGGACTTTTAATGTGGAGAAGATAATAGACTTTATGGTCTATTTGACTCTTCTAATGGATTGCTCGTTCCGCTGCAACTATGGTTGAAAATTTTTATCGTCTACCATATGTTCTAAATCTCTGATTTATTACTGATGAAGGCTATTGATAATTTAATTATCTTTAGTCATGATATTCTTTACTGGGCTAGTTGTGCTCACCCTTCTGTTTCACAATTCCTTTTAGGTAATAGGAGCGTAGATGGGTCGAGCGGGGGTAGCAGGGGAATAGAACGGTGGTCATCATTTAGTAGTTATATTTGGTGAATCATCTAGGGTCAGGCGAACCTAACGTTGGAAGGGTGTTTTGCCACTATCATACAAGATATCTAATGACATACAACCTCGTGTCATCATAAGACAGGATTGTGCTCATCCACTTGCTGAGTATATTTACGAGCACTACCTATATAATCTTGGTGTTTGTTTGAGGTATAATTCTCAATTAGAGACAGTGGAGATAATGATAAGTTAAGAGAAGACTCACCATTGGGAAGAATATGATAGTAATCTTCTCATTTTTCTTTGGGGTATATTGGATCAACCAAGGATAATTCTGTGGCCATATGATATCTATCATAACCTAGAAGCATGGCCTCCCATGTACGAAGGTTTCCTTGAGCACTTCCCAAATATTTTAATTTCTAAAACAGTCTTTGACTATACCTTTATGTAAGGTGCCACTGTGAGGTGTTGTCCACGGTTGGGACATGTGTCATATTTGGTATATAGTTGTATCCAAACTCACAACATATGTGTTGTTGTATTTAATACAACAATTGTTGTAATAAAGTTGTAGTTGTTTTCTGTACCATGTATTTGGCGACTCAGAATAGGTTAGATGGAATGGACCTATTTTGGGGTCGTTACACAAGTCATCAGTTCAACCAGGTTTTGAATCAAGTGCTCAAGGAAATGGGGCACAAGCACCCAAACAGCGAGAGAAAACTCCAAATCACCTCTAAAGGGGTGAGACATCTGGTGGTTGTCATCAATCTAGCGTAACATCAGGTGAAATCTAGTGAAGTAATCCGTGGAATATTACTTCAGCGAAGGAATCTGAAGATCCAGTATTCTAAATCATTGGCATCTATTCAGTGTAACATCAAGCTTGTCCAGCGATGAATGCTTCGTATACCACCATTTGAGTGGGAGCCGAAACAGTTTGGCGATGCAGGGTAGGCACCGTTGCAACTACCAGCGAATACATCGGGAGGGTCTGGTGATTTTTAGAACGTCATCCCCATCAGAGATGTGAAAAACATCTCAACTTATCTTCATCAAACAAGCATCGGTGATTAAATGCCAAACCATTGGAGTCAACACCAGCATATGCATCAGCGATGATCGGTAAAGGTAAAGCGATTATCGAATACATTTTAACATTCATCATAACATTCATTACATTACATTGCGATTTTACGATATGCGATATGCGATATGCGAAATACGATGTGCGATTTACGATGTGCGAATTACGATGTGCGATTTGGCCAAATGCGAAAAGCAAAGTGCGAAATGCGATGTGCGATTTACGAACTGCGATTTGCGAAAACATTTTCACGTTCATCATAAACACTCACTACATTGTGATTTGCATCATTGAAAATATCTTGTCATGTTTCAAGTGTCTACTAATCTTTATCATGTCCATTCCATTGCATTACATGAACATGATAAAGAGGGGCATCTGTAGACACTCGAAATTTTCTTCTACTGTTACTAACATTGCAGGAGGACAGATTCGTCTTTTAAGAGGGAACCCTGAAAGACAATCCAAATCCATATCGAATAATTCCAAGAGTTCATCATCAAACCCCGGATCGTAATCTGGGAGTAACCAAATCCAACCTCGGAGATAACCCCGAGGCCTGCAGATACAATATCAGACCACACACCAGAGAAGATCGATTAATCTCAGAGATGACCCCGAGGTATCCAGTCTCAGTCCCAACCATGGGAATAGGATAAGCCAACCTCAAAGATGACCCTGAGGATAGTCAAAGTCAACAGCAAGCCAACCTCAGAGGTAACCCTGAGAAAATACTGCTACAATTGCGCGAAAATCGGAGATAACCCCAGGAGGGGCAAAATGGTCATTTTGCCAACTTAACTTCAACTCACATTAAATCAACTAATCTCAACTCAAATAACTTAAAAGGAAGTCCCACAAGAGCAATATCTTAACTTCCGAGCGCAAACTACGCAAAACGGCTCAACGGATTGCCTGACGGACGCCTGAGAATGTCATTTCAGTCATGGACCCATCTTCCTAGAATCAAAAAAGGTCAAATCATATGTCATTTTGTAGCTCTCGGAAAGAGCTTTCCAGAATGATATGGCACGCTTCCATCGGACTCCCGAGTTGAAAGTTATGAGCGACCGAGCGAATAGCGCGTACGTATTTCGACACGGCGGGACCCACACTGCCCAGGGCACCCCGGGCAGCCGCAGGTACACCTGCTACTAGGTGCCGCAGGTAGACCTGCGGCTCCCCCCTCTATAAATATGGGGCTTGGGGTGCTGATTTTCTAAGAAAAACCGACGGGGAAACCCTGCACGATTCGCTCCGCACTCGACCCATACAGTGTATTTTCCCACTTTAAACACCTGTGACCTCATATATAGCCACTTTTGTACCCACAAAAGTCAGTGTTTATCCACTCTAAAGATATAAAAGCCTTTTTCAGCAGTCAGCTGTAAGCCTTCTCACACACTTTAGAGTCTTTCTCTTCATCTTTGCACACACCCTTCTACACGTTGAGAGTCGTGTTGCTTGCTTTTGCCCGAACTTCGGTCTGTGGTTTCATTACAGTCTGTATATATATATATATATATATATATATATATATATATTGACTAACATTATCGAGTTATGCCTCGATTAAGCCTAGACTTCGGTCTGGAGCGTTTATTTGCTTTTCTATATATATATATATATATTTATATATATATATATATATATATATATATATATATATATATTTATATATATGAACTGTGTGTCGAACTTTGTTCGATGAGCCTAGACTTCGGCCTGGAGCGTTTACTGCTTTAATATATATATATATATATATATATATATATATATATATATATATATATATATATATATATATATATATATATTAACTGTATGTCGAACTTTGTTCGATGAGCCTAAACTTCGGTTTGGTGCATTTACTCGCTTTTATATATATATACTTATATATATGAACTGTGGTCAGACTCTGTTCGATGAGCCTGGATTTTATATTCGGTGCGTTTATTCGCTTATATATATATATATATATATATATATATATATATATATATATATATATATATATTAACTGTGTGTCGGACTTTGTTCGATGAGCCTAAACTTCGGTTTGGTGCGTTTAATTGCATTCTTATATATATACTTATATATATGAACAGCTATCAAACTCTGTTCGGTGAGCCTGGATTTTACATCCAGTGCGTTTACTCGCTTTTATATATATATATATATATATATATATATATATATATATATATATATATATATATATATATATACACACACACACATAAATATATATATTTATTTTCGTCTTGCCTGGAGTTTCCTTCGTGGCAGTTGATCGCTTTGTACAGCTTTATCTACGTTTTGTTTCGCCTGGAGTTTCCTCCGTGGCGGTTGATAGCTTTTAACAGCTTTATTTACATTAATGGTCCCCCATGGAGCTACTTCGTGGTTGGTGATCATGTCTGTATATATATATTTACAGCTTTTATATATATACCCGCTTACTGCTTTCATACAAATTGCGGTATCATGTGAGCCTAGGAATCATGTGATCATAGATTCATCCCATTGGATCTAGATTCGGTTCCCGTGATGGACATTTTCAGCTGTAAGCAGCTTGTAAATTATTCTGCGGTGTCTGAATTTCCTCAGATGGTTTCCATACCCACGAGGAAGTCAACATTATTTCGTAAATTATTTTCGTACGGATGCTTCGCATCTGTCAAATAAAATCAACCAAGCCGCGCATTTAATAAAATGGGAGTGTAAAAGGTCTCAATTACTATTGAGCATCAGGGTTTAAAAAACCTCTTTTATAAAATATCACTGTCATATCTTGCTTAAAACTGAATTTTTACATAAATTCAAACCCTGTGTATATAGGTGCGAACGAAGCCTCGCACTACTTCCAAATAAACAGAACATTGACCCACACACACACACACACACACACACACACACACACTCAGATAATGGTTTCTTGAAAAGAGGTGGTCACCGTGGTAACACGGATGTCGGGGGGGGGGTGCCTAACACCTTCCCTCCGCATAATCAAGTCCCCGGACCCTAATTGAATCTCAGTTTCACCAACCCGTTTAGCAGTGTCACATCACTGGGTCAATGTGCAAACCTTTTCTCGATTGTGTTGGTACAACCATTTAAATGTGTTGGTACAACCATTTAAAAAACCAACTGTCGACTCTTATAGTCTAATCGTCGACATTATACATGTCGGACCTTTTTCACTTATTTTTTCACACAAATCTCACATAAAAATGAGAACACCAAAGAACAAGTAACGAAAAGGGACATCAAAAAATCCCGACATCGACAGCAACAATAATATGAAAGACTGTGCAATTTTACTGTATCAATTATTGAGTGAATTCTTACATAAAAATCAATAATCAGAGATACTGTGCAATACCGTGTGCTACTGTACAACCACGCATATTACTTTACTTTTATCACCGGGTATTTCAACAGTTTTAAAGGTAAAAGTTTTGCCATTAATTTTATACAAATGTTATTTCTGTCGCTTTTTATATTTGACAGTTATTCTGTTATGTGGTCCATCAATGAATGCGCCGTCATACAGATATTCCCTGACAAAAAGAATATCCCCCGACCAAAATGAATATTCTATGACCACTTGCTTATTTTATAAAATTTGCACATTTCACCCATAACTAAAGCATTATATTAAATCAATACCTTATTATCCAAAATAATAATTAGAAAAAATTAAATCTTTATTCATAAAAAGTTGGGGTCTTACATCCAGTCCCGGAGATAACCTCGGGAGAGCCTAGGAGCCATGAGATTGAAGATTCAACTTGTGAATCTAGATCCGGTTCCCACGATAGACACTTTTCAGTTGCAGCCAGCTTGTAAATTATTGACGATGTCTGGACATCCTTGGATGGCTCTCATGCCCATAAGGAGTTCGACACTGCTATGTATCTTATTTTCTCGAATATGCTTCGTGTAAGACCCCAACTTTTTATGAATAAAGATTTAATTTCTCTAATTATTATTTTGGATAATAAGGTGTTGATTTGATATAATGCTCTAGTTATGGGTGAAATGTGCACATTTTGTAAAGTAAGAAAGTGATCATAAAATATTCGTTTTGTTGGGGAATATTCATTTTGGTAAGGGGATATTCTTTTTATCAGGGAATATCTGTACGACGGCGCAATCATTGTTGGACCACATAATGGAATAACTGTCAGATATAGGAAGTGACAGAAATAACCTTTTTATAAAAATAACGACAAAACTTTTACCGTTAAAACTGTTAAAATACCCGGTGATAAAAGTGCAGTAATACGTGTGGTTGCACAGTAGCACACTGTATTGCATAGTATCTCTGATTATTGATTCTTACGTAAGAAGTCACTCAATAATTGATACATTAAAATTGCACAATCTTTCATATTATTAATGCAATAATCACTACAGTGATAATTGAATAGTATTTTATATTATTGATTCAATAATTGTCACGACACAGTAACTCATATTATTGAAATGATATTATTAGATAACATTATTGATAATGTCTAAAAAGTTTTGTCGAGAAAAGGGGTTAGGTTATATAATTGCGCGCCACTAAGGAGAAATCCTTATCAGAAAGCCCTCTCTTTCCTGGGAACCATCTGGTTGTTAGTATTGTGAATCTATAATATTAATTAGAAATAATTATTGAAGAATTATAAATAATTGATGAATGTAGTAAGTAAATATTTCTTCAATTTTAATATAAATGGAAAAATTTTAGAATGAGACATTTGTCGAAAGTTTGTTATATTTTTCTATATAACCATAATTATCTTCTTCGATAATATATTTATATATTATTATAATATTACATTATAATAGTATAATGTGATAATCTAATAGTATAATTTTTATAATTAAAATGGTAATATTATTATAATAAATTTATGGTATAAGAATAAAATGAAGCGGAAGAGTGCAAATTGAATTTGGATTTTTTTATAATTGTTAAATCTTTTAAACATGTGAAATAAATGAGGGAGTCCTCATTTTGAATTTTAACTCTTTGTTTTCAAAAGGTGTGCTGCTTGTTTTCAAAATTATTGTCCGTATGTAAGATTTGTCAGAAGTAGGGTGCTAGCATTTTTCTATAAATAGGTTTCTTAGTTGAACATTGAAACTCACACCAGAATCAGAAAATTCTCTCTCTATAATACGAAGCGTATTTCTTGTGAGTATAAGGATATTTTGAGTGTTGATAGCAGTGAACGATTTTCTCAACATAATCTCCATTATTCTAGTCAGAACTACTTTCCTACTAAGGTAAACGATATTATTTTTCTTGTAAAGGATGTTATTTTCTTTCAATACTCGTAAATGATATTATTTCCTTCCATACTCATAAGGGATATCATTTTCTTTCATACTTCATATTACGTAAGCGATATTATTTCATCTCATATTTCTAAATTTAAACTTACTATGGAAAGTATTGCTTCTATAATTCTTGAAATGATTAGAAATTTCTTAAGGATTGCGCTTCATCTAATATCATTTCACTGGAATGTTGTTCTAAAATTTATTATTAACTTTTAATCTTTTCATGTCTAGGTACTATTCATACGGTACTATTCTTGGGCACTATTCATAAGGTACTATTCATGAGTACTATTCACAACATAATTTAATTTCTTTTCTTTTTTCAAGTTATCTTTTATGAAACTTATTCTTGAAATAGAATCCATGTTATGATCTCATTTGATTGATTTTTTATATCATTATCATCATCCTCATGCTTATATTGTGTTGAAAGTCATCTTTGGCCCGTAGTGCAAAGATGGACTGTTGATTGGTATGATTATGACCAGAAATTGTGTATTGGTATAATCATGACCTTTAATGTTACATATAAGGTTTGTGGTGAAAGTCCTCTTTGTCCTGTAGTGCATTAATGGACAGGTGTTTGGCATGATCATGACCACTGGTGATACTAACGAATATCCTTGGCCCGTAGTGCATGGATAATTCGTTGATTCGAAATATTTATTGATTGGTTTTACATGGATAAAATATTGATGATAGACTTTTAAATCATAGAAGATAGTAGATTTCATGATCTACTTGACTCTTCTAATGGGTTGTTGTTTCCGTTGCAATTGTTGATCTAAAACTTGTTGCCTATTGTATTCTATCAGATTTTTTCCTGTTGAGGACTAATGATAATTTGTTCTACATTATCTTAGTCATAATATTCTTTACTAGGCTAGTTGAGCTCACCCTTTTCCTTTTGGTTCTATTGTTCTTCTTAGGAGGCGAGAATGTAGCTGGGACTAGTCGGGGAGTGGAGTAGTGGTCCAAGATGGTTATTTTAGTAATCCTCATTATTTTGTACAATAGTATGATAAGAATTGTAATGAGGATTTTATTTGAGTTTGGATATTGTCTAAGTGATAATATTTGTATTGAAACTCACAGCGTATGATTTGTCGTATTTTACATGATAATTAATATTTGTATAATTGAAGTTTGTATTTAAATTTTGTACCATGTATTTAGCGACTTAGAATGGGTTGTGTGAAGCTATTTTGGGGGCATCACAGTTGGTATTAGAGATTAGGGATATGATCTCTAGTGGAGATCTGGGATTAGAACTAGGAGGGGAGAGACGAGTAATCCTTCGCTAGTATGTCCTACCTAAGCTTATTTGTTATTGGTCGGTCAGAATATAGGGTTAATGTAAGACCCCAACTTTTATGAATAAAGATAAATTTTCTATAAATATCATTTTTAAATATTATGGAGTGAATTTGATATAATGTTATACTTGTGGGTAATAGTTATAAATTTTACAAAGTACGCAAGTTGTTATATAATATTCGATTGGTCGGGGAATATTCGTACGATGTCATAATCATTGGTGGACCCCACAACAAAATTATTGTCAGATTGAGAAAATGACAAAAATATTTTTTTATAAAATAACGGTGAAAATTTTACCGTTAACTGTTGGAATACCTGGTGGTTAAAATACAGTAATACGCGTTGTTGCACAGTAGCACACAGTATTGCACATTATTTTTAAATTATTGATTCTTACGTAAGAAGGCACTACTCAATAATTGTTACAGTAATTACTGTTCAATATTTTATTTTATTGGTTCAATAATTGCTACGTTGATATTTTATATTATTGTTGTTCAATAATTATCAGTGCACAATATTTACCATTATCAGATCAATAATTCATATTATTTGAATAATATTATTAGATAGCATTGTTGGCAATGTCTAGAAAGTTCTGTCAAGGAGAGGTTTGGTCACCTACTTGCGCGCCAGTAAGGAGAAATTATTATCAAAAAGCCCCATATTTCCTGAGAACGGCCTGATTGTCATTATTGTGATTCTGTAATATTATTTATGAATAATTAATTATTAATTTATATGATAAGAAAATATTTATTTTGTGTGGTTATAAATGAAGGAATTAATGTTGAGATGTTTTATCAGTATTTTTATCGGAATGGAAGTATTAAAAGATCAAATCGGTGTTCTTAAAGCTCTAATGCGTGAGTTATAATTTTAATCCGACCGTTGGATCATTGTGATTTTTTGATATGTTGTGCATATATAAGTTGAGTAAATGTTCACAAATTTTGAACCGTTAAAAATTAACGTATGATTTGTTATGAATTTTATGAGGCATTGAAAATCATCTGTTTGTGGATTTCGAATATTTTCGGTTTGGAATTTGGAAAAACTTAAAACTGCAAAGTTGTAGAAAATTCAATTTTGTGTGGAATGGACATAAAATTCGTATTTTTCTGATAAAAAGGGCCATTTATTATGAATTACTGAAGTTTCAGAAAATAAAATAATTTTTATTAAAATTGGGTGGGACCCACTTTTGTTTTTTTCAAAACATGTGGGCTGAAAATTCTTTCAAAGATGGCTGGCTTGTTTGATGAATTGTGGTGTGCGTAGAATTTGAAAAATAAATTATTATTTTATTATTTTAGTCTCCTATGGCGTTCTAGCATTTTCCTATAAATAGGCGCTTAGGTTAGAATTGAAAATCACACCAGAATCAGAGAATTCTTCTTCTATAATCTTGAGCGTCTTTCTTTAGAGTTTTAGAAATCTTTGAGCGTAGAAAACAGTGAAAGTGTTCTTCAAGAATATCCTCGCTATACCAGTTGGAATACGCTTCTTTTCAAGGTAAGGGATGTTATTTTGTTCAATATTCGCTTAAAATAATATTTTCTTCCATACTTTGTAGTATGTAAGTAATATTATTTCGTTTCAGATTTCGAATTCTATACTCATTTGTTAAAATTTTAGCTTCTATACTCCATGAAATTAGTAGAATATCCTTGATATTTGCGTTTCATCTAGTATTTTTTCATGAAAATATTATTCTGAGCATTCTTGAGAAGTTTTAACTTTTTCATGCTGGAGTACTATTCACGGGATTACTATTTCCGAAGTACTATTCACAGGGTACAATTCACTCGAGTACTATTCACCTGAGGTACTATTCATGATAAAAATTGATTCGTTTTCGGTTTAAATTATTTTTGGTACAATATTATTCTTGAATTTTACTCCACAAAGCAGTATCATGTTGACAATTTGGACGTTATTGATTTCTGAATAAATTAAATTATAAATCTTTAAAAATTTATCCTTGAACTTGTTTTATTGAATTCTTATATTATTGTCATCATCCTCATGTTTATATTATCTTGAAAGTCCTCCGTGGCCTGTAGTGCATAGATGGACTTGGTATGATTATGACCAGGGATTAATCGGTATAATCATGACCGTAATATTACAAATGATGTCGTAAAAGTCTTCATTGGCCCATAGTGCATTGATGGACAATTATTGGCATGATCATGACCATTGATGAATACACGAATATCCTTGGCCCGTAGTGCATGGATAATTTGTGGTTGTGATACTAATGAATATCATTGGCCGTAGTGCAGGGATGATGTGGATTATTTATTAAGCTGAGTCTCAGCAATAAAAGTGATGAAAAACCTTTTAAATCATAGACGATAGTATATTTTATTCTCTACTTGACTCTTCTAATGGATTGCTTGTTCCGCTGCAGTTAAACTTGATGTTTGTTATATTTTATTAGTTTAACACTGTTGAAGGCTAACGATAAATTATTCTACATTATCTTAGTCATAATATTTGTTACTGGGCTAGTTAAGCTCACCCTTTTGCTTTTATTGTTCTCTTCAGGAAATGAGAACGTAGCAGGGACTAACCGGGGAACGGAGTGACGGTCCAGATGATAGCATTAGTAGTCCTCACTATTCTATGAAATAGTGTGATAATAAATATATTGAGAACTTATTTTGAGTTTTAATACTGTCTAGACGATAATATTTTTATTGAAACTCACAACTCATGTTGTATTTTTAAGTTTATATTTGTATTCTGTACCATGTATTTGGCGACTCAGAATTGGTGATGTATACCTATTTTGGGGGCGTCACAGTTGGTATAAAAGCTTAGGGATATAATCCCTGGCTAAGATGTGAGACTAGAACTAGGAGGGGAGAGACGGGAAATTCCTTCGCTAGTATGACATACCTAAGTTTATTTGGTATTTAATTGGTCGGTCAGAGTATAGGGATAATATGTTGCACGTCAATTAACCCTTGTTTTGTGACAGTATTTGAAAATGACATTCGAGAATATTGAGAATAACAATGGAGCACAGGAGACCGTTGAGTCACCACAGATCAATACCCAGGAGAATGTGGAACAGGAAGACAATAATCCTCAGTTAAACAACAACGATCAAATGATGAACGATGGAATGTTCAGAGGCTTTATGCAATTTATACAACATCAGGCGAGAGCGGCTCCTATCCAAAATATAGGCGGAAACACTGGAAACTCTCGGACGGTCACTGCTAAACAGTTCAAGGAGCTGGGACCACTGGAGTTTTTTGGAGAGCCAAAACCACTTAAGGCGGAGACGTGGATAAAATAGATCAACAAGATATTTGATGTCTTGGGATGCTCCGAGGAGCAAAAGGTCTCCTTTGCCCCCTTCATGTTGCGGGCAGAAGCAGATTACTGGTGGAAATCTATAAAGCGTACTCAACCTGCCGCACTGAAGATGTCTTGGGAGAAGTTCTAAGAACTATTCAATTATAAGTATTTTTCCGAAAGTATTCGTCACATGAAAGAGGTAGAGTTCATCAAGTTGAAGCAGAACAATATGACCGTGTCGCAGTACGAAGCCAAGTTTGCTGAGTTATCCCAGTTTGCGTCCCACTTAGTTGATAACGAGGAGAGAATGACACGGATGTTTCTAAGAGGTTTGAAACCTGAGATACGCCAATACTTAATTTCTCATAAACTATGTTTGTATTCAGGTGTTGTAAATAGAGCTCAGTTATTGGAGCGCGATAACGAGTCAACCCAACCAAGAGAGAGCTGTCGGCAAAATGATAATACTAGTGGTAGTAGTCGTCAAAGCGGTGACAACAAACGTGGAGGGAATCAACATGCCAGAAATGGTAACCACTTCGGTGGTAATCATGGCCAAGATAATAAGAGTGGACATTTCAAGAAGAGGAGATTCAACAATGATGGAAAGACGTCAGCACAGCACCCGTTGTTAAGGAAGGAGAACGACCACCTATCATATGCTTCAAATGCAGAGGGAAGGGACACATCAGTCCAAACTACGCGATGCAGTCCAAAGCGTGTTATAATTATAGAAGAGAAGGTCACCCAGCCCAATTTTTTAGTGCACCGAAGACAAGTCCAGCTAGGATGGAGGCACCAAAGGCCGTCCCAAAAAAGTAAAAATCGGTAGTTCAAGGGAGAGCGTTTGCCGTGACCTCCCAGAAAATAAGGAACTCGAATGAGGTCATCACGAGTAAGCTTATCATAAACTCTAGCGAAGTCTATACCTTATTTGATACCGGTTCTACCCATTCTTTTATTTCTCCTACTTGCGCTCAACGTTTAAATTTGACTCCGGAGAAATTAGACTTTGACTTATCTGTTGAAACTCCGTTGGGAGAAACCTTCATTACATCCACTATTTATAAGTCTTATTTGGTTCAAATCGGTACCCTCACATTACCTGTCGATCTTATTTCATTGAAAATACTTGCATTTGACGTAATTCTAGGGATTGATTTGTTAACTACTCATCATGCAAAAATTGATTATTTTCGTAAGGTTGTTAGCTTTCATATTCCTAACCAACCTATTATGCGAATTCAAGCAACCAAACCATTAAAATCAATCACTGTCATCACAAGTCATAAAGCTATTAGTTTATTAAAAAACGGATGTCAAGCTTTCTTAGCTCATGTCACGGATTTAAACAAAAATACGTCAGTTTTGAATGATATTATTATTGTTAATAAATTTCCTGACGTATTCCCTGAAGAACTTCCTGGCTTACCCCCAGAGCGTAAAATTGAATTTTGTATCGACCTTGAACCTGGTACAAAACCCATTTTCAAAGCCCTATATCGAATGGCTCCTATTGAACTTCAGGAGTTAAAGACCCAACTGCAGGAGTTGTTAGACATCGGTTTCATTCGTCCTAATACGTCTCCTTGGGGTGCTCCTGTTCTATTCGTGAAGAAGAAAGATGGGAGTATGTGACTTTGTATTGATTACCGGGAGTTGAATCATGTCACTATCAAAAATAGATATCCGTTGCCATGTATTGATGACCTGTTTGACCAGTTGCAAGGTGCCAAATTATTTTCAAAGATCAATATTCGTTCCGGATATCATCAGTTAAAGGTTAGAACCGATGACATTCTAAAGACGGCTTTCAGAACTCGGTACAGGCATTATGAATTCCTAGTCATGTCTTTTGGATTGACTAATGCTCTTGCTGCCTTCATGGATATGATGAACCGAGTATTCAAGGAATATTTAGATCATTTTATGGTTATCTTTATTGATGACATTCTCATATATTCTAAAAGCCGTGAAGATCATGAGCAACACTTGCGGCTGATACTCCAAAAGCTTCGTGAAAACAAGCTTTATGCCAAGTTGAAGAAATGCGAGTTCTGGATTGAGGAAGTAGCATTTCTTGGACACGTAGTATCAAGTCATGGAATATTTGTTGACCCGACAAAGATTGAAGCTATTCAAAGTTGGGAGCAACCTAAATCAGTGACCGAAGTACGTTGCTTTCTCGGCTTAGCTGGTTATTATCGGAGATTCGTAGAAGGATTTTCTCGAATCGCTACTCCATTAACTCAGCTGACTCGAAAAGATACAAAATTCGGTTGGAGCGTGGAATGTGAGAAGAGTTTTTAAGAACTCTAGAGGAGACTCATTTCAGCACCTGTTCTGACAATACCATCTGGCTCGGAGGGATTTGTCATCTACAGTGATGCTTCGGGCAAAGGGTTAGGATGTGTTCTCATGCAACATGAGAAAGTCATAGCCTATGCCTCTCAGCAACTCAAAGAATATGAGAGGAATTATCCTACTCATGATCTATAGTTGGCAGTTGTTGTCTTTGCACTTAAAATTTGGAGGCATTACTTGTATGGCGAGAAAGTGGAGATCTTTACGAATCATAAAAGCCTCAAATATTTCTTCACTCAAAAGGAACTCAACATGCTGCAACGACGTTGGCTTGAACTGTTGAAAGATTATGATCATACCATTCAAAACTATCATGGTAAAGTGAACATAGTAGCTGACACATTGTGTAGAATATCATATGCGGGTACGAGTACAATATTGTCAACGCAAAGGCCCATTTTATATGACTTGCAAAGGATAGAGATAGAGTTAAAGATTTCAGGGACCCATGTGATGATAGAGAATATAGGAGTAGAACCGACTTTAATCGATAAAGTTAAAGATGCTCAAGCTATAAACCTGGAGCTGATGCGTATGAGGAAGAAAGTACAAGAAGGTGCTATGCCAGAAGCAAGAATCGATGAAGAAGAAATACTTCGAGTCAACTCCAGACTTTGTGTTCCTAACGACCCTGATTTAAATTATAAAATTATGATGGAGGCGCACAACACACCATTTGCAATCCATCTTGGGAGTACCAAAATGTATCATGATCTTCGACATATATTTTGGTGGAGCAATATGAAGAGAGAGATCGCGAAGTTTATCTCAAGGTGTCTAACTTGTCAACGAGTCAAGGCGGAGCATCAAGTACCAGAAGGTCCATTGCAACCACTTGAAATTCTAGAATGGAAGTGGGAACACATTACCATGGATTTCGTTACCGGTCTTCCCAAGGTTTCTCAAGGCATAAATGCTATTTGGGTCATTGTTGATAGATTGACCAAGTCGGCACATTTCTTACCTATACGAGAAACTTATACACTTGAACGTCTTGCTCGTATGTACATAAACGAGACTATAAGATTACATGGTATGCCAGTATCCATAGTTTCTGATCGAGACCCAAGATTCACTCTAAGATTTTGGGTTAGTTTGCAAAAAGCTATGGGCACTAATTTACGATTTAGTTCGGCTTATCATCCTCAAACGGACGGGCAGTCAGAGAGGACTATTCAAACTCTTGAAGATTTATTAAGACTCTGTGTCCTTGACTTCAAGGGAAGTTAGGACAAGTTCTTACCATTGGTGGAGTGTTTCTACAACAACAGTTATCAAGCAAGTATTGGCATGGCTCCATTCGAGGCGTTGTATGGAAGAAAGTGTCGTTCTCCAGTATGCTGGGATGAGGTGGGTGAAGCAATGTTGTTGGTATCGGGGTTGGTACGTATGACTACGAAAAAGATTCAAACGATCCGACAATGAATAAAAATCTCATAAGATCGACAAAAGAGTTATGCTGATCTTCATCAAAAGGACGTAGAATTCAATATTGGAGAACATGTGTTATTACGTGTTGCTCCATGAAAATGAGTTATGAGATTTGGAAAGAGAGAAAAACTCAATTCTCGATTCATTTGCCCATTTTTAATCCTCGAATGAGTAGGAACTGTGGCCTATAGACTCGTATTACCGCCAAGTATGTCTCGTGTTCATAACGTTTTTCACATATCTATGTTACGTAAATATGTGAAAAACCCAAACCACATTATTGAGTTAGAACCGGATGAAATAGCGAAAGATTTAACGTATGAAGAGGTTCTTGTTAAAATCTTGGATAAGAAGGGGCATATTTTACGCTCCAAGGTTATACCTCAAGTCAAAGTTTTGTGGAGAAACCATGATGTTGAGGAAATGACCTGGGAGTTAGAATCTGAAATGAAATTAAGGTATCCTTACCTCTTCGACATACCAGGTACGTACCCTAATTTCGAGGGCGAAATTTCATAAGAAGGGGAGGTTGTAAGACCCCAACTTTTATGAATAAAGATGAATTTTATATAAATATCATTTTTAAATATTATGGAGTGAATTTGATATAATGTTATAGTTGGGGGTAATATTTATAAATTTTATAAAGTACGCAAGTTGTTATATAATATTTGATTGGTCGGAATATATTCGTTTTAACAGGAAATATTCATATGACGGCACAATCATTGGTGGACCCCACAACGGAATTATTGTCGGATTGAGAAAACGACAAAAATAATTTTTTATAAAATAACGGCGAAAATTTTACCGTTAACTGTTGGAATACCTGGTGGTTAAAATACAGTAATATGCATTGTTGTACAGTAGCACACGATATTGCACTATTTTTAAATTACTGATTCTTACGTAAGAAGGCACTACTCAATAATTGTTACAGTAATTACTGTTTAATATTTTATTTTATTGGTTCCATAATTGCTACGTTCATATTTTATATTATTGTTGTTCAATAATTATCACTGTACAGTATTTCTTATTATCAGATCTATAATTCATATTATTTGAATAATATTATTAGATAACATTGTTGGTAATGTCTAGAAAGTTCTGTCAAGGAGAGGTTTGGTCACCTAATTGCGCGCCAGTAAAGAGAAATCCTTATCGAAAAGCCCCCTCTTTCTTGAGAACAGTCTGGTTGTCATTATTGTGATTCTGTACTATTATTTGTGAATAATTAATTATTGATTTATATGATAAGAATATATTTATTTTGTGTGGTTATAAATGAAGGAATTAATGTTGATGTGTTTTATCAGTATTTTTGTCGGAATAGAAGTATTAAAAGATCAAATCGGCGTTCTTAAAACTCTATTGCGTGAGTTATAATTTTAATCCGACCGTTGGATCGTTGTGAGTTTTGGATATGTTATGCATATATAAGTTGAGTATATGTCTACAAATTTTGAACCGTTAAAAATTAATGTATGATTTGTTATGAATTTTATGAGGTATTGAAAATCATCCGTTTGTGGATTTCAGATATTTTCGGTTTGGAATTTGGAAAAACTTAGAGAATTCAATTTCCTGTGGAATGGACATAAAATTCATATTTTTCTGATAAAAGGGCTTTTTATTATGAATTACTGAAGTTTCAAAAAATAAAATAATTTTTATTAAAATTGGGTGGGACCCACTTTTATTTTTTTCAAAACATGTGAACTAAATTTTTTTTCAAAGATGGCTGGCTTGTTTGATCAATTGTAGTGTGCGTAGAATTTGAAAAATAAATTATTATTTTATTATTTTAGTCTCCTATGGCGTTCTAGCATTTTCCTATAAATAGGCGCTTAGGTTAGAAGTGAAAATCATACCAGAATCAGAGAATTCTTCTTCTATAATCTTAAGCGTATTTCTTTAGAGTTTTAGAAAGCTTTGAGTGTAGAAAACAGTGAAAGTGTTCTTCAAGAATATCCCCGCTATACCAGTTGGAATACTCTTCTTTTCAAGGTAAGGGATGTTATTTTGTTCAATATTCGCTTGAAATAATATTTCTTCCATACTCTGTAGTATGTAAGTAATATTATTTCGTTTCATATTTCGAATTCTATACTCATTTGTTAAAATTTTAGCTTTTATACTCCATGAAATTAGTAGAATATCCTTGATATTTGCGCTTCATCTAGTATTTTTTCATGAAAATATTATTCTGAGCATTCTTGAGAAGTTTTAACTTTTTCATGCTGGAGTACTATTCACGGGGTTACTATTCCTAAAGTACTATTCACAGGGTAATATTCACTCGAGTATTATTCACCCGGGGTGCTATTCATGATAAAAATTGATTCGTTTTCGATCCAAATTATTTTTGGTACAATATTATTCTTGAATTTTACTCCACAAAGCAGTATCATGTTGACAATTTGGATGTTATTGATTTCTGAATAAATTAAATTATAAATCTTTAAAAATTTATCCTTGAACTTGTTTTATTGAATTCTTATATCATTGTCATCATCCTCATGTTTATATTATGTTGAATGTCATCTGTGGCCTGTAGTGCATAGATGGACTTCGTATGATTATGACCAGGGATTAATCGATATAATCATGACCGTAATGTTACAAATGATATTGTAAAAGTCATCATTGGCCCGTAGTGCATTGATGGACAGTTGTTGGCATGATCATGACCATTGATGAATACACGAATATCCTTGGCTCGTAGTGCATGGATAATTTATGGTCGTGATACTAATGAATATCCTTAGCCGTAGTGCAGGGATGATGTGGATTATTTATTAAGCTGAGTCTCAGCAATAAAAGTGATGAAAAACCTTTTAAATCATAGAAGATAGTAGATTTTATTCTCTACTTTACTCTTCTAATGGATTGCTTGTTCCGCTGTAGTTAAACTTGATGTTTGTTATATTTTATCAGTTTAACACTGTTGAAGGCTAACGATAAATTATTCTGCATTATCTTAGTCATAATATATCTTATTGGGCTAGTTGAGCTCACCCTTTTGCTTTCATTGTTCTCTTCAGGAAATGAGAACGTAGCAGGGACTAGTCGGGGAACGGAGTGACGGTCCATATGATAGCATTAGTAGTCCTCACTATTCTATGAAATAGTGTAATAATAAATATTTTGAGTTTTAATACTGTCTAGACGACAATATTTGTATTGAAACTCACAGCTCATGTTGTATATTTAAGTTTGTATTTGTATTTTGTACCATGTATTTGGCGACTCAGAATGGGTGATGTATACCTATTTTGGGGGCGTCACAGTTAATATGTGGCATGTGAATTTCTTTAATTAGCCCTTGCTTTGTGGCAATGTTTGAGAATGACATCTAAAAATTTTGAGATAAGCAATGGAGCACATGAGACCGTTGAGACACCGCTAATCAATAACCAGGATAATGTGCATCACGAAGGCAATAATCCTCATGTAAACAATAACACCGACCAAATGATGAACGATGGGATGTTTAAGAGCTTTCTATAATTCATGTAAAACCAAACGAGAGAGACTCCTATTCAAAATGCTGGTGGAAACAATGGTAACTCACGGCTTGTCACTGCTAAGCAATTCAAGGTGTTGGGACTGCCAGAGTTTTTTGGAAAGCCAGAGCCACTTAAGGAAGAGGCATGGATTAAGTAGATTACCAAGATATTTGATGTCTTGGGATGCACTGAAGAGCAAAAGATTTCCTTTGCCACCTTCATGTTGCGGTGAGAGGCAGATTACTGGTGGGAATTTGTAAAACGTACCCATCTGTCCGCACTTAAGATGTCTTTGGAGAAGTTCTAAGAATTATTCAATGACAAGTACTTTCCAAAAAGTATTAGTCACATGAAGGAGGTGAAATTCATCAAACTAGAGCAGAACAATATGACTGTATCGCAATACGAAGCCAAGTTTGCGAAGTTATCTCGGTTGCATCTCATTTGGTAGATAATGAGGAGTGAATGACAAGAATATTTCTGAGAGGGTTGAAACACGAAATTCGTCAACATCTTATCTCTCATAAACTTTGCTTGTATTTAGATGTAGTGAATAGGGCTCAGTTATTGGAGTGAGATTATGAGTCAGCTCAACCAAAAGACAGTAACCGACATCACAATAATAGTCATAATAGTGACAACAATCATCGAAGCAGTGATAACCAACGTGCCAAAAATGGTAACCACTTCGGTGGTAATCATGGCCAAGATAATAGGAGAGGTGAGTTAAGTGGAAATTTCAAAAAGAGAAGATTCAACAATGACGGGAAGACATTGGCAGCAGTACCAGTACCAACAACCGTTTCTTGGGGAGGAGAACGACCTCCAGTTAGATGCTACAGATGCAGAGAGGAGGGAAACATAAGTTCAAGTTGTTCACAGCCTTTCAAGGTGTGTTTCAGTTGTGGAAAGGACGGTCATATAGCCCGATTTTGTCCTGTAGCGAAGTCAAGTCTAGTTGGGACGGTGGCACCAAAGGCGGCTACGGGCAAAGCAAAGTCGGTGGTTTAAGGGAGAGCGTTTGTCATGACGTCCCAAAAGGCGAGGAACCCGAACGAAGTTATTACGAGTAAGCTAATCATAAACTCTTGCGAAGTATATACCTTATTAGATACCGGTTCAACCCATTCTTTTATTTCACCTGCTTGTGCTCAACATTTGAACTTGACCCTTGAGAAATTAGACTTTGACTTATCTGTTGAAACTTCGTTAGGAGAAACCTTTATTACATCCACTGTTTATAAATCTTGCTTGATTCAAGTTGGCAACATTACATTACCTGTTGATCTCATCTATTTGAAAATACTTGCATTTGATGGGATTTTAGGGATTGATTGGTTAACTACTCATCATGCTAAAATTGATTATTTACGTAAGGTCGTTAGTTTTCATATTCCTAACCAACTTGTTATGCGAATTCAAGCAACCAAACCACTAAAATCAATCATTGTCATATCAAGCCATAAAGCCATTCATTTATTGAAAAACAGATGTCAAGCTTTCTTAACCCATGTCATGGATTTAAACAAAAATACGTCAGATTTGAATGGTATTTCTGTTATTAATGAATTTCCTGACGTATTTCCTGAAGAACTTCCTGGCCTACCCCCGAGAGCGTGAAATCTAATTTTGTATTGACCTTGAACCCATTGCAAAATCCATTTCCAAAACCCCATATAGAATGACTCCTATTGAACTTCAGGAGTTAAAAACTCAACTACAGGAGTTGGTACCCGAGCCCCTGTGACAACCGAGATTTTGTAATTAATTTTAATATTTATCGGATTGAATAAATATTTTTCGAGGGATTAATTATTAGATTAAATAATTATTTGATGAAATTATGGTAGATTAATTTAATTACATGTGTTGTATTTGTTAAATTGATGTGGAGAATTTTATTATTCGATGTATGCATTTATGTGAGTTTATTGTATTAAAAGAAATATTTAATAAGCCTATTGGTATTTTAATTAATTTAATTATTAATTAGAGAGTTAATAATTTGACATTATTTATTAATGAGAAATTTAATTATGTGACTATGTGAAATTATCAGAAATTATTATATTTTATTTAAAGTAAATTAAATAAAATATTGGATTTATTTTATAAGGAGTGTGACATTTTTAAACTATATGATAAAATAGTTATTAAATTAAATGGGATTAAATTTTTAAAACTAGCTAAACATGGCCTTAATGTGAGTTATCAGTAGTTACCCATGACTGGGTTAACTGACCATTATGCGCATCAGTTTCTTTTTCCTTTATTATATTACGTATTCTTTTCTTCTTCATTATTTGCCTAAGTCTAGAAAGAATAACAAAGAGAGATACAGAGAAAGAGTTGAGAATTCAGATATTCTTAAGAGGATTGTGAGAGTCATCTGAGAAGGAATTCATCTTCTATTAATTCTACGCTTGGGTAATCCCTTTAACCCAATTCTTTTCTACGTCATTTAGTGTTATAAAATATGGCTCTCCAAATTCTATAAAATTCTCTGTGGTTGGAAATTGTATTGACTATGTGGTTATATACGTGATTTATGTCATAGTAGCATGTTTAATATATATTGTATATGATTCCATATCATAAGTTTCGTAATATGATGAGTTGTTATTTCAAAATTTACAGAGTTTGGGTTTTGGCCATATGGCCCTTATACGTAAATTTAATGTGTCAAACATAAATGGTTTTATAAAATTTATACTCTTATTTGATTATGCATGATAAAACGAACAAAACGAAACTTGAATGGTCGGATTTGGCCTTATAACGAATCCGTAGTATTAAATTCTATGTTTGTATTCAAGAACATCAAGAATAGTATAATTTGCATATTTTAATTCTGTAATTATATGTTTTAATGGGTTAAAATCACTCTTTAAGTGTTGGGTAATGATTATATACGAATTCTAACATGTGGGTATGATTAAATTCGTGTAGTAATAATTTTAATTGGAGTTTTTGGCTGTGTTCTGCAATTTTCGCGAATTACAGAACAGTTTCTGGTTCGCCGCGCCGCGGCGCCAGTCTCGTGCCTTAACATCTGCGCCGCAGCGCTATGGCGCTGCAGCACCAAGAGTCCGGCCGCAGCGCCGAGTACCAGTATAACAGTGGCGCCGCAGCGCCACTCTGCAGAATGTACAGAAATGACTTATTTTTAAATGTTCAAGTCTAGCAATGTGTTAGTAACTTATAGTAATAAACATAAAAACTTGGTAGACATATAATGAGATGTTAAAATAAATTCTTAACACGTCCATAACACAATTACGTGTAAATTGAATGATCGAATGCATAATTAGCTTATTGTTCGTGAAATCTAATATTTTGACAATAAATGTAGTAATTGACTAAGTATAGTCATGAATTCGAGTTAGACAAAAGAATAAACTTATGATATTTAGTACGTTGTAATTGACTGGTATTGTGAACGTAATTGATATGTAGGATTTAAATCAAAGAACGAGTTTAGTTAAAGTGTAATCTACGCACGAGGCAAGTATCCTAACCCTACTTGTTATCATTATTCAAGTTTGTAAATTACTTCAAGCAATTCTTGTCATTATTAAATCAAGTTTGATTTGTTATATTAAAGATTAACTATCTTTTCAAAGTATGAATCTGTTATACAATACTTGTTCTATTATATATCTCTTGAGATTGTTATTCAATTTAAATATCATTTATTGTGAACCTTGTTAGACTAACGAACCCTTATTGATTCGACTAGTCCATAGTTGATGAATGTTCTAAATTCCCGAACCCTTATTGATTATCCAAACCAAAATTCCTTTGGTACGGACTCTAATGTCAAACTAAGATGAACAACCCTGTATAGGGGATTACTTATACCTTAGCGTTAAGATATTGTGCACAGTATGGTACTAAGGGCTGATCCCCCTAAGTACGAGAAGAAGAGTCTATAGTTTTATTACTGTTAAATGTTTCAAGTATAACCCTTGATAACTTAGGACATAGTTCAAGGTCTTATGACCCTCAGAATTTTGTTGATTCTTGGTAATCATTTTTGGTTCAAAAGTTGAGCTTTATTCCAGAAGTCCTTGATTCACTCGCATGTTATAATATTGTTATTTCATTGTTATACTTGTGGGCAATCGTGCTCACTCTTGCGTAATAATAACATTGCAGTTAAGAACGAAAGAACCGACGAGCCTTCTTCTAGCAAAGGCAAGGGCAAAGCTATTAAGTGATGAAGACATGTTATTAAATTTTAAGAATGTCATTGTTAAGACTTGATGTTGTTTAAGACTTATTATTTGTTTATGTTTCCGCACAGATATTTAAGGTTAGTATGACCTGAGATTGTATTTATTATTCAGATGTTGTAACCCCTATAAGGGGAGGAATTATTTCTATATATTGCATGATTTGCATTTATTATGGGTAGATAGATATATGATTTTTATTAGTGAACACCAAATCATGTGGAAATTGAAGTACCAGATTTGGGGGTGTCACAGCCTCTATCTGGTGACTTCCTTTGTGGAAAGCACTGAAGCCAGACTCTCCGTAGGGGACGCCATATTTATGCGGTGGTAAACTAATAGGTGCCATTGTGAGGTGTTATCCAAGATTGGGATATGAGTCACAATTGAGAGCAACCTAAGTCAGTAATCGAAATACATAGCTTTTTGTTGGTCGAAATCTAAATACGCTCGCACGCAAGTGCACGTGGTCAACAAGTAATATAGTAGTAAGAAAAAGTATCGTTCCCACAAAGACTAGTATGAAATTAAACCTAACAATTATCAATTTTATATTAACTCAATTTTATTAAACTATTCAAATTAATGATTATGACTAATTAAAAACTAAGAAACTAAAGATCCCGACCAACCAACACAACTTAATAATCGTAATTTCAAGTAATTAATGTAGAATTAGGCTTGCAACTTCACTTTACGTCTCACTTCGATTATCATACCTTATTCTAGTTCAATTCACTATCCCAGTTTAATAATAAAAAACACTTAGGTAAAATTAGTCATCTCTCGATGCCCTAATACCGTAAATCCACAAATTAGTTAGAATTAAGTCAAACACCCTAATTAACTAATTCACTATATCTCTATGTGAATTAAAGTCAAAGAAGGTTTAAATCTCAAGTTCTTTACCCGATTACATGCGATGTTAAGTATATCTCTATCCTAACATTCATCAAGATTTTATTAAACACAGAATTCAAGAACACTTGCTATAATGATTAAGTCTAGATTCATACATCATCTCACGCGTCCATATAAATCCACATAGAATTGGTGATCAAATAATTCATAAATTAACGTGCAAATCACAATAGATAAACTGAATGGATAAATTATTAAACTGAAATTCCATTGCAAGCCTAAAAAGTACTTTAGTTCATCATCAATGAAATAAAAACTGAAAAGATAGGGAAATTCATCATCTCAATTACAATAATTGAGTTGAAAGACAAAGAATAGTTATAAAACCACCCTTTCCTTGCTCTCGTGATCTTGACCTTCAAATCCGCTCCTCAAATGATCTTCTAAAATTAGGGCTTAAAACTTGCTAATAGATTGATTGTTGTAATCTCCATCTGTTGTGATGTTATCTGATCATAAGTTATGTATTTAGTCCCAAAATGACGCCTATCAGAGTTCTAGTCCATGCCAAATTGATCCTCGTACGCAGCTGCATAATTTCAATTGAAGTGGAACACTTTCTCTCTTCCCGCACCCCCGCCCTGGCGGGGGTTTTTGCACTGATGAAGCCCGCCCCGGTAGGGGGTGCTACTGAAGTTGGGCCATGTACCCCCTCCTCAGCGGGGGTTTCCTTTGTATTTATGCCCGCCCCGGGGTGGGGTGTTCCTGCAGAGCTAATTTTGCCTTTTTATGCCAAGTCTTGCTACAATGCCACCAATACACCACGAATGCTATGCTACGCAACCTAAACATAAAACAAACACAAAACAAGTAAAACTGAACAGAAATAGACGGGATTAACACCATTTAAGTCTGAATTAGAAGCCGATTCGTAGGTATAAAACCTACTCATAAAGCTCCCCCAAACTTAAACCCGTGCTAGTCCTCGAGCACAAAACAAAACAAAATGCAATGAAATGAATTGTAACTAATCTACATGCCTATGAATCCATCAGTAATGACAGAGATAATTCTATTCAACCGGCCTCAGAGAAATCAAGTAAACATGATAATACCTCATATCAAAACAAATCAGTAATTTTCCAATCAATCATCAAATCTTAAACTGTTATCACTGATATAGTGTGTGTGTGTGTGTGTGTGTGTGCTTAACAACCCTGCTAACTAATATAAAATCAAATTTAACACATAATAGGTATCTTTAAAAGGCATCATACAGTGTAAACTTAAGAATTCAAAAAATAGTCAAGATCGGACTAACGTCAAATAGTTACCGGTATCGAGGGTCCAAATAGGGTACTTATGCTATATTTTTCATTCACGGGGGATTTTTGCTCTTATTTCCCATTTTATTCATATTTTTTTAAAATTCTCCTAGCTGTGCAATGTCTAATTCCCTTAGGCTTTTCAATGCTACCTTAACGAGCTTTCGACCAACGACTCCCAAACTAATTAAGGCCTTAGGGTGCTAGGTTTAAAGATAATCCCTCGGGCTTACTTACTCAAGTAACAAAGGCCACGAAACTAGACTAGCCACGATGTTTATTCATATTTTTTATGTATATAACTTATATACCCCAAATTTTCCCCCAAACTTAGGTTCTTGCCTAAGTTTAGCCACCACTGCCTATTCTTGTTATTCTTTCATTCAAATTAGCATTCTCCTTTAAAGATCCATTATGTGTCAATTTAGACTCAATTAGTCAACAAAGTTGCTTTTACTATTCTATCCTTATTATACCATTTCCAAATAGGAAAAGATTCAATTCATAATAGAAAATCACATCAAAGCTCTAATAGTCAACACTATACTTGTCTACTCAATTCCAGTCTCATCATTGGCCCAAAATATATTGTACTTATCTAACAGCTGGAATCATGCAAGATGAACTAAATGCAACATAAACACAATAAACTAACTACTATTTTTGAAAATTTTCAATTTTTCCATTTTTTAGATAAATAACATCGGAATAAGAATATTAACATCTATTTATAAACAACTATACTACTATGCAGTTATACTACATGAATGCAAACATAATGAACTTAAACTAAACATGACAACATATGAAATGTTAAACAAATAAATAACTTAAAAATGAAACTAAACATGCAATAATTAACTAAATTAAACTATGCTCCCCCAAACTTAGGAATTACAATGTCCTTATTGTAAAAATAAAACAATAAGCACAAGAGGACTTCCCTGAAATCAGCTAAGGTTGAGGTGATGGTGGTGATAGCGGTCATGGCTCATAGACTCGGTGCTCTTCAGTGTCAGAATCAGATGGTGGGCATTGTGGCATTGGCTTTGGCATCTGATAAAGAAATTACGAGGCCGCGACTGGATTTAGAGTTTGTAAAGCGGCATTTAAAGAGGCAAAGGACGTGTTCATGGCGTTCAACATATGGTCCTACCTGGCCGCCAGTCGCTTCATCTGTCGATTGGCTTCCTTATCCCTTTTATCAATATGGCGCTGGAGACTGCGAAATTGGTTACTAAACAAGAATTTACCCGACCTGCTACTTTCTACATTCTCTTGCTCTCCAGTCATCTCATCGGCTTGAAACTCATCATCTTTAGATGTGTCCTCAGCATCTTCCTCGTCCTCAAAAGCTGCTAGAAATATAAAACCGACTCCTCTTTGGTGTGACTCCCCCAGGCTAGACCGTGTAGCGTGCAATCATGTAAGAGTCCAATAGCTAGAGAGGCTGCTGTGAAGGTTCATTTCCTGACCATCTAACGCCAGCCTGCTTGTACAACCCATAGATGAGGGATGGGTATGGTAGACTGCTGGAGAATGGCCCTTGTAGGCATCCCCGTATAGAGAAACTGATAATGGAACCGATGTCGATGTTGAAGTCTTTCACAATTGCGTATAGCAAAAGCACTTTCTCCCTTGTCACCTCAGTTGTATGCGTGGATGGAAACAATTTTGCACACAGAAACGCATACCATATCTTGCCATAGCGGATCAAATCCTTGCTCAGGAAGATTGTGCCGCCTTTCCTTTCTTTAACCCAAGTAGTACCCGACATAGTTATCTCGGTCAATATTTGGTCATAGTCGGGACCGCTGTCATGCAGCTGAGTATATTGGCATGTGGCAAGGGCTCGCAGGCCGTAGTAGTTGTTGATGGCCTCTAGACTGAAGGTGTAATAACCCAATATTTTAAATATAATTAAATAATTTTTTTTTGCATTTATTTTTTTTATATATATAAAGGTGGAAATATATGCAAAGCAAAATATATGTATTTTTGTGATAAATAAAATTTATTTATTACATGAATAATTGTAAATAATTCTTTTTAAGAATTATTAATCGTTATAGATTATATTCCTATAATAAAGTAATTTTATAATAACAAGAGTATTAGTTATTTTTTGTGAATATATGATATGATTATTAGGATTATTATGATAAGTAATCAATACGCTCTTAGACTTGTAATATCACTTTTGTGGACATCATTTCATGTCGTATAAAACGAGTTTAGCAATAAAAATTGACACTGGCTTAAGCTAAACCAGTCTTGGCACTGTCAGGGCATGGCGCAGCTGCGTCGTCCCAGCAGTACAAACTGGCGCAGCTGCGCTAATGGACAGTTGGAGAAAATTAAATTTTTTCTTTTTTAGAAATAAAATGGAACATTTTGTTATATGTGTAACATTGGTAAACCATGAAATGAAGTGCGTTATGCTTGACGAAGGAAATATTAAGTAAACCATTAATTAATTAATTGTGGTAGAATATTGATTACTTGGTAATTAATTAATAACAAATGATTACTATTATTTGCAATATATCTATAAATATAATAAAAATTATATAGATAATTAATGATTATGGAGATCCATAAATACATTAACCGATGATGATTAGAGTAATTAATTTTGGTGTTAATTAGTCAAGGAAGTGAATAATTTATTTAATTGATATAAATAAATAAGTTATTAATATAATAATATTAGATTAACAGTTATGTGCATGTGAGCACTATTACGACTATACGATATAGCGTAATGTGACTTTTATGTGACTATATATTAAGTTCTATGAAACTATATTGTGTGAACCAATGTGATTATGCATATTAAAACTATAGGTTATAAATACATCATGAAGGTGTATGTGACAAAATGTATGTGGGTATATATTAAAATAATATACCATGAACATATTGTAGGCTATTATTTTTTTAAAAAAAGTATACCGATGTGATAAAAATTATACATGTATTATATGTGTGTTACATCTCCATATTACATCTACTACCTTGAAATATTAAACTATGTTGTGGCATTAGGATATAGCCATGTATGGAGAATGTGTATATAAAATATAACATAAGAGTAAGAAATTGTATAAGTGTTATAATTGCTGAGTATTTGGGTTGTCCCAAATTTAGTGTCCAAATTTCTACCTATTTCTCCTTCACGTGAATCCCATAAAGGTTAAGACCTATTCTATCTTTTTGTTCCAAGATTTTCTAGCTGATGATTATGGGGGAGTGGTGGTTATGATGATTTCAACTACCATTTACCAACTCTCTCTTAACCTTCATGTAATCCTTTCATCCATGAGTTCAATTTGGTGTATATATGCATTGTCTGTGTTTTTAATTCTCTATAAATACCACCCATTTTCTCCAATTTTCATTACTAAGAATTCCATTGAGTGTGAGATTGAGAGCATTCAAGCATTCTAGGATATTGGGAGTTCATTAGGAGCAAGCTAATTCATAATTGCAGAGGTATCAATTCTTCCATTTTCAGTTTCTGTCAAATGAATTCTTGAGTTCTTGAAATTCAATTATGTGGAATTAGATGATGGTGAGGTTGGGTAATGTTTAATTAGTTGTTATACAACCATATATGTATATTATAATTGATACATGACTGGTTAGAATCGAGATTGTGAATAATTTTGTGTTTGGGCTAAAGTTCTGCCGAAGCAGACTATTCCTGGCTCGAACCAGGCACGGCGCAGCTACGCCGGATTTACACTGAGGTGCAGCGCAGCTGCGCCAGTCTCTATTTTTAGTTGGAGTTTCTATTTTCAAATCTGATCAATGTTAGTCAACTAATATGGCTTAAACTAACATGCAAGCATGTGTAATATGTATATATTAGTATATTACCCTAATGTGAGCATGTTTTACTAGGATATCATACATGATAATCAAAAACATATAGCTAGATGAAAATTAGGATTTTAGAAAGGAACTTGATATGTACGTATGCCATGTTATAGACTGACCTTGCAAGTACGTGGTATGATTTAGAAATGCATGTATAACCTGTAACTTGTGTTTATATGATTCATAGTTCTTTGCTCAAGACCACTTTACTTAGGATTTGTACTAAAGAAATTTTTAACTTAGTATAGTGAGCTAACATGCATGACTACTACATGCTTAATATTCTGACATTGCGAGCATGATAACATGACTTGATCTCAAATGATTAGAGCCTTAAAGTTGTCTTGTATGTGTTAAATTGCATTGTTCAAGTTTAAAATAATTTCAAAAGCAAACTTGAACATATTTTCAAAATATAGTTGCATCACATGAATATCTAGATTCTAAAGGGTTAAGATGTCATGTTATGTCTATAATATCCCTATACATGATCCATATGTATTGAATATATAGAACCTACTAGTAAGATTACGAATCAAAATACGAACTTTGAACGAGAATGTTAACATACTACTTTGGAAGTTAGAATCTGACTTTTATGAGCATGTTTGATGGTACTTTTAAACTTGCTAAATGTATCATACATATATATCTACTAAGTTAAGAGTGTGAAATTAAGTTAGAACTAAGTAAAGCATGTTTTCAAAATAATAACTAGAATAATTACACATATGTGTTATGAATACTCAGAAGTATGCCTAATATGAGTTATATGACTATCTTGTATGTTTAGAAGGAAAACATGTTAGACTTTGTGGTTTCATGACCTTGAATGGCCTTAACTTGTTAAAATGTTAAACTTAGAACCATGTTATGAAAGTGGGAAACCTAGATTGAATTAAGAACCAAGAAATGACCTTTGCCATGGTAGTATGTATGTTGTGTTCTTGCCAAACAGAAACCACAAGGCAACAGCTAAGTCTTGGCTTGGCCAGAGGGCTGTGTAGCTGCGCCGACCCTAGGCCTAGCCATAGAGCAGCTGCGCCAGTTTAGAATCTGAGTTTCTACAATCTGATTTTTGACAGTTAACTCGTATGATATCTTTACTACTAGAAATGGTTTAAAATCTACTAATGTATGTGTATATGTGTGGACTAAGTAATAAGATAGTGTTCTCTTAGATAATGAAAGTTCATGGGTGAAAATACCTTAAACTTGAGCATTCTTAATTTGCTTTTGAAATAACTAGATAATTGATTTCGTGATAAACCTGTGAGCTGGTTTTGTACCATATGTGCATATTTGAATCATGTCAAACCTGAATAAAGAATGTGTTAGCTAATGAGCATCTTCTGCTTGTAATACATTATAAATATGATTCAAAAGTGTTGATTTATTAACGTGGATAATCTATGCTTAAGGCAAGTTCCTTGAACTCTACTTTTATTGAGAAAGTATCCTATCTTTGCATTTTCTTTATGCAATGGATAGAAGTAAGAAAGTTTTATAATTATATTATTATTGTACCAGATTATTAACCCTGTTGTTATATATTGTTAGGTTTGTAATACTCATGAACGCAATCAAATTGCACAAAATAAGCGAAAGCGTGAAAAATAAGAGTTTTAGAATTTTACAAACCATATACCCGGATCATCCTTTATGCATAATTACTAATTAAACGAAAAAAAGAAGAATAAGAATTATACCCTTGAAGATTCGAGATTCCTTGGGTACAAGGTCACCTCCAAATCCTTTCGCATTCAACTTGAATCCGCCGGGTTTGGTTCCTTCCTTTGATCAACGTTAGCCGCCCAAGTGTTTGGCCTCTAGAGGTGATCCACCAAGGAAGAAGAATGATTCAAGAAGATGAGTGTTTGGCAAAACCCTAATTTTTCTATATCTTATAGAAAAGGAGCATACTCTCTAACAATTGGAATCACGTATATCTTGATATATGATATAAGACTCCTCTTATAAAGATATCAGTTAACCCTTCTAATCTAATTAGAAAATAGGGTATTATTTAATTAATTAAATTTCTTTAATTAATTAAGCTCCCTAATCTTATTAGGGATAATTAATTAAACTCTTTTAATTAATTTAACCTCTTAATCTTATTAGGATTATATGAGAGTACTTTTATTAATTAATTCCCAAACTCCTTTAGGAATTTAATAATAATAATAATAATAATAAGACACCTCTTATTAATTTATATTTAATATTTCTAAAATATTAAATAATAAATATTAAGCTATTTAATTTATTCTATAACCATAGATTAAATTAAATATACTTAACTTATTATTACGATTAGGCCATTAACTTCTTAAATCATTATTCTTCCTTTTATAGTGTGACTTGTGACACCCCCAAATTCGGGTACTTCGATTCCACGAAATTTTGTGTTCACTGTACAAATATCATCTATCTATCTACCCATAATAAATGCAAACCATGCAATAGATAGAAATAAAAATCTTCCCCTTATAGGGTTACAACATCTGAATCATAAACATAATCCAAGGTTGAACTAACCTTAAACATCTGTGCGGAAATATAAACAATAAGTCTTAAACAACATCATTAACTCAAGTCTAACATAAATACATCATTAATAAAATAACAAGTCTTCAACACTTGCTACCTTTGCCCTTGCCTTTACTAGTGGAAGGTTCGTCGGTTCTTTCGTTCTTAACTGAAATGTTATTATAACGCAAAAGTGAGCATGATTGCCCACAAGTATAAAAATGAAATAACAATATAATAACATGCAAGTGAATTAAAGATATCTGAAATAAAAGCTCAACTTTTGAATCAAGAATGAATAACAAGAATCAAAAGATTTCTGAGGGTCATAAGACCTTGAACTATGTCCTGGGTTATCAAGGGTTATACTTGAAACCTTTAACAGTCATAAGACTATAGACATTTCTTCTCGTACTTAGGGGAATCAACCCTTAGTACCATACTGTGCACAATATCTTAACGCTAACGCATAAGTAAATCCCTTTGAAGGGTTGTTCATCTCAGTTTGACATTCGAGTCCGCACCAAAGGAAGTTTGGTTTGTATAATTCAATAAGGGTTCTGAAATTTAGAACGTTCATCAACTAAGGACTAGTTGAATCAATAAAGTTCACTAGTCTAATAAGGTTCAACAATAATGATATTCAATTTGAATAATAATCTCAAGAAGTATACAATAGGACAATTATTGTATAACTGAATCATGCTTTGAAAAAAAATAATATAACATTTGAACTTGAATAATAGTAATGATAATTTACTCGAGGTAAATAATAATCTTGAACAATAATGACAAGTAGGGTTAAGAAACTTGCCTCGTGCGTAGGCTAAACGATTACTACTTCCATTCACCACAAATCCTACACACATACCATATGTATTCATGACATTCATTAGTTACATTTTTACTTAATTATTTAATATAAACTCCACTTTATTTAACAAATCATTACCCTTCTAATTTAATTACTTAATTAAATTAGAATATTTTCATTTTCTTACTATTATTACACTCGAATAAATTATTTCATAATAATTTCTATCGAATATTTATTTTATTCCATAAATATCTCAATTAAAATATTTACTTTATTTTATAAATATTTTAATAATAATTTTCATCGAATATTTATTTTATTTCATAAATATCTCAATTAAAATATTTACTTTATTTTATAAATATTTTAATAATAATTTTCATCGAATATTTATTTTATTCCATAAATATCTCAATTAAAATATTTAATTTATTTTATAAATATTTTAATAATAATTTTCATCAAATATTTTTTTTTATTTTTCAATTTTTTTTTATTTTTTTTATTTTTTTTTAATTTTTTTTTGACCGCCGAGGCGGGGTAATTTAGTTTGGTAACGCCCGCCGGGGGCGGGGTTACCCAGGCTCATTTTTTGCAGTTTCTGCAGTTCTGCAGTTTGCGAACATAACAAGGCCAAATTAGGCCAAAAATTAATCACACGTAAAATTATACTCCCTCCGTCCCATAGTTATAGGCTGATTTCTTTTGGCACATAGTTTAAGAAAATCATTTAAGTGACAATTTTTTTAAAAAAATTTCCACATATACCCCTTAATATGGAATTAATGAAAAAGGTAATTATTCCTTACTTATCACACTGGAACTCTCAATTTAATTGATTAACGTGTACTGACTATTAAAGTCCTTAACCATAGAACTAGTAAAGCCTAAAAAATTAAATTTTTTTTTATTGAGAATACAACAACATTAAATGCGGTGATAAAAATAATGACTTTGAATGTTGTTTCTTCAAAAAAAAAGTAATGGTTGAATATTTATTATAAGGGCATAAAAGTAAAACAATGTACCAACTAAATTTTATAAATAGTAAGTAGCCTATATATTGGGACATCCCAAAATGGAAAATCAGCCTATAACTATGGGACGGAGGGAGTACATGAATATGGCCATAACTTCCAATTAGTAATTTTATACGAATTTAGACTTACCCAATCATTGTAATACATATATAATCATTACTTAACCCATCTAGCATGATTTTTAACAAGTTACAACACATAATTTGCAAAATCAACACATTTACTTTCACTATTCTTGATGTTCTTAAAGGTTTTGAAAATAAAACATGAAAATTGTCACTACGGATTCGTTATAACACCGAATCCGTTTATTTAAACTTTGGTCTCTTCGTATCAACATGCATAATAATATACGAGTGTAAAATTTAGGGATAACATACGATCAATACATAAAATATCAAGTATAAGGCCATAAGGCCAAAATCCATACTCTGTAAATTTTTGAAATAACAATTCATAGTATTATGAAACTGATGACATGATAATTCACATAATATATATATAATATAATTAAATTTGATACATCTTAACCCATATATAAACTCATAATCAAACCCTTTCTCAATTACAGAGATTTTACAAAATGTATGAAAGCCATTTTTATAAAAACTAATGACGTGAAATTTAGAATTTGGGAAGAGGAGATTATCTTGAGAAAAAGTATAGATTAGTAGGGAATAATTTATTCTCAACTCTTCTTCAATCAAAATTCTTTCTCAACACTTCTCAGTCTCTCTCTGAAACTCTCTCTGTTTCTACTTTTCTAGACTTAGGAAAAATGAAGAAAGAAAAGAAGACATATGATATAATAAGAGAACTGACGCACTGAGTTGTCAGTTAACCCAATAATGGGTAACTGCTCTAACTCCCCATATGGCCTTGTTTGGCTAGCAAAATAGATTTAAAAACCATTTAATTTAATAAAGTTTTATCATATAGTTTAATTAATGTCACACTCCTTCGTAAAATAAATCAATATCTTATTTAATTTATTTTAAATAAAATATAATAATTTCTCATAATTTCACATAGTCGCATTATTAATTTTCTCATTAATACATAATGTCAAATTATTAACTCTCTAATTAATAATTAAATTAATTAAATAACATCATGCTTAATTAAATATTTCATTTAATTCGATAAGCTCACATAATTACATATTTGAATAATAATTATTCTCTACATTAATTTAATAAATGTAACACATAATTAAATTAATCTACCACAATTGCATCAAATAATTATTTAATCCAATAATTAAATCATCGAAAAATATGTATTTAATTCAATAAATATTAAAATTAATTTACAAAAATCTCGTTCGTTACATCTTCCCCCCCCCCTTAAAAGGATTATGTCCCCAGAATCACGGCTCAATAAATTTGACCCGTTACATTCTCCCCTCCTTACAAAGATTTTGTCCCCAGAATCGCTTACACATAATTTAAGTAAATAAATGAGGGTAATTCTTCATCATATTCTCTTCGAGTTCCCACGTAGCTTCTTTAGCGTTGTGGTTCCTCTAAATTACCTTAACAGAAGGTATAACTTTATTTCTGAGAACTTGTTCTTTACGGTCGACAATTTGGACAGGAATTTCTTCGTATGATAAGTCTTTCTCAAAATGCAGGGGTTCGTATTCAATTACATGCTTGTAATCGGCTTTGTAGGGTCGTAACACAGAAACATGGAAGACGTTGTGGACATTCTCGAGTGCTGGAGGTAAAGCTACCTCATACGCGACTTCTCTGATTCTTCGTAATACTTCAAATGGTCCAATGAATCTTGGGCTCAATTTTCCTTTCTTTCCGAACCTGATCTTCCCCTTCCAGGGAGAGACCTTCAAGAAAACATAACTACCTGATTTAAATTCGATATTTTTACGATGTGGATCAACGTATTTCTTCTGTCGATCTTGAGCTGCTACCAGTCGTGCTCAGATCACTTTGACTATTTCTGTCGTCTGTTATACCAATTCTGGCCCTATCAATTGTCTTTCACCAACTTCATCCTAGTAAAGCGAAGTTCTGCACTTTCTACCGTATAACGCTTCGTAAGACAGCATGCCAATACTAGCGTGGTAACTGTTGTTGTAGCCGAACTCTACTAACGGTAGATGATCATCCCAATTTCTTTTGAAGTCCATCACACAGGCTCTTAGCATATCTTCTAATGTTTGAATCGTTCTCTCGCTCTATCCGTCTGTTTGAGGGTGGTATGATGTACTCATTCGCAATTGCATACCCATGCATTCCTAAAGACGTTTTTAGAAATTTGATGTGAAGCGCGAATCTCTATCAGAAACAATTGACACCGGCACTCCGTGTCTTGAAACGATTTCTTTTACGTATAACCTCGCCAACTGATCTAAGTTGAATCTGATTTTGATCGGAAGGAAGTGTGCGGATTTCGTCAGTCGATCAATAATAACACATACTACGTCGTAGCCTTTCTGAGTCGTCGGAAGGCCAACCATGAAGTCCATTGTAATATGTTCCCATTTCCATTCTGGGATCTCTAACGATTGTAGCAATCCACTTGGTCTCTGATGTTTCGCTTTCACTTTCTGACAGGTCAGACACTTGGCAACACATTCTGCAACATCACTTTTCAAATTCGACCACTAAAAATGTTGTCTAAGATCTTGGTACATCTTGGTACTACCAATTGAATCGAATATCGTGAACTATGAGCCTCGCTCAAAATATCTTCCTTAATCTCTTGTACTAGCGGTACCCAAATTCTACTCTCAAATCTCAGTATTCCTTCCTTATCCATCTTAAATCTCGGTTCGGTTCCTTCAGATATCTTCTTTGTCACCTTTTTGCATTCATCATCCTGAAGCTGAGCCTCCTTCACTTTATCTAGTAGAGTTGTACCAGATTGCATCTAAAATAGCTTCTCATTAATCTCTATTGGATACTTCACTTCCAATTCCAGTTTCTCCATTTCCACAATTAGCTCTTCCTGAGCAGTTAACATCATCAATTTCTCACGACCCTTTCTACTTAAGGCATCGGTAACTACATTCGCTTTACCCAGATGGTATAAAATCTCACAGTCGTAATCCTTAATTAATTCTAACCATCTTCTTTGATGCATATTCAAATCCTTTTGTGTGAAAATATATTTCAGACTCTTATGGTCCGTATATATTTCACACTTATCCCCGTAAAGATAGTGCCTCCAAATTTTCAAAGCAAAAACAACTGCAGCTAACTCCAAGTCATGGGTCGGATACCCCTTCTCGTAATCCTTCAATTGTCGTGATGCATACGCAATGACTTTGCTATTTTGCATCAGCACACAGCCAAGTCCTTTATGCGACGCATCACTAAAAACCACAAAATTGCCTGTATCATCTAAAAGAGATAACACAGGTGCCGTACTCAACCTCTTCTTTAATTCTTGAAAGCTCTCCTCACACTTCTCCGTCCAAACAAATTTCACAGCTTTTTGAGTTAAATTTGTTAACGGAGTTGCGATCTTGGAAAAATCTTGAATGAATCTTCTATAATATCCTGCTAATCCAAGGAAACTTTTTACTTCCAACGGTGTCCTCGGCTGATCCCAGTTAATCACGGCTTCTACTTTGGATGGATCTACCGAAATTCTATTTTTATCAATCACGTGACCAAGAAATTGTACTCGCTCGATCCAGAATTCGCATTTCAAAAATTTAGCATACAACTTCTCCTTTCTCAATACCTCCAACGTTAATCTCAAATGCTCTTCGTGTTCTTCCTTGGTTTTCGAATGTACCAAAATATCGTCTATAAATACCACCACAAATTTGTCCAAAAACGGCTTGAACACACCATTCATTAGTCCCATAAATGCTGCAGGAGCATTCGTTAGACCAAACGACATTACTAAAAATTCGTAGTGACCGTATCGCGTTCTGAAGGCTGTCTTCGGTACATCCTCTGGCCTCACCTTCAGTTGGTGATAACCACTCCTCAAGTCTATCTTGGAAAAGTATATTGCTCCCTTTAATTGATCAAACAGATCGTCGATTCTCGGTAATGGATATCTATTCTTAATTGTGACCTTGTTCAGTTCTCTGTAGTCAATGCAGAGCCGCATCGATCCGTCCTTCTTTTTCACAAACAACATCGGCGCTCCCCACGGCGATACGCTCGGTTGAATGTACTTCTTGTCCAGTAATTCTTGTAATTGTACTATTAATTCTTTCATCTCTACTGGTGTCATTCTGTATGGTGCATTCGATATTGGAGCAGTTCCGGGTGCCAAATCGATCACGAAATCTACCTCTCTATCTGGTGGAAGTCCTGGCAAATCGTCTGGAAATACATCGACGAAGTCCCTCACAATCGGTATTTCTTCTACTTTCGGATTCTCTTTTCGACTGTCGACTATGTAAGCTAAGTATCCTACACAACCTTGTCTTAATAACTTCCTGGCCTGCATCATTGTTAGACAACTCGCTTGTCTAGGCGACTTGCTACCATAAAACACCACCTTTGACGGAGTTATAAGGTTAATACGCTTCTTTTGGCAATCAATTACAGCCCCGTAATTGAATAACCAATCCATTCCCAAAATAACGTCAAATTCCCCAAGTCGAATAGGGATAAGATCTACATTCATGATATTACCCTTAATATCCACTCTACAGTTCTTATACACGTACTTAACAGGAATTATCTCTCTATTCACAATTTCTATATTCATGGGATATTCCAATTCATCCATAAGCAAATCTAAACTATTAGCAAAGTCCTCGGATATAAAGGAACAAGTAGTACCCGAATCAAATAAAATATAAGCATTAATTTCATTGATCGGAATGATACCTGACACCACATCACGAGACTGGATTGCATCCTGCACCGTCATATTAAAAGTTCTGGCTGTCGGTCGGTTTGTTACAGGTGGTCCGGTGATGGTTAAGGTATTTCCACTATTATTTCCACAGTTACCTCTTGATACTGCTCCTCCTGATCCCTTCTTAGGGCAATCTCTTGCTAGATGATCCTTCGAACCACAGTTGAAATAAGCACCTTTCTTTGGGTTTGGACAGTTTGGTGCTATGTGGCCTTCCTGACCACAATTGTAGCACACTCGCTTCCCTTTCATGAAAAATCCCAGATGAGCTTTTCCGCAGTTTGAACACGCTTCGATCTTCTTTTTCTGCCCTCCTTGTTGACTTTCATCTGACGAGTTATCCGTCCACTTCCTCTTCTGATTATTATTATTCCCAGTGCTACTCCCACCAGTCTTGTTATTACCTTCATTCTCACTCTTCTTCTTCTTCTTCTGTTCTTGATTATACTTGGTCACCGCATCGCTTCATCCTTCAGCGAGGATGGCCTTTTCTAGTACTCCGACAAATGTGTTTATCTGAAACATTGAAACTTTACTATATACCCAAGGCTTTAGTCCTTGTTCAAATCTTCTGGCTTTTCTCTCGTCCGTATGTACTTGATACGGGGCAAACCTTGCCAACTCGTCGAATTTAGCCGCATAGTCAGGTACGCTCATATTTCCCTGCTTCAACTCTAGAAATTGAACCTCCATTTGGTTCTGTGAACTGGTCGGGAAATGCATTTCGAAGAACATCTCTTTAAATCTCTCCCACGTAATTACACCTTCACCTCCTCGTACTTTGTTTGCTTGCCACCAGTAGCTAGCCTCAGACTTCAGCATAAATGTTGTAAAAGCGGTCTTCTGGTCTTCTCTAACCCTAGCAACGTCGAAAACCTTCTCCATCTCCATAACCCACGTTTGAGCCTCGATCGGGTTCCTGGAACCTTTAAACTCTGGCGGTCCCACCGCCTTGAAATCTTTAAACGTAGTATTTGGTGGAGCTTGAGGTTAATTATTCATGGCTCCAGTCAGTAAGTTCACCAACTGCTGAACGGAATTAGCATTGGCGTTATTGTTATTATTGGTAGACTCTTCCTGAGCCGGTTGACGCTGTTGTCTTCTCCGTGGCGGCATATTTCTGTTAAATAAATGCTTATTAGAACTTTATTTATTTCTTTAAATAGTTAAGGCATTACTCAACAATTTAACATACTCATTTAACACATCATCTCAAATAATTTGATATATTTTCATTCAAATCAAAAGTTTTAACATTAAATTATAGCATCATTGCTATTTACATCAACTATCCTGGAATAAAGAATCCATAGGATTTAAAACATTAAAATATTCTTTCGTTCATAAACACGTCAAAATTTACATCTAAAAACTAATTAAGTTCTTCACATAATTAAGCAAATCATATCACTGCCGGTTAAGGTGTTGAATAGCCTTGCTACGCTCCTCTTCTAAGATGCGATACATCGTCCTGCGATCCATCATGAACAATGGTAGTCCTTCGAACTGGATTGGGAACCTCAAAACTCGATCTTAGGTCTCATTCATTGCCTTGTTAAGTGTAGAATATGTCTCTCCAATCTTCGCCTTCTTTGCACGACTATCATCTTCTGTACGATCAGCTCGACGTGATTCTCTTACCCATCCTTCCTCTGCTATTTTCAGTCTTCCAGAGGTTTCCTTCAGTTCCTTCTTCAGCTTCTCTATCTCCTCGATCTTATCTTCGGTTCGACCCTTCTCATGGACCAAATCCCATTCTACATTTCCCAGTCGTGAGTGAAGAGTCGAAATCTCCCTCTCCTTTTGCTCGAGAGTAGACTGCTGAACAGTCGCTCGCTCAGTCAAATCCTGAACCTCGTCTTGTAATTCTACGTTACGGTCGTATAACGTGTCATACATCTCAGCATCAACGGTGTACCGTGGTAACTCATCTTCTTCTTCTTCATCAAATTCCTCCTCAGGATCCTCCTCAGGATCAGTCTCAGGTTCATGCTCCTGACTAACAACGGTGATCAGTGGAGATGACTCCCTCTTTACCAACTGTTTCCTAACGACATGAATGTCTCGGGGCTCCTCCTCTGTCGGTACTGTAGGTATTCGGGGTTCCTCCTCCCCTGGTCGACTAGTTCCTCCAACGTCAGACATCCTGACAACAAAATTTCAAGTTTTAGTTACTAAGTCATACTAGTGAGCACATAATTAATCACATAAGCACATAAAGTCTTCTATTATCTTCAATGAATTACAAAAATTCATTTCTTAGAACTCGATAAGAGTTTTCCATTACTATCTTCTTTTATAAGGCTACTACCTAAGGTTGTTCCCCCTCTTAAGGTTCATAACCTACAGCTTTGATACCAACTTGTGACACCCCCAAATTCGGATACTTCGATTCCACGGGATTTGGTGTTCACTGTACAAATATCATCTATCTATCTACCCATAATAAATGCAAACCATGCAATAGATAGAAATAAAAATCTTCCCCTTATAGGGTTACAACATCTGAATCATAAACATAATCCCAGGTTGAACTAACCTTAAACATCTGTGCGGAAATATAAATAATAAGTCTTAAACAACAACATTAACTCAAGTCTAACATAAATACATCACCAATAAAATAACAAGTCTTCAACACTTGCTAACTTTGCCCTTGCCTTTACTAGTGGAAGGTTCGTCGGTTCTTTCATTCTTAACTGCAATGTTATTATAACGCAAGAGTGAGCATGATTGCCCATAAGTATAAAAATGAAATAACAATATAATAACATGCAAGTGAATCAAAGATATCTGAAATAAAAGCTCAACTTTTGAATCAAGAATGAATAACAAGAATCAAAAGATTTCTGAGGGTCATAAGACCTTGAACTATGTCCTGGGTTATCAAGGATTATACTTGAAACCTTTAACAGTCATAAGACTATGGACTTTTCTTCTCGTACTTAGGGGGATCAGCCCTTAGTACCATACTGTGCACAATATCTTAACGCTAACGCATAAGTAAATCCCTTTGCAGGGTTGTTCATCTCAGTTTGACATTCGAGTCCGCACCAAAGGAAGTTTAGTTTGGATAATTCAATAAGGGTTCTGAAATTTAGAACGTTCATCAACTAAGGACTAGTTGAATCAATAAAGTTCACTAGTCTAATAAGGTTCAACAATAATGATATTCAATTTGAATAATAATCTCAAGAAGTATACAATAGGACAATTATTGTATAACTGAATCATGTTTTGAAAAAAAATAATATAACATTTGAACTTGAATAATAGTAATGATAATTTATTCGAGGTAAATAATAATCTTGAACAATAATGACAAGTAGGGTTAGGAAACTTGCCTCGTGCGTAGGCTAAAAGATTACTACTTCCATTCACCATAAATCCTACACACATACCATATGTATTCACGACATTCATTAGTTACATTTTTACTTAATTATTTAATATAAACTCCACTTTATTTAACAAATCATTACCCTTCTAATTTAATTACTTAATTAAATTAGAATATTTTCATTCTCTTACTATTATTATACTCGAATAAATTATTTCATAATAATTTCCATCGAATATTTAATTTATTCCATAAATATCACAATTAAAATATTTACTTTATTTTATAAATATTTTAATAATAATTTTCATCGAATATTTATTTTATTCCATAAATATCTCAATTAAAATATTTACTTTATTTTATAAATATTTTAATAATAATTTTCATCGAATATTTATTTTATTCCATAATATCTGAATTAAAATATTTAATTTATTTTATAAATATTTTAATAATAATTTTTATCGAATATTTATTTTATTCCATAAATATCTCAATTAAAATATTTAATTTATTTTATAAATATTTTAATAATAATTTTCATCAAATATTTATTTTTTTTATTTTTTATTTTATTTATTTATTTATTTATTTATTTATTTATTTATTTATGTTTGACCGCCGGGGCGGGATAATTTAGTTTGGTAACGCCCGCCGGGGGCGGGGTTACCCAGGCTCATTTTCTGCAGTTTCTGCAGTTATGCAGTTTGCGAATATAACAAGGCCAAATTAGGCCAAAAATCAATCACACGTAAAATTATACATGAATATGACCATAACTTCCAATTAGTAATTTTATACGAATTTAGACTTACCCAATCATTGTAATACATATATAATCATTATTTAACCCATCTAGCATGATTTTTAACAAGTTACAACACATAATTTGCAAAATCAACACATTTACTTTCACTGTTCTTGATGTTCTTGAAGGTTTTGAAAATAAAACATGAAAATTGTCAATACGGATTCGTTATAACACCGAATCCGTTTATTTAAACTTTGGTCTCTTCGTATCAACATGCATAATAATATACGAGTGTAAAATTTAGGGATAACATACGATCAATACATAAAATATCACGTATAAGGCCAAAACCCATACTCTGTAAATTTTTAAAATAGCAATTCATAGTATTATGAAACTGATGACATGATAATTCACATAATATATATATATATATATATATATATATATATATATATATATATATATATATATATATATATATATATATACATATATATAATCAAATACAATTTGATACATCTTAGTCCTTATATAAACTCATAATCAAACCCTTTCTCAATTACAATGATTTTACAAAATGTATGAAAGCCATTTTTATAAAAACTAATGACGTGAAATTTAGAATTTGGGAAGAGGAGATTATCTTGAGAAAAAGTATAGATTAGTAGGGAATAATTTCTTCCAACTCTTCTTCAATCAAAATTCTTTCTCAACACTTCTCAATCTCTCTCTAAAACTCTCTCTGTTTCTACTTTTCTAGACTTAGGAAAAATGAAGAAAGAAAAGAAGACATATGATATAATAAGAGAACTGACGCACTGAGTGATCAGTTAACCCAATAATGGGTAACTGCTCCAACTCCCCATAGGGCCTTGTTTGGCTAGCAAAATAGATTTAAACACCATTTAATTTAATAAATCTTTATCATATAGTTTAATTAATGTCACACTCCTTCGTAAAATAAATCAATATCTTATTTAATTTATTTTAAATAAAATATAATAATTTCTCATAATTTCACATAGTCACATTATTAATTTTCTCATTAATACATAATGTCAAATTATTAACTCTCTAATTAATAATTAAATTAATTAAATAACATCATGCTTAATTAAATATTTCATTTAATTCGATAAGCTCACATAATTACATATTTGAATAATAATTATTCTCTACATTAATTTAATAAATATAACACATAATTAAATTAATCTACCACAATTGCATCAAATAATTATTTAATCCAATAATTAAATCATCGAAAAATATTTATTTAATTCAATAAATATTAAAATTAATTTATAAAAATCTCGTTCGTCACATGACCCTTTAGGTTTTCCATATTAAACCGGTTGTGAATAAATCAATTAGAACAATTCTAATCTTATTTAAATAAATAAATTAAATTATTAATTTATTTAAATAAATAATATTTATTCTACAATAGGGATAAGTCTCCCTAGCGATCAACGACTTTCCAGATAATATAGATTTCAACATTAATCATAAAAGAACCTTTGAGTAAATAGTTACCGTACCATTCAATCCTTCCACCATACAATGTCCCAATTAAATATAAGACATGAAATTACTGTCAAGTCTTATTTTATTTAATTATATGTATTTTGACTCTTAAATGCACAACACCAAATAATGCAAATTAGAAACTCCTTTCTAATTTTCTTTTGCCTTGGCCAAGGACTACTGGGTTGTCATTTATCGAATCACATAGGACATTTCTCTTCTTTTACTAGAAGCGGTAGATTCTTTATTGATCATACATCATCTCCATGTACAACTTATTATACCAAAGCATACCCTTTGATATACCCTAAGGGTCTTAAGAAATAAGTCAAAGTATAATTCATCATACATAAGATACTATGATGATCTCAAGTCCAAGGATCACTTGTACTACTATCACTACAGGAATTCCTATTGACAGGCAAGTAAAACTCCATTAGGTATTCCTTAGCGAGCCACGTTCAGTGAACTTATTCTCTAATAAGCACCTACATACTTACTTTTGTGTCTCCACACAAATGATCATGAGATCAATCATCCTCATCCAATGAGAAAGTAATGTATGTACCAATCTATCCGGATTCACTAATCCCCAATTTAGTAATCCAATGATTGGAAACTATTTTAGTTTTATGCTTTCTAAGAATTTAGATCTCACTAGAATGATCGTCATCATTATTCTAAAAGCATTGCTTAAAACTATGGGTTTATCACATATTATAAAACAACATCATGCAGATAATTAAAAGCCTTTAATAAATTAATACTTTTTATTAATAAATAAATAAGATTGTTACAAAGTATATGCTTTATCATTAATCATGATTGACTTGTGTGCATACTACTTTCATATATATTATATCTGATCATTGATTATCAACATGTTATTATATTGTATTTCAGATATATATTATGTTCGTTAATTTCTATATATATGGTTATACAAGTGTCCCCACTTGGATGATCATTATATTTAATCACATGTTGATATATATATATATATATATATATATATATATATATATATATATATATATATATTGATTGCCAATATGTATACATTAAGTAAAAGTCGTCTAAGTTATTTGATCAGCTAGACACAGATTTAGAAATATCGTTGAATATGATAAAACCTTTTTGTATCCAATCAAATTGCTTTGGTTCGGATTCCCGACTAAGTATGAACATCCCGAACATGAGAAAACTTTTGTGCGCCTGAGACGGATATGATGAACGAGAATATCGTTCTGGTATATAGTATTGATCAATACAGGGCATAACGGGCTGATCACCCCCGTGCCCGTAAGTTATGACGGTTTGCGGATAAAGTTCTGCTAAACCTATTCGAAAATTAAAAATAATGTCCATAGTATGTCATCTTAACCCTATTTATAGTCAGTACGTAGTTTCAAAAATTTGATAGAGAGTGGTTATGTTATTATTATCGGTTCAGATTACTTCACAACTATTGATTCGTTGTAGAAGGGTAGTACAAAGAAAACATTTAATCCTTTCAGCTAATATTTATTATTGTTGTTACTTGCTGGGCACTCAAATGCTCATCCTTGCTTAATTTAAATGTTTTCAGTTAAGTATGATCAACCAGAGGGCTCTGCCAGGAACAAAGGGAAAGAGAAGCTGTCAGAATAAGTTGTGTTATCATATGTAATAGCTAGACTTAAATAAGATAATAATATTTATTAAGTATCATGTAATGAATGTTTTAAGGTCGCGTACCTGGGATTTAGACAACTCTGATATATAAATTAAGTTTGATATTTATGACAATATTTTTATTATTCCGCTCAAAAAAATGGTATCGTGAAGCACTGAATTCGGGTTTCAAGTACCTGAATTTGGGGACGTCACAGGTTGGTATCAGAGCTTTAAGGTTAGAAACCATAGGTGGGATAGACCTTAGGCTATAACCTTAGAGCAGAGAAAAACGTTGAAAATATAAATAATTCGTATAGAGTTTTAAAGAAGATGAATTAACTAAATTCATCGTCAAACAAAAATAAAAGATAACTTAAATAAAACAATTATTTGTTGTGTGTAAACACTATATACTAATCTAGATAATTTTATGTAGATGTCAGGAGGAAAAGGATTAGGATACCCTCAGACCGTAAAGAAGGAGTCAATCTCCGTAATCGAGCCAATATCAAAGTTAATAGCTAAAATAGAGGCTCACGTTGATGATAACCTTGATGAGGTGATAATTTTGGAAAATATAGTACCGGACCCAGAAATGGTGGAACTAACAGATAGTGATTCGCACACTGAAGTTGGAGCTGATCAAGCATCAACCGAAGTGCAGAATCTGAGGAACAAGGTTTCTTCTCTGGAGAAGTTGTGGGAAATAAAAAAGCTACTAAATAGTCAATTGCGAAAGGCATTAATCGGAACGATGGAAGAACAAGATAAGCTTAAGATCCAAATTGATCAGAGGGGAGCCAAAAGTAACATATCGTGTGCAGCTCCGAGCAAGAAGGGGAAAAGAAAGATAGAAGATCACGACTTAGGAAAATATGATAAGAATAAATGGAAAAAGATATGTTATCTTTGCGGCTATGAGGGACATACCACTCTTTATTGTCCCAACTATAAACCAGGTGCATGTTTTATTTGTGGTTTGGAAGGTCATCAGGCGAAGGGTTGTCTAAGAGAAACACGTAGTAAATATGTAGTATAGGTTCTATTGTGTAGGTGTGTTTAATGTAATATATATGATAAGTATGTCTGTGTAATGTAATGTTCTCAACTTTTGTATTAGTCAAGGTTGTAAATCCTGACTTTTGTGGTCACAAAGGGATATCGAATATTTAAAGCAGTATGTGCTATGATATGTACTATGAATTAGTCGAATGAATATGAATCTATGTTTAATTAATGGAATAAGTTTGAAATATTAAACTTATACGATAAGGTATAGAATGTAAATTAATAAAATATAGATTTTGTTTTATTTAACCAGAAAATGCCGCCAAGATGTCAAACTCAAAACCAAAGGGCAGAAGAGTCTGTCAACAATGCTGGAGGACAACAACCAGACCTGATGCAAAATTTCGCTAACATGGTAGCTCAGGCCATGCAGAATGGAATGCCAGCGAAGGGAAATCAACCGGACAATCGATTTGCAAACTTTAAAGTTTTTAAGGCTGTAGGACCGCCAGAATTTAGAGGTACCACTGACCCGATAGAAGCCCAAACTTGGGTTAAGGAAATAAAAAAAGCGTTTGTAGTCACTAGGGTAGCTGAGGGGCAAAAGACAGCTTTTGCCACCTATATGATGAAAGGAGAGACAAATTTCTGGTGGGAGGCAAATCAAGTTAGGGTAGGAGAAGGAGTGATATCATGAACTAGGTTTAAGACGCTATTCTTTGAGAACTATTTCTCGTCCAGTGTGCAGGCTATGATGGAGGTGAAGTTTTTGGAGTTGAAGTAGGAAAACATGACAGTTGCGGAGTATGCCGCAAAGTTCAATGAATTAGCTAGGTTTGCTTTGCATCAAGTTGATACGGAGGCAAGGAAGGCAAAGAGGTTTGAGCTGGGTTTAAAACCTTGACTCTACAATAATGTGGCGGTATTGCAGATAAATACTTTTGCAGCACTTTTGGAGAGGGCTATCATAGCCGAAGGGGGAAGTGAGGCCATGAGCCTCTACAATAAGGAGAAAAAGAGCAAGGGTAGGGTTGAGGGAGCTGGGAAGGTAGAAGCAGGTAGTGGTAGTGGGAACAAAAAAAGAAGGTGGAATAATTTTGGAAATGTCCAAGTCAAACAGGAAGGTGTGAGGAAGCAGGCTGTGCAGTGTAAGAATTGTGGGAAGAATCATTCAGGAGAGTGTCTTAGTGGTAAGTTCGTGTGCTATAAGTGTGGATAGGAGGGACATATCTCTCCTAACTGCCCCAATTCTAGGATGAGCGGTGGGTATTTTCTGTGTGGATCAATGGATCATAAGGTAAAGGACTGTCTGAAAAGGAGAATGGATGTAGGAAGCGTGAATGCGGGGAAAGGTAGCGGAACACTGGCGATAACGGGACCAACTTCAACAAAATCAACCGCAAGAGTCTTCAATATGACCGTTCAGGATACCATAGCAGCCAGGGATGGAACTCCAGGTATTATTCGAATCAATTTTATTTTCTTATATATGATTTTCGTATATATATAGTAAATTATTTTATAAAGAAATTTTGAAGGAGAAATTTGAGTTCTGTTAGAAATCAAATTTCTGTATGATCAGATAGACAAGCTTTATATTAAATAGTTAAAGATCAGTCCGATCGAATCTGATCGGGATCTACTTGAAGTTATTGTGTATGCTATTTGCCCTAGTGTTTATAAGTTTTTAAGCGGTGATTTCGGGGACGAAATCTTTATAAGGGAGGGTGGATGTAATAACCCAATATTTTCAATATAATTAAATAATAAATTTTTTTTTTGCATTTATTTTTTTTATATATATATAAAGGTGGAAATATGTGCAAAGCAAAATATATGTATTTTTGTGATAAATAAAATTTATTTATTACATGAATAATTGTAAATAATTTTTTTAAGAATTATTAATCGTTATAGATTATATTCCTATAATAAATTAATTTTGTAATAATAAGAGTATTAGTTATTTTTCGTGAATATATGATATGATTATTAGGATTATTATGATAAGTAATCAATACGCTCTTAGACTTGTAATATCACTTTTGTGGACATCATTTCATGTCGTATAAAACGAGTTTAGCAATAAAAATTGACACTGACTTAAGCTAAACCAGTCTTGGCACTGTCAGGGCACAGCGCAGCTGCGTCGTCCCAGCAGTACAAACTGGCGCATCTGCGCTAATGGACAGTTGGAGAAAATTAAATTTTTTCTTCTTTAGAAATAAAATGGAACATTTCGTTATATGTGTAACATTGGTAAACCATGAAATGAAGTGCGTTATGTTTGATGAAGGAAATATTAAGTAAACCATTAATTAATATTAATTAATTGTTGTAGAATATTGATTACTTGGTAATTAATTATTAACAAGTGATTACTATTATTTGCAATATATCTATAAATATAATAAGAATTATATAGATAATTAATGATTATGGAGATCCATAAATACATTAACCGATGATGATTAGAGTAATTAATTTTGGTGTTAATTAGTCAAGGAAGTGAATAATTTATTTAATTGATATAAATAAATAAGTTATTAATATAATAATATTAGATTAACGGTTATGTGCATGTGAGCAGTATTACGACTATACGATATAGCGTTGTGTGACTTTTATGTGACTATATAATAAGTTCTATGAAACTATATTGTATGAAGCAATGTGATTATGCATATTAAAATTATAGGTTATAAATACATCATGAAGGTGTATGTGACAAAATGTATGTGGGTATATATTAAAATAATATACCATGAACATATTGTAGGCTATTATTTTTTTTATAAAGTATATAGGTGTGATAAAAATTATACATGTATTATATGTGTGTTACATCTCCATATTACATCTACTACTTTGAAATATAAAACTATGCTGTGGCATTAGGATATAGCATGTATAGAGAATGTGTATATAAAATATAACATAAGAGTAAGAAATTGTACAAGTGTTACAATTGCTGAGTATTTGGGTTGTCCCAAATTTAGTGTCCAAATTTCTCCCTATATCTCCTTCACGTGAATCCTATAAAGGCTAAGGCATATTCTCTCTTTTTCTTCCAAGATTGTCTAGCTGATGATTATGGGGGAGTGGTGGTTATGATGATTTCAACTACCATTTACCAACTCTCTCTTAACCTTCATGTAATCCTTTCATCCATGAGTTCAATTTGGTATATATATGCATTGTTTGTGTTTTTAATTCTCTATAAATACCACCCATTTTCTCCAATTTTCATTACTGATAATTCCATTGAGTGTGTGATTGAGAGCATTCAAGCATTCTAGGACATTGGGAGTTCATTAAGAGCAAGCTAATTCATAATTGCAGAGGTATCAATTCTTCCATTTTCAGTTTCTGTCAAATGAATTCTTGAGTTCTTGAAATTCAATTATGTGGAATTAGATGATGGTGAGGTTGGGTAATGTTTAATTAGTTGTTATATAACCATATATGCATGTTGTAATTGATACATGACTGGTTAAAATTGAAATTGTGAATAATTTTTGTGTTTGGGCTAAAGTTCTGCCGAAGCAGACTATTCCTGGCTCGAACTAGGCACGGCGCAGCTGCGCCAGATTTACACTGAGGTGCAGCACAGCTGCGCCAGTCTCTGTTTTTAGTTGGAGTTTCTGTTTTCAAATCTGATCAATGTTAGTCAACTAATATGGCTTAAACTAACATACAAGCATGTGTAACATGTATATATTAGTATATTACCCTAATGTGAACATGTTTTACTAGGATATCATACATGATAATCAAAAACATATAGTTAGATGAAAATTAAGATTTTAGAAAGGAACTTGATATGTACGTATGCCATGTTATAGACTGACCTTGCAAGTACGTGGTATGATTTAGAAATGCATGTATAACCCGTAACTTGTGTTTATATGATTCATAGTTCTTTGCTCATGACCACTTTACTTAGGATTTGTACTAAAGAAATTTTTAACTTAGTATAGTAAGCTAACATGCATGACTACTACATGCTTTATATCCTGACCTTGCGAGCATGATAACATGACTTGATCTCAAATGATTAGAGCCTTAAAGTTGTCTTGTATGTGTTAAATTGCATTGTTCAAGTTTAAAATAATTTCAAAAGCAAACTTGAACATATTTTCAAAATATAGTTGCATCACATGAATATCTAGATTCTAAAGGGTTAAGATGTCATGTTATGTCTATAATATCCCTATACATGATCCATATATATTGAACATATAGAACCTACTAGTAAGATTACGAATCAAAATACGAACTTTGAACGAGAATGTTAACATACTACTTTGAAAGTTAGAATCTGACTTTTATGAGCATGTTTGATGGTACTTTTAAACTTGCTAAATGTATCATACATATATATCTACTAAGTTAAGAGTGTGAAATCAAGTTAGAACTAAGTAAAACATGTTTTCAAAATAATAACTAGAATAGTTATACATATGTGTTATGAATACTCACAAGCATGCCTAATATGAGTTATATGACTATCTTGTATGTTTAGAAGGAAAGCATGTTAGACTTTGTGGTTTCATGACCTTGAATGGCCTTAACTTGTTAAAATGTTAAACTTAGAACCATGTTATGAAAGTGGGAAACCTAGATTGACTTAAGAACCAAGAAATGACCTTTGCCATGGTAGTATGTATGTTATGTTCTTGCCAAACAGAAACCACAAGGAAACAGCTAAGTCTTGGCTTGGCCAGAGGGCTGCGCAGCTGCGTCGGCCCTAGGCCTAGCCTTGGCACAGCTGCGCCAGTCTGGAATCTGAGTTTCTACAATCTGATTTTTGACAGTTAACTCGTATGACTACTAGAAATGTTTTAAAATCTACTAATGTATGTATATATGTGTGGACTAAGTAATAAGATAGTGTTCTCTTAGATAATGAAAGTTCATGGATGAAAATACCTTAAACTTGAGCATTCTTAATTTGCTTATGAAATAACTAGATAATTGATTTCGTGATAAACCTGTGAGCTGGTTTTGTACCATATGTGCATATTTGAATCATGTCAAACCTGAATAAAGAATGTGTTAGCTAATGAGCATCTTATGCTTGTAATACGTTATAAATAGGATTCGAAAGTGTTGATTTATTAACGTGGATAATCTACGCTTAAGGCAAGTTCCTTGTACTCTACTTTTATTGAGCAAGTATCCTATCTTTGTATTTTCTTTATGCAATGGACAGAAGTAAGAAAGTTTTATAATTATATTATTATTGTACCAGATTATTAACCCTGTTGTTATATATATTATATCGGATCTTTGATTATCAACATGTTATTATATTGTATTTCAGATATATATTCTGTTCGTTAATTTCTATATATATGGTTATACAAGTGTCCCCACTTGGATAATCATTGTATTTAATCACATGTTGATATATATATATATATATATATATATATATATACACACACACACCTATTGATTGCCAGTATATATACATTAAGTAAAAGTTGTCTAAGCTATTTGATCAGCTAGACACAGATTTAAAAATATCGTTGAATATGATAAAATATTTTTGTATCCAATCAAATTGCTTTGGTTTGGATTCCTGACTAAGTATGAACATCCCGAACATGGGAAAACTTTTGTTCGCCTGAGGCAGATATGATGAACGAGAATATCGTTCTGGTATGTAGTATTGATCAATATAGGGCATAACGGGCTGATCACCCCATTGCCCGTAAGTTATGATGGTTTGTGGATGAAGTTCTGCTAAACCTATTCGAAAATTAAAAATAATGTTCATAGTATGTCACCTTAACCCTATTTATAATCAGTACGTAGTTTTAAAAATTTGATAGAGAGTGGTTATGTTATTATTATCGGTTCAGATTACTTCACAACTATTGATTCGTTGTAGAAGGGTAGTACAAAAAAAATATTTAATCTTTTCAGCTAATATTTATAATTGTTGTTACTTGCTGGGCACTCAAATGCTCATCCTTGCTTAATTTAAATATTTTTAGTTAAGTATGATCAATGATAAGTAGGTTTTATACCTACTTATTCGGTATCTATTACTTGAATTAGTTGCTTAAACCTATATTTCTTAGTTACTTTTCATATATTGTATGTTATTTTGTAGGCTATGACATAACATTGGCATGAAGAAGCAAGGAAAAGCAATTCGGACATCTTTTGGACTAAAATATGCAAGCAAATGCAAGAAGGAAAGATTGAAGGACTTTTAACACCAAGTGGGATGTATGTTCTTAGCTTGAAACTTGGATTATACTGTAGAGCTTCTTCTTAACTTTCTGGAACATCTTGAATCATCCCAATCGGAGTTCGAATGCGAGAGTTATGGCCTTTTTATCAACAAAAATCTAAGAGTTCTCATGTTTGCAATTTACATAGCATCTATTTCAAGCCCGATTTCCACCTTGATCCAGTCCGAATTTTTCAATTCTCAAAGAATGAAAGTTGTAGAACTCGTCGATATCTTCGATTTGATAGGTGGTGGGCCTCATAACTCCTCCCGGATCAAAAGTTATGGTCATTTTCCCAAAGGACGTCAGAGCATAAATAAGACCCCCGCCGGGGCGGGCATACCAGCTGCAAAATAATGTGTATGCCAGCCGGGACGGGCCCTTTACAAGTATAAACCCTCGCCAGGAAAAGGCGAATTTTGACTAAATTTGAGTTCGGGAAGGATTGTTTGGATCCGATTGACTCAAGGACTTCCAAAAGGACTTAAAGACATATAAAGAGGCTTATAAAAGGAGGAGATTAACAAGGATTAGAGGGGAGATTAGAGAGTTTTAAGGGATTCCATTAGATTAGATTATAGTAGATTAGGACCAAGACTCTAGTTCTTATGAGATTTGGAGATTGAAGCAACTTGGAGTCCATTGAAGATTCAAAGTAGGAGCAAGGAGAGAGCATCAAATCTACAGACAATAGATTTTATCTTCTCATCTTCTTTTATCTTTTCCTTTTAATGTGTATTCAAGTGTGGATTCTTAGTTTTAATTCAATGAACTAATTCTTTGTTTGAGATTACAATGGATCTTATTCTGTAGTTTATTTTAATATGCTTCGCTATCAATTATTATGTTCTATTATGAGGATTGCCTATTGTGATTTGGACTTAATTGCTTAATTGCCTAGCTATCAATTACCGTGATAATCTATATGAACTCGAGAGATGAAGTTTATATTTAGATCTGATCATGATAGCATGTGTTTGTGATTTCTGCATTGATAGAATTCATGATTCGTGTTTACGATAGAGATATGCCTTTACGTCATATGTATTCTTATAGAGAACTTGTGCTTTAAATCCTTTTTAATTGTAATTCACATAGAGATATAGTGGATTAGGTAATTAAGGTGTCTTGCGTAATTCTATCATCTGTGGATTTAAGTGAGTATGGGTATTATGCATCGAGAGGTGGCTTTATCTGCTTTAATGTTCTTGATTAACAATTCAGGATAGAAAATAATTGATGAGAAGTGTGTTAACTTAAATAAAGTAATAAGTGAAGTTGTGATCTTAAATATCCGTAATCTGATTTTTAATTAGTGGTAATTAGAATTAGTTAAGTTAAATAATTTAATTCATAATCTTAAATTGATTGTTTAAATAAAATTGGTTTGGTTAAGAATTAGTATTTGGTAATTTGTATTAATAATTCCTCGTGGGAACGATACTCTACTTTCACTGTATTACTTGTTAGCCATGTATACTTGTGTGTTGTGCGTAATTAGATTTTACCCAATAAGTTTTTGGCGTCGTTGCCGGGGAAGTAGTTAATATAATTTTGCCAATATTAGCTTCAATCAAATTAGTCTTAATTTAAACATTTTTTTCCTTTTTATTTAATTCTCTTTCTATTTTTCTTTCTTTTCAAGTACCATGGCGGAATTTAATTATCAATGGCCGTATACGAGAATGACTCAGCTAAGGGGAGCGGAGATTGATGGTCTCAATGCATTTTCTACATTATTAGCGCAGCTTGAGACACTTTCGAGGAGGTTGGACGTTGTTGCAGCCCAACGTGATCGAAGGATAATAGTTAATTACAATTATTGTGCTGGTAATCATTCAAGTCATCAATGCACCGTTAGTTTTGGGCCGGGACAACATGGTGGTGAATACCTCAACGATTATACATATGCTAATTATCATCAAGTTTGGGGGTATCACCCGGATTCGTCATGGAGCTATACTTATAAAGACCAATACTACGCTCCAAATCCATCATACACATCTAAATTTTCATGTCCACCTCCATTGCCACAAGAAGAAAAGCCAAATTCGAGGGATGTAATATTGAAAGGCATAGCAAACCTAGAGGAGTTGAGGATTAGCCAAGAGCTGTGAACCCAAAATTTTAATAATCGGATGGAACAACTCGTCACTACCTTAACCAATGGTCCTCAACATATGGCTTCCGAGACTGAAACAGAAAATTCAACGTTGGAGAAAATTTTGTTCAAGTTCATAGCTTCAAATGAGGAGAAGATGAGTAATCAAGCGAGGTCAATTCAAAATCTGCAGAACCAGATAGATCAAATGCTCAAAGCCTTGAACAACTGTCCTCAAAATAATTGGTGTTATGATGAGGATTTCGAGATTGATGAAGTGCCCGAACCAAATCTACAACTGGATGAGACACGAGATGTTGAAAAAGAGGAGACAAGTGGGGATGAACTAACTATGGGTACTAACGAGATGAGCCCACTTTATTAATGCCCCAAGTGCCTTCTCCACCAAAGTTCAAGGATCCAGTTAGATTTGCAAAACCTTGTCCACTAAGTAGTCATGTTGTCGGCAATATTCCTTGTGACGTAAAAGCAAGTACAACTTCGAAGCCATAGTGCGATGAGCTGGAGAAGATAGAAGAAGAGATTGTTATGTCTAACAAGCTTCAATGCCAGAATCTATTCGCAGACACAATGGAGAAAAAACCTAGATGTTGGACGTTCTTGAATGTGATCTTATCTAAACAAAGCTTGCTAGGTGACGTTAATGCAATGGCTATCATAAATGGGAACCTACCAAAAGCTACATTATTTCCGATGGATGGAGGGTTCCTCAATTATCGAAGAGGAATTGGATAGCGTTGACCAGACAAAGTCAGGCTAAAAGACTGTAATTCAAGTGCTAACTGAGAGGCAACCCAGGAATTTTTATATTTAGATGCTTTTCTAGTTTATTTAGTAGATAGGAATTAGGTTGCTTATTAAGTTCTCTTACCAATCCAAGTGCTATTCTAATCCATGTTGTCTCTCTTCATTGTAGGTATTGGAGGTTCAATGGACATGCAAAAGATTATGAAAAGGTTATTCAAGTCAAATTCAAGTGTGGTGCCCAATTTGTTCCATATGCCTAACCTATTCTCCAAACTTAGCGGACAAGGAGGAGGATTGCTATATTTTCAGGAAAGTCCTCTACTTTACTTTTTTCTATTTTAGCCATTGAGGACAATGTCTAGTTTAAGTTTGGACGGCATTTTAGTGTCGTATTGCATATAGTTAGTTATTTACATTACAGTTCGTATAGTTACATTTATTTTTTTGCATTCAGTTTTTTAAAATAAAATTTGAAAATTTGAAAATTTCAAAAATAGTAGTTAGCTTACTATGTTTATATAGCATTTAGTACATCTTGCATGAGTCCAGCTGTTTGATATTTGCAGTTTGTTTTAGCCAATGATGAGATTAGAATTGGGTAGACAAGTATAGTACTGACTATTAGAGCTTTGATGTGATTTCTTGTTATGAATTGAGTCTTTTTCTATTTGAAACTGGTATAATAAGGATAGCACACTAAAAATAACTTGTTGATTGATTAAGTTTAAATTGATAGATAATGGGATTCTAAATGATAATGCTAGTTTGAATGAAAGAATGAGAAGAATAAGTAGTGATGGCTAAAGTCAGACAAAAACCTAAGTTTGGGGGAATATTTTGGGTATATAAGCTATAAAAAGAAAAAAAAGAAAAAAAGAAAAAGAAAAAAAAGTATGAAGAAACACCGTGACGTGCTTGTCTAGTTTTGTGGCCTTTGTTACTTGAGTAAGTAAGCCCGAGGGGATTGTCTTTACACCTAGCGCCCTAAAGTCTTAATGGTGTGGGAGTCGTTGGTCGAAAGCTCGTTAAGGTAGCATTGAAAAGCCTAAGGGAATAAGACATTGAATAGCTATGTGTATATAAACCAACAAAAAAAAGAGAATAAAACGGGAAATAAGAGCAAAAAGCCCCCGTAGATGAAAAATAAAGCATAAGTATCCCATGTTGACCCTCGATATTGGTAATTGTTTAATTTTAGTTGGATCTAGCTTATTTTTAGATTTCTTAAGTTTACACTATATGATGCCTTCGAAGAGACTTGTTATATGTTAAATTTGATTTTATATTAGTTAACATTGTTGTGGAGCACACACGCACTTTATTAGTGATAACAGTTAAAGATTTGTTGATTGATTGAGAAATTATTAACTTGTTTTGATATGATGTATTATCGTGTGTAGACACTCAAAATTTTTTGTACACCTGTCACTAACATTACAGGATTACAGATTTATCTTTCAAGAGGGAACCCTGGAAGACAGTTCATATCCAGTCCGGATACTACCGGAAGTTCAGCATCAACCCCGGAGTATACACCGGGAGTAACAAATCCATCCTCGGAGATAACCCCGAGGCATGCAGATCCAATACCGGAATACACACCGCAGAAGACCTATTAATCTCTGAGATAACCCCGAGGTATCCAGTCTCAGTCTTAACCGTGGGAATAGCTACCAACCTTGGCAATAACCCCAAGAAATGCAGTTCCGGTGATAACCCCGGAAAGGCTTGTTTCAAATGCAAGCAGCTTTAATCTCGGCGCTCACAATGAGATACTCAGTACCAACCCGTATATAACACCGGGAGGATAGGCACACCTTAGAGATGACACTGAGGACCTTCAACCATTGCAGCCGTCAAATCTCAAAGATAACCCTGAGCAACGTCTGCTTTATCATCCCAAATCGTAGATAACCCCGATGAGGGGCTAAGTCATCATCTCACCACCATGACGCCACATCACGTCGTCTCAACATTTCAGACATACATTTCCACACAGCAATGTCCCACAAAATCTCAGAAGAACCAATCCCGAGTGATTATTGCGCAGGATAACGGATAGAATTTGAAGCTGAAGACCGGAGGGCATCGTCCCATCTTCATGACTTCGTACTACCTCTAATCCTATGTCATTGCGTAACTCTCGACAACGGCGGTCTGAAATAGGTCCTATATACCTCAGTCGGATGCCCGAATTGCAATTCTGAAAGTTCGAGTGGACATCACGTTGCCTACGTGCACGTACTACGAGACGACACGACCCGAGAAGCCCGGGGCACCTCGGGCAGCCTCTGGTACACTTGCGGCTCCACCCTCTATAAATAGAGGGCTTGGGGTGGCCATTTGGAAAGGAGAAAGAGCGAGAAAGCCCTGTCCAATTTACTCCGTACTTGTAATATACTGAGTGCTTTCCCATTTTAAACACCTGTGAGCTCACATATAGCTATTTTTGTACCTATAAAAGCCAGTGTTTATCTACTTTAAAGATTTAAAAGTCTTCTTTGGCAGCCCACTGTAAGTCTTCTTACACACTTTAAAGCCTTTCTCTCCATCTTTGCACACACGCTTCTTTAAGTTGAGAGTCGTGTTGCGTTTGTTTGCCCGGACTTCGGTCTGTGGTTTTATTTCAGTTTGTATATATATATATATATATATATTAACTGTTGTCTGACTTTGTTCGATGAGCCTAGATTTTACATCCGGTGCGTTTATTGCTTTAATATATATATACTAATATATATTAACTGTTGTCGGACTTTGTCCGATGAGCCTGGATTTTATATCCGGTGCATTTATCGCTTATATATATATATATATATATATATATATATATATATATATATTTACATTTTGTCCCACCTGGAGTTTACTTCGTGGTGGTTGACCGTTTTTATCGCTTTCTGTACATTTCGTCCTGCCTGGAGTTTCCTCCATGGCGGTTGATAGCTTTTACAGCTTTATTTACATTTCTGATCCCCCATGGAGGTGCTTCGTGGTTGGTGATCATGTCTGTATATATATATTTACGGCTTTTATATATATTCCTGCTTACTACATTTATATCAATTGCGGCATCATGTGAGCTTAGGAATCATGTGATCACAGATTCAGTTCCCGTGATGTACCTTTTCAGCTGTAAGCAGCTTGTAAATTTATCTGCGATGTCTGAATTACCTCAGATGGTTTTCATACCCACGAGGAGTTAAACACCTTTTGTACATTATTTTCATACAGATGCCTCACATCTGTAAAATAAAATTAATCCAGCCGAATACGGAATAAAATAGAAGTATCAAAGACCTCAATTACTATTTAGCACAGGGTTTGAAAAACCTCTTTTACAAAACATCACTGCTATATCTTGTTTAAAACTGAATTTTTATACAAATTCAAGCCATTTGTATATAGGTGCAAACGAGGCATAGCACTACTTCCAAATAACAGCACATTAACCCCCCCCCCACACACACATACACACACATTCAGATAATAGTTTCTTGAAAAGTGGCAGTCACCATGGCAACACGGATGTCGGGGGGTGCCTAACACCTTCCCTCCACATAAGCAAGTCCCTGGACCTTAATTGAATCTCGGTTTCACCGACCCGTTTAGCAGTGCCACATCACTGGGTCAATGTGCAAACCTTTTCTCGGTTGTGTTGGTACAACCAGTTAAAAAACCAACTGGCGACTCTTATAGTCCAATTGTTAACATTACACATGTCGGACCTTTTTCACTTGTTTTTTCAAACAAATCTCACATAAAATGAGAACACAAAAAAATAGGTAACGAAAAGGGACAAATAAAAATCCCGACGTCTGCAGGTGGCGACTCTGCTGGGGACTTCAGGAAGAGGACTTAAGCCGCTACTACAATCTTTTCAAAACTATTATCTGCTTGTGTGTGGATGTTACATTTACATTTATGATGAATGTGTACGAATGTATTTCCTTATTGCACTTAGTGCTTCGCACCATATCTGCTTGTGATATTAGTGCTTCGCACATGTCATCATTTTCATACGGTAAGACGCGATGTATGTGAAGGTATGTTGTGTGGTCCCTCCATCAAGAGGCTATCCCGTCGGTGTTTGATTACTGGACTCATAGGAAGACTAATTCCACGAGGCTCAGGAAAGGCACCACCCAAATTCGCTCCAGTTGAAAGACCGGATTTAATTCTCGTTGAGTAAATTGCGATGATTTGGGAACCTTCATGCCAAAAAGCCGTGAGAGTAACCTAAGATAGGTCAGCCTCTGATAAACCCAACATGGAGGAAAGTCTCTTCATGCTTTTGCATTACTTACAATATTCATGCCATATTCATGTAATGAGAGATATGAAGAAACGTGTATACACACATGTTTAAAATTGACATGCTATTACGAACAACTAACATCAATTTTTGCAGGATAAAATTCCCAAAACGAACACATCATATAGCATGTTAATTTACATTCCCTAAAGACTAAACTATGCAAGTCTTTCGCAGGGAATCCATTGGACCTACTACCCGGTCAAAATCTAAAAAGGCCGTGGGCCTACAACCAATTGTGTCGTCATCCGACCAGACTGACCTTAATCCAGTTTCTCGCAAGGAATTCGACGGATTAAGCAAACAAATTACAGATTTGGCTGTTCTGCTTAAAGAACTACAACAATCTACGTAGGGTCCAAAAATGCCCGTACATACTGAATCCTCTACACAAGGAGGAGCCCAGGTCGTTACAATACCTGAACTACAGTTGGGTATGACCAACAAAATTCATGATGACACCCATCTCATAAGAGATCTAGACACCGGTGACATCAAAAAGAAAGTTCTTCAGATGGAAGAGACCCTTCGCGCTATCAAAGGCATTGGAGCACACGGAGTGTTTCATATGCTGACCTTGTATATTCCCTGGTGTTCATTATCCAGAAAAGTTTAAAACTCCTGACTTCAAAAAATATGACGGGTTAGGAGATCCTTATACCCATTTGAAGGTATTCATTGGAGAACTTGTATCTTATGCAGAGGACGAGAAGCTCAGAATTCAGCTGTTCCAGAAAAGTCTGACTGGAGAAGCCCGTTCATGGTATACCAGATTAGACAACTCCAAGATCCATAGCTGGGAAGAGCTAGCACACGCCTTCCTCACTCAATATATCTTTCAGTCTCAAATGGCTCCTGACCGGTATTAGATTACCAAGGTCAAGAAATAATCTAATAAATCTTTCAGAGAGTATGCTCAAAGGTGGAGACGCCTGGCTGCCCAAGTTATTCCTTCCATGACAGAATCAAAAATGGTCATGACCATCATAGACATACAAGAAGCTCCTTTCTATGAAAGAGTGTTAGCCGGCATCAGTAAACCATTTTCTGAAATGATCAAACACGGGGAGATGGCTGAGATGGGATTGAAGTCGGGAAAGATTTAAGACCTAGTTGCCCTTAAAGCTGTTGTTGAGCACATCCAGTCTGAAAATTATGGAAATAACCCCTGGAGGGTCCATAAAAAGAAAGAGGAAGATGTTTCCCTGATACTGCAGGGTCAAAAAGGCAATCAGAACATGCCTGTTCAAAGGAGAAGTTACACTCCCTTTCAAGCTCAGTCTTCAAATCCTCCATTGCCAAAAGGTGGAGAAGTCAAACGCCCTTGAATGTTCACACCCTTAGGGGACTCTCTCGAGAATATTCTCACTCTTCTGACAACATAGAAGAAAATAACGCATCTTCTTCCACCAGCCAGCCCTAATGGACGGGGTTTCAATGCTGCTAAGAAATATGCATATCATACCGGGGCACCTGGACATGATACTCAAGATTGTTGGGCCTTGAAACATAAGATCCAAGACTTGATAGATAATGGAGAAATCGTGGTTACCAAACCAGATCAACCTCACGTTCAAGACAACCCTCTTCCTCAACACAAAGAGGAAGAGGTCAACATGATAAACTGGAGCAATGGACAGAGTTCTAATTTCAGTGGCGAGTCATCTCAAACCACCAAAGACGGTGTTGACAAATGGGATTATGCCAAGTTCCAATTCACAATGGAACGTAAGATGAAAACTCTATGCAAACAGATCGATCAATTGGCAGAACTGGTGACCTACCAGCATCAAGTTACATGCCAATTAGTAAGCTAGGAGCATGTTAGTCTCCTTCCTCTTGTCAGGAATATTCCTTCGTCACCTTCAGAAAGTGAAACTTTGGAGGACAAAGTGGCAAAGAGAGCGAATGCCAAAGCTCGTCGTGATTTTGCCAACAGAGGGAATTCATACATCTGGGCCAACCCATGGAGGAAATCCTTCATATGCTAATCAATGAAGGAAGGATTAATTCCCTTCTACCTACAATCAACCCCCGTTTAGGACAGTACAATTCTGATGGAGTATGTCAATATCACTCCCATTCTCGCAGTCACAACATAGAAGAATGCTAGGCACTCCGCCACCTTATCCAGAATCTCATTAACAGCGGTGCCCTGCAACTAGCAAACAATGATACTGTGCTATGTAGGGGTAAGAATATATGTCCTACTAAGTGGAAGGGATTTATAGCAGTTATCTTTGCAGAGGCTGATGACAATATCAAGCCACTCACTATACCAACCATTCAACTTAGAGGAAACAACAATCCTTTGAAAGTGGCCGCTCCTGAGCCAATCAACTTACCATGCAGAGCACAATATCATATAATTGTTAGCTTGCACACAATTTTGTGGAATTATGGAGAAGGTGAAGGACCCACCTCACATACAATTGCTATAGTGTCGAAGGAAAATCCACTGTATCTTCCCCAACGGGTGATGAAATCTACCATCAAATCAAAGGGGAAAATACCCATGGAGAAGATTGAAAAATTCCTCCGCACTATGGGTCATCACGAAGCCAAGGTGGTTTTAAGCTTGAGAGAAGCTCCACACCAGATTTCAATTTTGGACTTAGTACTAACTTCCGAGGATCACCGGAAGATCTTATTGAAGGTTTTAGAAGAAGCCTATCTACCAGAATCAGTGGATACAGAAAAGTTTCAACACTTGGTTGATCACATTTTCAACAACAATGTGATATCCTTCACTTATGATGATATACCGCCCGAAGGGACAGGTCATTGCAAGCCGTTACATATTGCGGTCTTGTCGTCCGGATATATGCTGGATGGAGTATTAATAGATGGAGGCTCATCTCTAAATATCTGTCCATATGCCACATTGTTGAAGATGAATGTTAATCTCAACCGAATCCGAGGTAGCCATACGGTCATCAAAGCTTTAGACGGAGCCCACCGAAATTCAGTCGGAGTAATTGAGTTACCAATCGAAATTGGTCCCCATACATTCTGCGTATCTTTCCATGTGCTCAAGATAGATTCGGGATACAACTTGCTCTTGTAAAGACCGTGGATTCATAAGGATGGGGCAGTCCCCTCCACCCTTCATCAGCAAATGAAATACATTATCAACAATAGCCTAGTCACGATCAACGCTGAACCGGAGTGTCCTCAACATGGGGACGTGCCATTCATCAACGCTAATGCAGATGTTGAGCCGGTCAGTTTTCATGCCTTAGAAATGAGCAATACTCAGTACCATGCTATTAGAACGACATTGCCCGTACCCAAGATCTCTGCAGAAGTAATGTCGGCTACTCAGGAAATAATGTCCTTGGGTCATCAGCCAGGACAAGAGCTGGGTAAAGATCACCAAGGTATTAAATACCCCATTCAAGTAGCCAGACAAACTGGGACAACTGGACTAGGCTATTTTGCCAGTTCTAGTCAGTGGAATCCTTATAAGCATCCTCAGATTCCTTCAGTTTCAACCACGAGGCGTTTATCTTCGCCTTCACACTTTGAGTCCGCACAACCTCCTGTAAAGGTGCCAACTAACGTGATGGCTATGCTATTTCCCAAGCCAGTGCCATTCAAAGTAAAAAAAATCTTTGTTCCCGATCCTGTAGTGGAAGAAGAGAAACAAAGAATTAAGCAAAACGTTGTCCGGATAATGTCGGGCATACACATCATCGCCCATGATGAGCATACGAACAGATAAACCCCAGACGATGATTGCCCAGACGTATTGGCCATCATTCGAGAAGAGGAAAATGATGACAACTCCTCTATCAATGCAGTACACCCGAACTTTATCCATGCCAATTGGAGCAGCATTCCTTGCATTGGTCGACAAGGGTAAAGCGGGCAGAAACTCTTTCTGCCCTATAGATATCATAACTACTTACTTTTCTGTACAGTATTAGCAGTTTAGTTTGTCAGTATATGCTAACACTGTGTATAATCAAAATGTTTTATATATACTAAGTGAAAGCATATTTTGTTTCAAGACCCTGAATTTAGATGTGCCTGTACTTGCTAATACGGTGCCTCTTCTCCACAAGGATTGTACCTTTGATGTAGAGATGAATTCAGCCTTGATAGAAATACATGAGGACATTGTGGTGCCTCCAGAAATTCAAGAATGGGTCAAAGACAAACCTAAACCCAACCTTAATCAAACCACTTCCTTCAATCTTGGAACCTTAGAAAGCCCTAAGTTAATCCAGATCGGTTCAGACCATACCCCAAACCAACGGAATGACATGGTTACGCTATTAACCCAATTCTAGGATGTGTTTGCATGGTCTTATGAAGACATGGTGGGTTTGTCCACTAACATTGTTCTTCACCACCTTCCCATTAAAGAGGGATTCAAGCTAGTCAAGCAGAATCTCAGGCGATTGAAACCTGAGTGGAGTTTAAAGGTGAAAGAAGAAATTGTGAAACAATTTCAAGCTGACATCATCATGATGTCTACATATCCTGAGTGGATATCCAACATCGTGCCCGTGCCTAAACCTGGAGGAAAGGTGCTAGTTTGCGTGGATTATAGGGATTTGAACAAAGCTTGCCTTAAAGATAGCTTTCCTGTGCCATTCATCCACATTCTCATTAACAATACTGCTCAATACAACATGTACTCCTTTGCTGACTGCTTTGCGGGGTACCATCAGATCATGGTTGTTGAGGAAGATCATGAAAAAACTGCTTTTATCACTCCTTGGGAAACCTTTTGCTATAGACGGTTGTCATTCGGCCTCATCAATGCTGGAGCTACCTATCAACGAGCTGTGATGGTTCTCTTCCACGACTTAATGCACAAAGAGATAGAGATCTATGTGGATGACATCATTGTCAAATCCTGGAAGGAGGATTACCACTTAAACCATCTCAAAAAGCTATTAAACAGGTTGCGCAAGTATAACTTGAAGTTGAATCCAACCAAATACGCCTTTGGCGTTAAATCAGGCAAGTTGCTAAGATTTCTAGTCAGCCATAAAGGGATTGAGCTGGATCCTACCAAAATCCAGGCCATTACAAAAATGCCATTCCTCAGACAGAGAAGGAAATACGGGGATATTTGGGAAGAATAAACTTCATTAGCAGGTTCATTTCTCAACTCACAGCAACCTGTGAGCCAATCTTCAAGCTGTTAAGGAAAAACTCCTCCATGAAATGGAACGACGAGTGCCAGAAAGCCTTCCTTACAATCAAAGAACAGCTAGTCAAAGCTCCCATTTTGGTACCACCCAGAGATGATGCTCCTCTGTTCATGTACCTGTCCGTAAGTGACAATGCCATGGGCTGCATGCTGGGACAGAAAGATGATAGAGGCCAAGAACGAGCTATCTATTACCTCAGCAAAAGATTCAGCAGCAGTGAACACAAGTACACTCTGATTGAGAGGACTTGTTGTGCTTTAGCATGGGCTTCCATGAGGTTACAACATTACCTCCATGGTCACACAACCCATCTCATATCCTGCATGGATCCTCTCAAATACGTGTTCAGTAAACCCATGTTAAATTGCTGACTGTCCAGATGGCAGTTGATCTTACAACAATTTGACATCGTCTACGTAGCTTAAAAGTCCATTAAAGGCCAAGGGATTGCGGATCAACTAGCCGCTTCACCTACAGGGGATTTTAAACCCTTGGAGACATACTTCCCCGATGAAGGGGTCATGACAGTTCAGCAGCACCACATTACAATACACTCTAAGCATGGAAGATGTATTTTGATGGAGCTATTAATACGGAAGGTTCTGGAGCTGGAGCAGTTCTAATATCCGGTTCGGGGGAGCCGTATCCCGCCGCCGTCAAATTGTAGTTTGTCAGCACCAACAATACAGTTGAGTATGAAGGCTGTCTCGTGGGGCTAAAACTTTCCCGTTCAATGGGCATCAGGCGGTTAACTGTCTTTGGAGATTCGGAGTTAGTGGTCAGACAATCCACGGGAATCTATCAAACAAAGGGCTACATTTGCTGCCTTACCATCGGCAGGTTTTGAAGATGGCTTTGGAGTTCGAAGAAATCTCCTTTCTACATATTCCTCGTAGTAGGAATGATTTTACGGATGCATTGGCAACTTTGGCCTCCTTGATAAACATCTGACGAGGGACATTTGCCAAGCGTCACAATTGCCTTGCACAAAGCACCAGCTTATGGGAACTACGTTGGAGAAGTATCGGATGAGCTACCTCCCATCCAATATCCTTGGTATCAGCATATCAAGGAGTACCTACGAGACGGATCTACACCCGCTAAGGCAAGCCCTACTGAGAAGAGATGGATCCATCGACTTGCTATGAAATTCTACCTGAGTGGAGATGCACTCTACAAGAGAGATGCAAGACTAGGTCTCCACAGATTCCTGGATAAGGATCAAGCTTAGAGAATCATGGATGAGATCCATGGTGGAGTCTGTGGCCCTCACATGAGTGGCCCCCTCCTTGTCAAAAAGATCCTCAGGACGGGACATTATTGGCTATCTCTCAAAGCTGACTGCGATAACCACGTTAGGAAATGTTATCAATGTCAGATTCATGGGAATACTATCCACGCCCCTCCATGGGAACTCCACAATATGAGTTCGCCTTGGCCCTTCTCAATGTGGGGAATGGACGTGATTGGGCCCATTGAGCCTAAAGCTAGTAATGGACATCGATTCATCTTCACCATGATTGACTACTTTACCAAGTGGGTAGAAGCAACCTCCTTCCCCAGGGTTACCAAAGAAGTCATCATTGCCTTCATCAGAAATAATGTCATTTGTCGATATGGACAACCAGAGGTGATTGTATCAGACAATGCTAAGAACCTCAACAACCAAATAATGGAGGAATTATGCAGTAAATTCCACATCCAACATCTTAACTCCGTCATCTACCGTCCAAAGATGAATGGTGCTATTAAAGCAGCTAACAAAAACATCAAGAAGATCATGCAAAAGATGTTCACCAACCACAAAGGATGGCCTGACTTATTGCCTCTTACTCTGTTAGCCTACAGAACATCAATGCGCACTTCGACTGGGGCAACCCCCTACGCATTAACCTATGGGATGGAAGCAGTACTCCCCATAGAAGTAGAAATGGAATCCCTCAGAGTGTTGATAGATACTCAGCTGGATGAAGACCAATAGGTACAAGACAGGTATCACCAATTGTCTCTGATAGACGAAAGGCGAACCGTAGCTATCTTCCATGGTCAGTTATATCAACAAAGGATCGCTAGATCCTACAATAGAAAAGTCCAGCTACGGCAGTTTAAACAACATGATTTCATTTTGAAGAAGATCATTGACAACCAAGATCAATCCAAGGGAAAATTCGCTCCTAACTGGGAAGGCCCGTTTGTTTTCAAGGAAGTATTGACAGGAGGTGCTCTCAGATTACAAGAAATGGACGGCGATGAATTTCCACAGCTTTTCAACTCGGACACCGTGAAACGGTACTATGTATGAAGTTACCATCAAGTAAACATCCTGGTATTGGATCATCAGATCATCATTCATTCCGGTTCTTTAACCCTTTACCACATTCAACTCTTTACCACACTTTGCCCCTCAGGGAAACATACCATTCAAGCCAGTAGCCTGGCTTCTCTGCGCTCATACAACTTAGGTCATCCCACCATGGATTGAACCTCTCACGTTTGCAGTTTGGGTACCCATACATGGGATCAAACTTTTCACACCTACAGTTTATCCTTAACCTAGGATTAAACTTTCTCTTCCCTGCATTCTGACCTGCACATGGGATTACGCTTTTCAACTCACCCTGAGGGGTGAACTACGTCGACCTAATCTCCTTGATACATGGGAGTACGTAGGCAACCATATTCTATATGGCCCGATCGTAATAAACAAAAAACAACAAAAACATTTCTACCCTTTTCTAAAAAAATAAAAACCACAAAAACACTTCTACAACCTTCTTCATCAATAAAGCTTCTACACCCATCTGCCTTTCATAAATAACGTTGAACCTCTTACACTAGGTTCAAACTACGCATACCTGATCTCCTCTTTAATAGGAGTACGTAGGCAGCCATTCATGGTTCGGTCTAACCCCCTACCAAAACATAAACCTTTGTCAACGGTACTGGGATCAAACTTCAATCTACCACATTTCGTTGGCTTCAAACCAAAGGGATGGAATTACCCAACCTCTCCTCGTAAATAGGAGATTTGACGACCATCTAAGCTGCTGTTGTACCTCAAAGAGCAACGCCAATCCATAAGAGATGAAATTAACTAGGCTCCTCCTAAATAGGGGTATTGGCAACCATCTGTGGTGCGATCAATCTTAGAGAGGAAAGCCACAATCCTCTCCACATTCCCATACAGAAACCAGTCCCAAAACACTTAAAAGATGGTAGGGATACACAAAGATCCATGATCCATTCTGAACTATCCAGAGACAACTCAATGTCCATCCAGCAAGGAGGAATTTAGAATACATCAAGATCACAAGCCCTGAAGAAGCAGGAAAAATATTAAGCAGATATCAGAGCATATCTAAAAGGGAAATGATCAAAAATATATTTCCTTGCTATATATAATGTTGTTTGATATACAATGTAAACTGTACATGACAAAATGGTTAAGCTAGTCTGTGTAGAAAAATACAAGCCCATCTATAAATTAGTGTATATGCGAGCTAACAAGCCCAACATGGCATCCCTCTCCGAAGAAGGGGGCAAAGCTGTGGTCTCCTGTACGAGGATATCCGCACGACCCAACAGATTTGCAGCCATCTGTATGGTGACCATATGCTCATCAATGTACATGCTAATCTCCGCGATCATGCCAGTGGTAAGGGACCTCACTGCAATAATATCTGTGACGGCTACATCTCGGGCAAATATGTCACTATCCTGCTCAACTATCACTACATCTCTGGCTGATATCTCATCCCGCTCAAAAAGAGCGGTATCTCTACGAGCCAATGCCTCATCTCTCTCTAACAGAGTTGCGTCTCTCCCATCAAGGGCAGTCAACATCAAAGATCGAGCCTGATCTCTCTCAAAGGTCATCAGATGAAGACGCTACTCAAAGTACTGGTCTGAATGTTGAATCACAACAGTGCTGGTACTGGGAGAATCTGAAAAAGATGTTGGCAACCCAGCACCTAACTCCTTCTCGGTGTGAGAATCAATGTCCTCCATGGGCTCTCCACCATCTGAGTCAATACTCGGCAATGTGGATACTACCTCAGCCGGTGCAGTCTCTGTCTCCATCCATGCGGAATACTCTGCAAAATAACCTAGATGACTAATAGAGAAAGCATCTATCTCGTGCTGATCCCAGCATGCATACACACAGGTTCGGTCCTCTGCTGAAAGATAGTGAGAAGCTAAACGTTGGCCCAATGCCCCCTCAAAAAGATAAAAATCCTGAAACTGGTCAAACTGCGACATCACGGCCAGTGGATGGTAAGTAGCCATACCCCTCAAGCCAGCTAGAGGGATGTAATCTATGCCCGGAGCATGAGTAATGAAGCTGTAAGGTGAGCTGAGCCCTGAGCACGGCAATATACTAAACGAGTCTTTGATCCCAGCTAAGAAAGCGGACCAAGATGTAGCATCCATACACTCCACAGGCTGAAATGAATATGACATAGCTATATCATGGGTGAAGCAATACCCATACCGTCAGAAAGTGCCAATCGGTCTCAGGTGTGACATAAACCACACGTATAGCATGACCGAATTGCCCGTAAATACTCCTGTCGGATAAGTGCAGCAGTATGTAGCTGACCTCAATGTCTCGGCTATAATCATAGGAATGATGGTACGACCCTCCCTGAGAGTTCTCACCGCCATGATAACTCCTATGTCCAACTCATCCATATACACTGGCATGTAGACATATGACAGTATGCACAATAGCAGTACATCAACCCTGGCCAGAAGCCAATGAGCCTCCGGTGTGGTGAAATCCCCGGAATGTCGTCTATAACTATCCTCAGAGCCAAATCTGTCAAACAGAAAATGCTGGGATATAACGTGGCCAGATGTCAACTCATCCTGCACTACTCTACGCCTCAATTCAGTGAGGGTCATGAACCATCGACTCATGTCCCCTAAAGCCATATGCAGGCAAGGTCTGTCCAGTGGCAGTTTCATTAACAGTGCATACTCCTCCATAGTGGGAGTTAACTCCTGGGTCCCAAATCGAAAAACCTGCCTCTTCGATACCTAGTACTCCATCATGCCATCCACGAATCCTGTGGGAACCTGAAACATCAACAGGGTCATAGTATGATGCAATAAATGATCTACGGTAACCATGTCTGATGGTGACATGCTATCATACCAAGATCGTATACCAGATACCACCAATAATGGTGGGGTATGATCAATACGGTTAACTATCGAAGAAGACATCTGCACGGGCCGTGTCATAAGACCATCCAGGGGTCAATGCTGAATATCTTTTGACATACATATATATGCATAACATGATACATGCATTACAGATAATAGATGGCAATATGATATAGGGAATGGAAAAAATGTACATACATTCCTAAGTATATCATCATCTAAGACACTATCTCTGTACAGCTACAAATACAGGGAAATGGGGCACAAACGCCCTACAACTAACAGAGGCATATCAAAAGATATAGCGAGAATGGGGTACAGCCACCCAATAGCTAACAGAGGCCTATCAAAAGAAATAACGAGAATACATATTAGAAGAAGACAATGGTGTCGATGTCTACATCATCAATCCTGTCCACCTGATGTAACTCCTCCTGAGTTACTGGATCTCTATCAACATACAGAGGAGGATCTGCGTCGGTGAAACCAAATGGGTCATTTGAGGGGCCAGCGCCTGAGCTGGAAGGATCAAACGAATATGTCTCTATCGGATCTCTACCAAAATGCCGGATAAAAATATGTGCCTGGTCCAACTGTCGGGTCAAACTGTCAATATGTGTCACATGAGTCGGATCTCGGACACAGGCTAGCCAATCCATCATCATCACGGATCCTGGAACCATATTCCCCATGAACTGAGCGGCGCGGGTCTGGGCTCCAATAGTCCGAGGGAACCACCAACGCTGGAATACATCCTAAGTACAGGGACCCTCTGATAATGCAAAACCGTCAACACCTAACAATGGGATATCAATGACGGGTGACTACGACACAGGGCAATAACGCTTGGCAGGAGGCAAAATCGGCATACGGATCTCCCCTGTGGTGCTCCTAATAGTACGCTCTCCTAAATAGAGCTCCCAGCCTCCATCCGTGAAGAAAGGAACTTTCCTGGTGGAAATCACATACTCGACTCCAGTCGGGTACCCATCCTCAAAACCGATGGCCAAATGTTCCCCAAAATAGGGAATCCATGTGATAATGTCAGCTGTCAACAACTCCAGCTGCAAGCGATAGTGAGTGAAACCCTTAGCTATAGGGACCTCCGCCAATATAGACTGATGCCATCGTCATCCTCGTGGGTAGGTATCCAATCCTAACACACTCACCAGATGCAAGCATGGGAGCCTCTCATAGGCCCAAAAACTGCCAACACAATGGTAAAACATCTGCTGTCAGTTAACACTCTTAACCTATACATGGTAAATGACAAGAGAAGTACTCACCAGCAGAAATGGGTAAAATCCTAGCCAACCCTCCGTCAAACCCTGTGAGCACATACGCATGCCCTTGAGGAAATAGGCGAAGGTGTAGGAACCCCAATTATACTCTCTAATACGATCCATATGACGTGTGGTGCTGATCAAAGAGAATGACACCATGGAAGAGTTATCTACTATGAAGCAGCCCCTAATGATCATCGGGAACAATTGCCGAAGGATGCGATCCCTGACTTTAACATCATCTGGCATGGGCTCGCTCAATAGCCCACTCATAGCATCTATGATCATAGAACCTGCACGGACAGTCCTGCCCTTGAGCGCTTCTGCCGGAACTCCTTATAAGGATCTGACAGCAGTAGGGGTAATATCCACCATACAAGGCACTAGCGTCCCTCCAAACTCCATACCTGTGATAAATCGCTAATCCATATGTGTCATCATCACCTTACAGTCCAGCAAATAGAGTGACTGAGTCTGGTGAAACCACCGCTCAGACAATGCCCTGAGGTAACCCCAGGGACAACGCCGGGAAAGGATGGAGAAGAATGCCCCGAATCCCCAGTCATGCACTACTGCTCTATAGTCGGGATGAAGAGCCTGATACATGGAGTGTATGCTAAACCAATTCCCTCGAGGTTATGTAAAGCTGGGAACCTACATATAATGCAGATCAACATCAAGACCCTTTAATCCTCATCAAATAGGAAAGAAGGAAGATCAAGTTCTCACGTCATACCTCGTTAGCATGCAAATACATTGAGGGATGTCTACTCAAGTTACCCAAAAGCTCTGGGTTTGCTACCAGAATACTCGGGAGGTCCCTACGTGGAACATGTATAGCCAGAGCGGGGTCCGTAACCAGAACATCCTCCTCCTCATCCTCAACGTCCGGCACATCAACCCGGACTAGACGTATCACCGCCTCCACCAATCGATGAGGCTATCTAATGGAACAGGGTCGAGGAACTTCAGAAGCCCTCCTTTGTACACCAGAAATGGTCTTACGGGAACTACTCGGCTGATCTGGATCCATAATATCTGGACAACAAGTCTCTAAATCACCTCAAAAAGGGTGTGATATTTTCTAACCTGGAGCTTTTCTAAATGCATCTTATGACTACATGCATGCATGCATTTACTTTAACATACAATAGAGTTAAAATGCATGACTACACAATTCCTACATTTTGGAAAATTTTGTCATAGTCTCCTTTTTAAATATGACTATCCATATGCACATAGGCATGACTAGGTGGCCATTCAATAGCACACCTGCCCACAGTCATATACGTACTATATGCATTAAAACTCAAAATCTTCAACACATAAGATTAACCTCAATGCTAGGAGTACTTTGCCTTCTTACCTTATGCTCAAATGTCCTCAAATAGGATAAAAATAGCAGAAAAAGGTGCTAATTTGACTATCTCAAAAGTCAAATTTTTTCACATCATTATGTTCAGCATGGTTTAACACTAACATTTACTATGTTGAATATTTTTTATCAAGTCATTTGTGCATACATAATCACTACTATATGTTTAGATGCATTTCATATGATAAGTCATGTTCCAATGGATAAAAACTGGAAAAAAGTACATGCATACGTTACCAGGACAGTGTAGAACACTTGTACGGTGACAGAATTTGCAGAAAGGCATCCGAACTCAGCAGATCTGAAGGAGGCTCTCAGATTTTTCTTCGCAACATAAGTTGAAAGTGACTTGTGAGACCCACCTGCAGGATATTAGTATCCACGGTTGGCCGCAGGTCCAACTGTGGCTGAAGCAGGTGTACCTATGGCACCTCTATATGGGCCCCATCCCTCCAGCTCGGTTCAGTTCGAGTTACAAAGGATTTTTCACAGACTGAAAAAGGAAAATCAGTAATAAGAACGCTACGCGATTGAGCAGAATAGCCTACAATCCTGGTCTTCTCAAATAGAACCTTAGGTCTGTACATCTCTCATTGGCATTCGCCCGAGCATGAGGTATACTATGCCAATGATCTTTGTTATTACAAAATACATTCGGTAATACCTTGCACAGGTCCAATGCCGCCAGCTCCTGGTCATTACCCTAAAGACCAACGTCAGTCCCCGACGGGGGTTACAACGTCAGTCCCCGGCGGGGGTTACGATGTGTGTTCCGTTGATACACACCTCAGCGATGATCCAACACATATCTTTCGTTGATACACATATCAATGAAGATCAAGCAACCTTGATATCAGTTCAGCCGTTGGCAAGTAAACCCAACGTCGCATTAGAAATCATCCAATGATTGCATCAGTTCCATCAACAAAGTCCAAGTAGCCTTGGCATTTATCCCCAGCAGGGAGTTCATCTGTTGATATACACGTCAACAGAGGATCAGATATATCCCCGGTGGGGGTTACAACGCGTGGTCAACTGTTGGTTCACACGTCAATGAAGGTCAGGCAACCCAGACATGTTCGCAGTAAAACCAACAGAACAGTGACATACTCTGGCGATATCAAAGCTTTTGATGGAGCCCGCCGTAACTCGGTCGGAGTAGTTGAGCTGCCAATTGAGATTGGTCCTCATACATTCTACGTATCCTTCCATGTGCTCAAGATAGATTCGGGATACAACCTGCTCTTGGGACGACCATGGATTCACATGGCAGGGGCAGTCCCCTCCACTCTTCACCAACAGTTGAAATACATCATCAACATTAGCCTGGTTACAGTCAACGTTGAACCGGAGATTCCTCAGCACGGGGACATACCGCTCATCAATGCCAATAAGGATGTTGAGCCAATTAGTTTTCATGCTTTGGAAATAAGCAATACCTAAAACCATGCTATTGGAACGCCACTGCCCGAACCCTAGATTTCTATCGAGGTAATGTCGGCCACGCAAGAAATGATGTCATTGGGTCATAAATCGGGACAAGGGTTGGGTACAGATTGCCAGGGTAGCTCCACAACAGATATCAATCTTGGACTTGGTCCTGACTTTCGAGAATCACCGGAAGGTCTTGTTAAAGGTTTTAGAAGAAGCCTATCTACCGACATCAGTTGATATGGAAAAGTTTCAACATCTGGTTGAACACATTTTCAACAACAATGTGATATCCTTCACTGATGATGACATACCGCCCGAAGGGATCGGTCATTACAAATCGTTGCACATTTCGGTCTTATCCTCCGGATATATGATGGCTGGAGTTTTAATAGATGGAGGTTCCTCTTTGAATATCTGCCCATACGCTACCTTGGTGAAGATGAATATCAATCCCAATCGAATTCGGAGTAGCCATACCCTATTCGATTAACCAAGTAAATTGGGACAGCTGGACTAGGCTATTTTGCCAGCTCTAGCCACAGGAATCCTCAGAAGCATCATCAGATTCCTTCAGCTTCAACCATGCGGCGTTTATTTTCGCCTTCACGCTCCGAGTCCGCACAACCTCTCGTAAAGGTGTCAACCAATATAATGGCTGTAACATCCCCAGATTCGGGTCCCAAATCACCACGAATCTGATGTACTATTTCTATAACTATTGCGGAAGATATAAACATAAATTGTTCATACATTAAATATTACACACTATCCCCAAGGTCGAGAACCTTCACATAATACCTAAATCAATATCCTATTAGACATATAAAGTTATTATCATACATTACTGTTACAAATTTAGCTGCACATATAATCCAAAGCTGACTTGTCTTGGACTTTTCCTGTAACCGACGTATTCGTCATAATCTGCAATGTTTATCATGATATAGCAAGGGTGAGCAACAATTTTGCCCAGCAAGTATAAGTTCAATTAAGGATATATCATGATCGAAAGAATTGAACAATACGTTGGCTAACTTTCTACAATATACACATTACGCAAGAGCATGAATAAATTTTCATAGTTGAACGAATAATGAACATGAATAAATCAACTGGACCAAATGGTAATGAAGGTAATCAGCCTTTCATACCTGATGAATACATGAAATGTGCACAGAGTGAGAATCAATAATTCATAGACATGGTATAATCAGTAATGATTAACCCCAAGCATATTTCAAAAATATCAATTCGAGATCGAGTTAGAGAACTTGCATGTACCATTGATTACCGTTACTCAACCTATATCGCTTTTTTTGAAGACCTAATATAGATAATACCGATCTCCAAATATTAGAATATCATCACAGTATAGTACTGTTAAATACAGTTATAAACAAATTACCACATAATCCTATCAGTCTATAAAATATCTAAAATTCGGTATCAAGTCAAACTATTTCAGTCTGAGTTGAATTTGGTATAATTTCTGACATCTCAAAAAGTCTAGTCGGATAATTCATGAGTCTAATTTCAATAAGACTTTGTCTAAATGCTTTACATTTACCTTAGATAATTTCATTTTCAGTCAAAATATTTTTCAATGACTTATAATAATTTTTAGATAATTATTATTTAATATCATATTAATATGAATTAAATACTACTTAATTCCATTATCATTAATATTAATTTATTAATGAAATTCATTACAAAATATTAAAAGTCATTAAAAATAACTTAAAATATTTCCTTACAATTTAATATAATTTCAAATGATTTTTAAAGTATTAAAATCATTTTTATGTAATTTATTTAATATAATAATTAAATAAATTAACTATCATTAATATTTAAAAATATTAAAATATCAGTGAAATATATTCCAAATTATTAAAAAACCCATTTTTAGGCTTTAAAATAATTTTTACAAATTTATTATGAATTTCTAATATTTATTTTCTATTTATTCTATAATTTTCGTTTAAAGTTGGGGTCCTCCACAGAAACACTTGTAGACGGTGATCTACAAGTCCGATTTGGGCCCACTTGGTATTGTTAGAACCGTGACTTCCCGAGCTACGTTTTAGGCTCAAGAAACAGTCCATTTGGCACAGTATAGTACCCTAAAAACAGGCCACTACCGACTGACCATTACATGCCTTGTAAACATTTTCAGTATTGAAGTCTTTTACAGAAACGCTTGTATTACGAGATCCACAACTCCGATTGAGGCCCAATCAAACTCTTTGGATCCGTATCTTCTTGAACTACAGTTTTCAGTTATTAAATACCAAATTCCAATCTGTCTAGGTCCCTGAAATAAGGCCCAAAGTGACTGGTCCGCAAGGGTTTCTTCAACAGTTGGTTCATTTTCCAGATTTGGGGTCCTTAACGGAAACACTTATAAAACGAAATCTACAAATCGGATTTAGGTCCAATAGGTATCGTTGGATTCATAATTTCCCGAACTACAGTTTCCATGTATCAAACATCTATTTTGGTTCTGTTTTGGTCCCAGAAAAATAGACAGAAGTGACTGATCAGTAGCTTGTGTTCAACAGTTAAGGTAGTTTGAGATTTAATTCATAACTTGCTCATTTCTAAACATATTTGAGTGATTCCAAAGGCGTTTTGCCCTTAACTAATGTATATAGCATACTAACATGTTTTAAACCATTAATCACATGAATCCAAAGAATCTAACATAAAAATATATATAGCATACAAAGGAAAGCTTTTTCTTAAACCTTTTGGTACAAAACTTGATTTCCTCACTTTGGATCTAACTTTTGATTTCAAAAATACTTTGATACACATATAAAATACCAATACTCTTGTAAATCATGATTTTTTAATGATCCAAAACAAAAGTTGCTTGGTTCATAAAGATCTAACAAAAAGAGCCCAAAAAGTGAAAACTTTCATTTTCTTACCTTTTTCTTCTTGCAAGCCTTCTTGATGCTTCAAAGTAGCTTATGATTTTAAGTTGTATGAAGATCCAAGACCCCTCCTAGACTCCCTATAACTACCAAAATATGCAGCCTCCTTTCTCTCTCTATTGTTCTTAATTTAGACTTAGGTTTAAAAAAATTAACATAACTTAGTGTATATACAATATACATATAACACATATAATTATAGAATATGTAACTCCCAATATAATTACATATACTTATTATCAATTTAATATATAAGTTACAAAAATTAGAATTTTTAATGCCCTAAGGCTTGTTTGGCAAAACCATATTAAAATAATGACTTAATCATTCCTTAAGCCTTTTTGGCAAAACAAGATTAAAATAAGAATTTCAAAAGCTCTAAGATTTTGTTTGGTAAAATCAAATTAAAACTCTTTTAATTTATTTTCATAAATCATTTATAATATAGTTTATTGTCCCACATTGTTTACTTGGATTTTCATATCCTATCTTAATTAAATAAAATTTCCCACTTAACCAAATATCACAAATTATAATCTCATTATAATTTTATTTAACAATTAATAAATCACTTTAATTATTAAATTACGATATCAATACAGCAACTCATGTAATCTTTAACAACTCTCTAACTGTTAAATTAAATTAGAGTATTATTAAATTCACAAATATATACTAACAATAATCACATAAATAAAATATTTATTTAATTTAATAAATATTTTAAATTACAAATAAAATTTTAGATTGTTACAATGGCAATGTTATTTCCCAAGCCGGTACCGGTGAATGAGAAAGAAATCTTTGTTCCAGATCCCACAGTGGCGGAAGAGGAACGAAGAATCAAGCAAGACGTCAGGCGGATGATGTTCGGCATACGTATCATCGTTCATGATGAGCATACCAACAAATACACCCCCAGACGATGATTGCCCAGACGTAATGGCTATCATTCGGGACAGGGAAGATGATGATAATCCCTCTATCACTGCGGTTCATCCGGAATTTGCTCTTGCCAATTGGAACAACATTCCTTGCATTGGTCGTCAAGGGTAAAGCGGACGGAAACTCTTTCTGCCCTGTAGATATAATAACTACTTACTTTTCTGTACAGTATTAGTGGTTTATTTTGCCAGTATATGCTAACACTGTGTATGATCAACACATTTCATATATACTAAGTGAAAGTATATTTTGTTTTAGGACTCTGAATTTAGATGTGACTGTATTTGCTGATACGGTGCCTCTTCTCCACAAGGATTGTACCTTTGATGTAGAGATGAATTCAGCCTTGGTGGATATACAGGATGACATTGAGGTGCCTACAGAAATTCAAGAATGGGTCAAAGACAAACCCAAACCCAACCTTGATCAAACCACTCCGTTCAATCTCGAAAGCTTAGAAGACCCTAAGTTAATCCAGATTGGTTCATACCTTACCCCAAATCGATGAAATGACATGGTTACGCTACTAACCCAATTCCAGGATGTGTTTGCATGGTCTCATGAAGACATAGTGGGTTTGTCCACTTACATTGTTCGTCATCGCCTTCCCATTAAAGAGGGATTTAAGCTAGTCAAGAAAAAGCGCGATTGAAACCTGAATGGAGTTTAAAGGTGAAAGAAGAAATTGTGAAATAATTTCAGTGGATATCTAGCATCATGCCCGTACCTAAACCTGGAGGGAAGGTGCGAGTTTGCGTGGATTACAGGGACTTGAACAAAGCTTGCTTAAAAGATAGCTTTCCCGTGCCATTTATCCACCTTCTCATTGACAATACTGCGCAATATGACATGTACTCCTTTGCTGATTGCTTTGCGGGGTATCATCAGATCATGGTTGCTAAGGAAGATCGTGAAAAAACTGCTTTCATCACTCCTTGGGAAACTTTTTGCTATAGACGGTTATCATTCGGCCTCATCAATGCTGGAGCTACCTATCAACGATCTATGATGGCTCTTTTCCACGACTTAATGCATAAAGAGATCGAGATCTACGTGGATGACATTATTGTCATGTCCCGGAAGGAGGATGACCATATAGACCATCTCAGGAAGTTATTCAATAAGTTGCGTAAGTACAACTTGAAGTTAAATCCAGCTAAGTGCGCCTTTGGCGTTAAATCAGGCAAGTTGCTAGGATTTCTAGTCAGCCACAAAGGGATAGAGCTGGATCCTGCCAAAATCCAAGCCATCACGGAAATGACCATTCCTCAGACAGAAAAGGAAATACGGGGATTTTTGGGAAGAATCAATTTCATTAGCAGATTTATCTCTCAACTCACAACAACCTGTGAGCCTATCTTCAAGCTGTTAAGGAAGAACTCCTCCATGAAATGGAATGAGGAGTGCCAGAATGCCTTCCTTACAATCAAGAAACAGCTAATCAAAGCTCCCATCTTGGAACCACCCAGGGATGATGTTCCCCTATTTATGTATCTGTCCGTAAGTTACAATGACATGGGTTGCCTGTTGGGACAGAAGGACGATAGAGGCCTAGAACAAGCTATCTATTACCTCAGCAAAAGATTTAGCAGCAATGAACACAAGTACACTCTGATCGAAAAGACGTGTTGTGCTTTAGCATGGGCTGCCATAAGGTTACAACATTACCTCCATGGGCACACAACCCATCTCATATCCCGCGTGGATACTCTCAAGTACATGTTCAATAAACCCATAATGATTTATCAGCTGTCCAGATGGCAGTTGATCCTACAACAATTTGACATCGTATATGTGACTCAAACGTCCATCAAAGGTCAAGGAATTGCGGATCAACTAGCCACCGCACCATCTGGGGATTTCAAACGCTTAGAAACCTACTTCCCTGATGAAGGGTAATGACAATTCAGCAACACCATCAGTACGATACACGCCAAACATGGAAGATGTATTTCGATGGAGCTGTAAATATGGAAGGTTCTGGAGCTGGAGCAGTTCTAGTATCTGATACAGGGGAGCAGTATCCCATCACCGTCAAATTATAGTTTGTCAGCACCAACAATACGGCTGAGTATGAAGGCTGTCTTATGGGGCTAAAACTTGCCCATTAAGTGGGCATCATGCGGTTAACTGTCCTTGGAGATTCAGAGTTGGTAATCAGACAATCCACCGGAATCTATCAAACCAAGGAACTACATTTGCTGCCTTACCATCGGCAGGTTTTAAAGATGGCTTTGAGATTCGAAGAAATATCCTTTCTACACATTCCTCGTAATAGGAATGATTTCGCAGACGCGTTAGCAACTTTGGCCTCCTTGATTCGCATATCAGACAAGGAACACTTGCCAAGCATTACAATTTCCTTGCACAAGGCCCCAGCATACGGGAATTACATTGGAGAAGTATCAGATGAGCTACCTCCCATCCAACATCCTTGGTATTAGCATATCAAGGAATATCTGCGAGATGGATCTACACCCGCTGAGGCGAGCCCAACTGAGAAAAGGCGGATCCATCGATTTGCTATGAAATTCTACCTGAGTGGAGATGCGCTCTACAAAAGAGATGCATGATTTGGTCTCCTCAGATGTTTAGACAAAGATCAAGCCTAAAGGCTTATGGATGAAATCCATGGCGAAGTCTATGGCCCCAACATGAGTGGCCCCCTCCTTGTTAAGAAAGTCCTCAGGACAGGACATTATTGGCTATCTCTCAAAGCTGATTGCAATGACCATGTCAGGAGATGCTATCAGTGCCAGATTCATAGGAATGCTATACACGCCCCTCCACGGGAACTTCACAATATGAGTTCACCTTGGCCCTTCTCAATGTGGGGAATGGACGTTATCGGGCCCATTGAGCCTAAAGCCAGTAATGGTCTTCGATTTATCTTCACCATGATCGACTACTTCACCAAGTAGGTAGAAGCAGCCTCCTTCCCCAGGGTTACTAAAGAAGTCATCATTGCTTTCATTAGAAACAATGTCATTTGTCGATATGGACAACCAGAGGTGATTGTGTCTGACAATGCCAAGAACCTCAACAACAAAATGATGGAGGAATTATGCAGTAAATTCCACATCAAACATCTCAACTCAGTCATCTATCGTCCGAAGTTGAATGGTGCTGTTGAAGCGGCTAACAAGAATATCAAGAAGATTATGCAAAAGATGTCCACCAATCACAAAAATTGGCCTGACCCATTGCCTCTGACTCTGTTAGCCTACAGAACCTCAATGCGCACCTCCACTGGGGCAACCCCCTATGCATTAACCTATGGGATGGAAGTAGTGCTCCCCGTAGAAGTTTAGATAGAATCCCTCAGAGTATTGATAGACGCTCAGTTGGATGAAGACCAATGGGTACAAGATAGGTATCACCAATTGTCTCTAATAGACGAAAGGCGAACCACGGCTATCTTCCATGGTCAGTTATATTAGCAAAGGATCACCCGATCCTACAACAAAAAAGTCTGGCTACGGCAATTCAAACGATATGACTTGGTTTTGAAGAAAATCCTTGACAACTAAGATCAGTCTAAGGGAAAATTTGCTCTTAACTGGGAAGGCCCGTTTATTGTCAAGGAAGTATTGACAGGAGGCGCTCTCAGATTGCAAGAAATGGACGGCGATGAATTTCCACAACTCATCAACTCGAACACCGTGAAACGATATTATGCCTGAAGTTGCCATCAAGTAAACATCCTGGTTGTAGACCATCAGGTCACCAGTCATTCTAGTTCTTCAAACCTTTACCACAAACAACTTTTCTACACCTTTCCCCTCAGGGAAACATACCTTTCAAGCCAGCAGCCTGGCTTTCACCTTTGTGTTCCTACAACTTAGGTCATCCCACCGTGGATTAAACCTCTTGCGTTTACAATTTGGCTACCCATACCTGGGATCAAACTTCTCATACCTACAGTTTATCCTCAACCTAGGATTAAACTTTCTCCTCCCCGCACTCTGACCTGCACATGGGATTACGCTTTTCATCTAGCCCTGAGGGGCGAACTACGTCGACCTGATCTCCTCTTCAGTAGGAGTACGTAGGCAACCATTTCATATGGCCCGGTCGTAATAAAATAAAAATAACAAAAACATTCCCACACCATTCCTGCCACATACAGCGTTGAACCTCATACACCAGGTTCGAACTACGCAGACCTGATCTCCTCTTCAATAGGAGTACGTAGGCAGCCATTCATGGTGCGGTCTCACCCCCTACCAAAACACAAACCCTTGTCAGTTGGTACTGGGATCATCCTTCAATCCACTACATTTCATTCGGCTTTAGACCAAAGGGATGGAATTATCTGAACTCCTCCCAACTAGGAGATTCGGCGGCCATCTACGATGCGATCATACCTTGAAGAGCAACACCAATCCATAAGAGATGGAATTAACTAGGCTTCACCTAAATAGAAGTATTGGTGACCATCTGTGGTGCGGTGGATACATACACCAAACCCAAGACACCGAAAGATGGTAGGGATACATATAGATCGATGATCCATTCTGAACTATCTAGAGACAACTCAATGTCCATCCACCCGGAAGGAATTTAGAATACATCAAGATCACAAGCCCTGAAACAGCAGGCAAAATATCAAGTGAGTAGCAAAGCATATCTAAAAGGGAAGTGACCAAAAATATATTTCCCTGTCATATATATAATGTTGTTTGATATACACAATGTAAACTATACATGACAAAATGGCTAAGCTAGTCGGTGCAGGAAAATACAAGATCATCTACAAGTCAGGCTATATGCGAGCTTACAAGCCCAACATGGCATCCCTCTCAGAAGATGGAGGTGAAGTTGTGGTCTCCTGTATGAGAATATCCATACGACCCAACAGATCTGCAGCCATCTGCATGGTGACCATATGATCATCAATATATGCGCTCATCTCTGCGATCATGCCAGTGGTAAGGGACCTCACTGTAGTACTATATATGATGGCTACATCCCGGGTAGATATGGCGATATCTAGCTCAACTATCACTACATATCTGGCTGATATAGCCTCATCCCGCTCAACGATGGCGGCATCTCTACCAGCCAATGTCTGGTCTCTCTCCAACAGAGCGGCCTCGCTCCTATCAAGAGCAGTCGACATCATAGATCGAATCTGATCTCTCTCAAAGGTCATCAGATGAAGATTCTGCTCTAAGTATTGTGCCGAGTACTGAATCACAACAGCACTGGTACTAGGAGAATTCGGAAGGAATGTTGGCAACCCAGCAGTGGGCTCCTCCTCGATGTAGGTATCAATGTCCTCCATGGGCTCTACATCATCCAACTCGCGCTCCGGTACTGCAAATACTGCTGCAGCCGATAAAATCTATGTCTCCATCCACGCGGAATACTCTACGGAATAACCAGGATGACTGACAGAAAAAGCCGCTATCTCGCGCCGATCCCAGCAAGCGTATAACCGAGATCGGTCCTCTGCTGAGAGGTACCGAGAAGATGAACGCTGACCTGTCGCCCCCTCAAAAGGATGAAAATCCTAGAACTGGTTGAACTGCGACATCACGGCCAATAGGTGATAAGTGGTCACTCCCCTCAAACTAGCCAGTGGGAGATAGTCCACGCCCGGAGCGTGAGTAATGAAGTTGTATGGTGAGCTAAGCCCCGAACACGACAATATGCTGAATGGATCTCTGATATCTGCCAAGAATGTGGACCAGGACGGAGCATCTATACACTCTGATGGCTGAAAAGAGTATGACATAGCTACATCATGGGTGAAGCAGTACCCATGCCGTCTAAGAGTGCCAATCGATCTCAAGTGTGGCATGAACCACATATATAGCATAACTGAACTCCCAGTGAACACTCCTGTTGGATAAGTGCAGTAGTAGGATGCCGACCGCAGGGTCTCTGCTACAATCATAGGTACAGTGGTATGACTCTCTCTGAGAGCTCTCACGGCCATGACAACGCCTATATCTATCTCATCCATATACCGCAGCATATACACATATAACAATACACATAGTATCAGTACGTCAACTCTGGCCAAATGCCAATGATCCTCCTGTGCGGTGAAATCCCCGGAATGTCGTGAATAGCTATCCTCCGAGCCAAATATGCCGTACAAAAAACGCTGGGATATCACGTGGCCAAATGTCAACTCATCCTGTACCACTTTGCGCCTCAATCCTGTGAGAGTCATGAATCGTCTGCTCATGTCTCCGAAAGCCAGATGCACGCAAGGTCTGTCTAAAGGCAGCATCGTCAAACGTGCATACTTCTCCAGAGTAGGAGTCAACTCATGGGTACCGAATCGGAATACCTGCCTATCCAGTAGCCAATGCTCTGTCATTCCGTCCACAAATCCTGTGGGAACCTAAAAAGTAAAAAAGGTCATGGTATGCTGCAATAAATGTTCTACAGTCACCCTGTCTGGTGGTGACATGCTATCATACCACGATCGCATACCCGACGCCACCACTGACGGTGGGGTATGATCTATACGGCTTACTGCGAAAAAGACATCTGTGCGAGCCATGTCATAAGACCATCCAGGGGTCAATGATGAATATCTCTGGACATACATACATATGCATAACATGATACATGCATAACAGATAATAGATGGCAATATGATATAGGAAATGAAAAAATACTGTGCATACATTCCTAAGTATATCATCATCTAATACATCATCTCCGTACAACTACAAATATAGGGAAATAGGGCACTGACGCCCTACTACTGACAAAGGCCTATCAAAAGATATAGCGAGAATGGGGCACAGCCACCCAATATCTAACAGAGGCCTATCAAAAGATATAACGAGAATACACATCAAAAGAAGATAATGGTGTCGATGTCCACATCATCAATCCTGTCCACCTGATGTAACTCTTCCTGAGTCACTGGATCTCTATCAACAGGGATGTCAAGCCTATATAAAGGAGGATTCGCGTCGATAAAATCAAATGGGTCACCTGAGGGGCCAGCACCTGAGCAGGAAGGATCAAATGAAGTCGTCACTGCCGGATCTCTGCCCAAATGCTGGATAAAAATATGTGCCTGGTCCAACTCCCGGGTCAAACTATCAATCTGGGTCATATAAGTCGGATCTCGGACACAAGCTATCCAATCCGTCATCATCAAGGATCTTGGAACCATATCCCTCATAAATTGTGTGGCGCGGGACTGAGCTCCAATAGTGCAAGGGGACCACCACCGATGGAACGTCTCCTGAGTACATGGACCCTCTGACACTGCAAAATTGGCAACCCCCAACAAGGGGGTATCAGTGACGGGTGACTGCGATACAAGCCAATAACGCCTAGCAGGAAGCAAGATCGGTATACGAATCTCCCCTGTGGTGCTCCTAATAGCACTCTCTCCTAAATAGAGCTCCCAGCTTCCATCTGTGAAGAGAGGAACTCTCCTGGTGAAAATCACATACTCGACTCCAGTCGGGTATCCATCCTCAAAATCCACGGTCAAGTGTTCCCCAGAATAGGGAAGCCATATGATGGTGTCGGCCGTCAGTAACTCCAGCTGCATACGGTAATGAGTGAATCCCTCAGCTACAGGGACCTCTGGCAGAATCGAATGATGCCATCGTCGTCCTCGTGGATAGGTGTCTAAACCTAACACACTCACGGGACGCAAGCATGTAAGCCTCTTATAGACCCAAAATTGCCAACACAAAGGCAAACATCTGTTGTCAGTTAACACTCTTAACCTATACATGGTAAATGACAAGAGAAATACTCACCAGCATAAATGGGTAAAATCCTAGCCAAGCCTCGGTCAAACCCTGTGAGCGCATACGCATGCCCCAGAGGAAATAGGAAAAGGTGTAAGAACCCTAATCATACTCTCCAATACGGTCCACATCACGTGTAGCACTGATCAAAGCGAAAGATACCATGGAAGAGTTATCTGCTATGAAGCAGCCTCGAATGATCATTAGGAACAATCGCCACAGAACGCGATCCCTGATTCTGACATCATCAGGCATAGGCTCACTCAATAGCCCGCTCATAGCATCTACGCTCAAAGGGCCTGGACGGACAATCCTGCCTTTGAGCACCGCCGCCGGAACTCCTAATAAGGATCTAACGGCAGTAGGGGTAATATTTGTCATGCAAGGCACTGGCTCCCCTCTGAACTCCATACCTGTGATAAATCGCCAATCCATAGGTATCATCATCACCTCACAATCCAGCAGATAGAGTGACTGAGTCTGATGAAACCATCGCTCAGACAATGCCCTGAGATAACCCCAGGGAAAACGACGGGAAAGGATGGAGAAGAATGCCCCAAATCCCTACTCATGCACTACCGCTCTATAGTCAGGATGAAGCGCCTTATACATGGAGTGAATGTTGAACCAGTTCCCTCGAGGCTGTGTAAAACCAGGAACTTACATGAAATGCAGATCAACATCAAAACCCTTTAATACTCATCAATAGGAAAGAAGGAAGATCAAAGTCTAATGCCATACCTCATTAGCATGCAAATACATCGATGGATGTCTGCCCAAATCACCCAGCAACTTTGGGTTCACCACCTGAATGCTCGGAAGCTCCCTACGAGGGACAGGTACAGCAGGAGCGGGGTCCTCTATCGGAATATTCACCTCCTCGTCCTCAACGTCTAGAACATCTACATGTATAGGACGTATCACGGCCTCCACCAACCGCCGAGGCTGTCTGACAGAACGGGGACGAGGCACTTCAGAAGCCCTCCGTCGTACGCCAGAAGTGGTCCTATAGGAACTGCTCGGCTGATCCGGATCCATAGTGTCTGGACAATAAGTCTCCAAATCACCTCAGAAAGGGTGTGGTATTTCCTTACCTGGAGCTTTCAAGAATGTATTTTATGACTATATGCATGCATGCATTTACTTTAACATATAATAGAGTTAAAATGTATGACTGCCCAATGCCTACATTTGGAAAAATTTTGCCATAGTCCCTTTTGAAAATAGAACTATCCACATGCATACAGGCATATCTAGGTGGCCAGTCAGTAGCACACCTGCCCCAAAGTCATATACATAATATATGCATTAAAAATTAGAATCATCATGCATAAGGCCAACCTCAATACTAGGAGTACTTTGCCTTTCTACCTTATGCTCATTGGACCTCAAATAGGACAAAAAATAGCAGGAAAAGGTGCCAATTTGACTGTCTCAAAAGTAAAAAACTTTCACATCATTATGTTCAGCATGGATTAATACTAACATTTACTATGTTGAATATTTGTCATCAAGTCATTTGTACATACATAATCACTACTATGTGTTTAGATGCATTTTATGCGATAACTCAAAATCCAACGGACAGAAATGAGATAAAATACATGCATATGTTACCAAGATAGTGTAGAACACTCGTACGGTGATAGAATTTGCAGAAAGCAGCCCGAACTCAGCAGATCTGAAGATGGCTCGCGGTTTTCTCTATGCAAAGCAAGTTGAAAGTGACTTGTGAGACCAACCTACTGGATTATATCATCCACGGTTGGCCGCAGGCCCATCTGCGACTGTAGCAGGTGCACCTGTGGCACCCCCATGCAGGTCCCATCCCTCCAGCTCGGTCCAGTTCGAGTTGCAAAGGAGTTCTTACAAGCTGAAAAGGCCAAATCAGGGATAAAAACGCTACGCGATTGAGCAGAATAGCCTAAAACTCTAGTTTTTTTGGATCCAACTGTGGCTTCCTTTTCATTCGTTGGTATTCACCCGAACACAGGGTTTACTATATCGATGATTTAAGTCTTTGCATACCACATTCGGTAATACCATACAGAGGTCCGATGCCATCAGCGTATGGTTGTCACCCCAATCTTTTCACAAAAGAGGTCCCCGGCGGGGGTACAACGCATGCTCATCCGTTGACACACAAATCAACAAAGGTCAAGCAGCCTTGACGTTGTTTCAGCCGATGGCAAGTAAACCCATCGAAGCATGGAAAGTTATTCGATCATTGCGTACGTCTATATTCATCACTCCCCAGTAGATCCCCGACGGGGGTTACAATATGAAGTCACGGCAAGGGGTTACAACGCATGATCATCCGTTGACACACATATCAATGAAGGTCAAGCAGCCTTGACATTATTACAGCCGATAGTGATTTAAACCTATCAGAGCTATGAAGCTATTCGAGGTTTTCACACCCGACCGCTCGTATTCCCCAGCGGATCCCCGACGGGGTCCACAATACAATGTTCCGGTGATCTACACGACAGCGGAGGTCAAGCAACCTTGACAGTATATCCCATAGGATTTTTCAGTCGTTGATTCACATGTCGGTGAAACACACAAATTAACGAAGGTTGGGCATCCCTGACAGCATTTGCTGTTGGCAGTAAATCCAATAGAATCGTGACATGTCCCGACGATACAAACCAGGAGATTGTCCTCAAGGAGGATTGATGATGGAATATGTTATACACATCCTCAAGCAGATCAAGCTTCATCCCCATAGATCTCTCACACATAAGAGGTACATCTTCGGGATCAAGTCATAATCAAAGACATAGGACTTTGGTGATAACTCCAACATCAACATCCTAACAGATTCGGATTACACATCAAATCTGGTCATCGTTACCAATCCCCAGTTGAAGCAATAGGGAGCTAGCAATCATCCTTATCGTGTTGGGCTACAATCCCGTACACATGCATCATACATTTGCATCATGTTGCTATCCATATTACCATGTTCGTCTTGTTACGTTTCAAGTGTCTAGGATTCTTTATCCTACCCATGCATCGCCATGCATGAGTAAGATAAAGAGGGGCATCTGTAGACACTCAAAATTTTCTGTATACCTGTCACTATCATTGCAGGAGAGCAGATTCGTCTTTTAAGAGGGAACCCTTAAAGACGATCCATATCCATGCTGGATACTACCGAAAGTTCAGCATCAACCCCGGATCGCAATCTGGGAGTAACAATTCCAATCTCGGAGATAACCCCGAGGCATGCAGATCAATACCGAAACACACACCGGAGAAGACCGATTAATCTCGGAGATAACCCTGAGGTATCCAGTCTCAGTCCCAACCGTAGGAATAGCTACCAAATCTGGTGATAACCCCAAGGAATGCAATTTCGGTAATAACCCCAGAAATACTTGTTACAAATGCAACCAGCTTCAATCTCAATGCTCACAACGAGATACATTGTACTAGCCTGGCAATAACATTGGGAAGACAGGCACACCTCAAAGGTGATAATGAGGACCTTCAACAAATTACAGCAGTCTAATCTCAGCGAAGCTGAGCAACGTCTGTTTTATCAACCCAATCCGGCGATAACACCGGTGAGGGGCAACATCGTCATCTGACCAACACGATGCCACGCCACGTCGTCTCAACGTCTCTACGCAATAGTGTCCCACAAGACTGACCAATCCCGAGTGACTATTTTGCGGGGTAACAGATAAAATTTGAAGCTTGAAGACCGGAGGGCACCGTCCCATCTTCAACGACTTCGCACAAACTCTAATCCCATGCCATCGTACAACTCTAGACAACGACGGTCCGAAATAGGTCCTGTATACCTCAAACAGATGCCCGAATTGCACTTCTGAAAGTCCGAGTGGACATTACAGTGCCCGAGTACACGTACTTCGAGACGACCCGAGCTGAAAAACTCGGGCCCACCCGGGTTGCCTCTGGTACACCTGCGGCTCAGGCGCAGGTACACCTGTGGCTCCACCCTCTATAAATAGAGGGCTTGGGGTGGCCATTTTAAAGGAGGAGACAGCGAGGAAGCCCTGCCCAATTTGCTCTGCACTCATCCCATGCAGTGTACTTTTCCCTTTTAAACACTTGTGAGCTCATATATAGGCCTTTTTACCTAAAAAAGTCAGTGTTTACCCACTCTAGAGATATATAGAAGTCTTCTTTGGCAGCCCACTTTAAGCCTTCTCACACACTTTAAAGTCCTTCTCTTCATCTTTGTACACACCCTTTTACACGTTGAGAGTCGTGTTGCTTACTTTTGCTCGGACTTCGGTCCGTGGTTTCATTCCAGTCTGTATATATATCTTGACTAACATTATCGAGTTATGCCTCGATTGAGCCTAGACTTCAGTCTGGAGCATTTACCCGCTTTAATATATATATACTTATATATATTATCTGTGGTCGAACTCTGTTCGATGAGCCTGGATTTTACATCCGGAACATTTACCTGCTATATATATATATATATATATATATATATATATATATATATATATATATATATATATATATATATATATATATATATATATATATATATACTTATATATATTATCTGTGGTCGAACTCTGTTCGATGAGCCTGGATTTTACATCCGGAGTGTTTATGTGCTTTAATATATATATCATTCATTATTGTAAGAGTAGCTGAGGAGCAAAAGAATGTTTTTGCTACCTACTTGATGAAGGGAGAAGCCAATTACTGGTGGGAGACTAATCAGGCTAGAGCTGGGACAACGATAGTGACTTAGACAAGATTCAAGGAGTTGTTCTTTGAGAACTACTTTTCGCCAAGTATGCAAGCTCGGATGGAAGTTAAAATTTTAGAATTGAAGTAAGAGAACATATCGATTTCTGAATATGCTGCTAAATTCAACGAATTAGCTAGATTTGTACCTCATCAGGTGGACACGGAGGCAAGAATAGCTTAGTAATAGACTACAGACGAGGCAAGTTCCCTAACTTAACTTGAGTTAGTATTTTTCAAAGTATGTTAGTGAATAATTATTGATAATTATTCGCATCCTTAATGATTATTGTTAATCACACTTTGTGCAATCGAATTCGTATTGTAGACACTCAAAATTTTGCATTCCTGTTACTAACCATGAAGGAGGGCAGAATCGTCTTTTAGAGATAACCCTGGAGGACAACTCAACTCAATCCCGAGGATAACCTCGGGATACTCAATTTTCCATCTCGAAGATAACCTAGAGATATTCAGTCTAGTCCTAAAGACAACCCCGAAATCTTCAATCCAACCTCGGAGACAACCCCGAGGAATGCAGTTCCAGTTCTGGAGATAACCCCAGAATACTCAGTTTTCCATCTCGGAGACAACACCGAGATGTTCAGTCCCAATCACGGAGATAACCCCGGGATATTCAATCCAACATCGGAGTTAACTCCGAGGAATGCAGTTCCAATTCTGGAGATAACCCCAGAAATGCTCTTTTCTACTCCCAATAATCAGCTTCAACACACAACGATAGCCCCAAGGCACTCATTCTCGAAGCCCGAAGATATCCCTGGGAGGTCAAGCACACCTCAGAGATAATCCTGAGGGCGATCAATACTTACAGCAGTCCAATCTCAGAGATAACCCTGAGCAACGACCGCTAAATCAGCTCAAACCGGAGATAACCCCGGTGAGGGGTGAAATCGTTATTTTACCATTGCACCATCTCCACAACATTCAAATATACATTCTACATGAAAATGTCCTACAAGAAGCAAAGAGCTCTAATCCCGAGTGACTACTACATAAGACAGCACACCAGATAGAATTTGAAGCATGAAGACTAAGGGCATGATCACATCTTTCTGACTTCATACAACCTCTAATCCTATGTCATTGTGTAGCTCTCAACAACAGTGTGTCGTTAAAGGTCTTATACACCTCGATTGGATGCCCATATTGAAGTTCTAAAAGTTCGAGCGGATAACACGTTGCACGCGTGCACGTACTTTGAGACGGCGAGACCCATAGAGCCCGGGGCACTCCGGGCAGCCGCAGGTGCATCTGTGACTGCCGCAGGTACACCTGCGGCTCCCCCCTCTATAAATAGAGGGCTTGGGGCAACCATTTTGCATAGAAAAAAGGCGAGGAAGCCCTGACCAAATTACTATGTACACACTATAAACTGAGTATTTTCCCATTTTAAAAACTTGTGAGCTTCTATATTGCTATATTTTTACCGGTGGGAGCCAAGTGTTCATCCATTTAAAGCAATTGAGGTCTTCTTTGGCAGTCCACTGTAAGCCTTCCTACACTTTCTAAAGCTTTTCTCCAATACTGTGCACACGCAGTTCTTCACGTTGAGAGTCGTGTTGCGTGTGTATGCCCAGACTTTGGTCTGTGGTTTTTTTTCTTTTTGTATATATATATATATATATATATATATATATATATATATATATATATATATATATATATATACTAACATTATCGAGTTCTGCCTCGATTGAGCCCGGATTTACATTCATACCATTTATTGCTATATATATATATATATATATATATATATATATATATATATTTCAGTCTGGCCTAGAGTTTACTTTGTGGCCTTTTACTGCTTTATTTACATTTAGTCCAGCCTGGAATCTACTTCGTGGCGGTTGATTGATTTTATTGCTTTATTTACATTTTCTCCCACCTAGAGTTTACTTCATGGTGGTTGATTGTTTTTACAATTTTATTTATATTTTTCAATCCTCCATGGAGGTGCTTCGTGGTGGTTGATTGCATGTGCATATATATATATATATATATATATATATATATATATAAACTGCAAACAACTTTCATACAAACTACTACATCATGTGAACCTAGGAATCATGTGATCACAGATTCAATCTCCTGAATCTAGATTCGGTTCCCGTGATGGACATTTTTAGCTGTACATGGCTTGTAAATTATTCACGGTGTTTGAATTTCCTTAGACGGCTTCCATGCCCATAAGGAGTTCGGCACTGCTATGTATATTATTTTCTCGAAAATGATTCGCATCTCGAAAATAAAAGCAACCAAGCCGAACATTTAATAAAATAGAAGTATCAAAGACCTCAATTACTATTGAGCATAAGGGTTTGAAAAAACCTTTTTTATAAAACGGCATTGCTATATCTTGTTAAAACTGAGTTTTTATATAAAAATTCAAACCCTTTGGATATAGGTACGAATGAGGCATAACACTACTTTCAAATAATTGTACATTGATCTACACGCACACACACACATTCATATAATAGTTTAATTGAAAAGTGGCGTTCACCGTGGCAACACGGATGTCGGGGGGTGTCTAACACTTTTCCTCTGCATAACTAAGTCCCAGGACCCTAATGAATCTCAGTTTTACAGACCCGTTAAGCAGTGTCACATTACTAGGTCAATGTGCAAATCTTTTCTCGGTTGTGTTGGTACAACCTTTTAAAAAACCAACTGGCGACTCTTACAGTCCAATCGTTGACATATACATGTCGGACCTTTTCACAACTTATTTTTTCAAATAAATCACACCTAACATGAGAACACCGAAAGATAAGAACAGAAAAGGGACAAATAAAAATCTCGATGTCGACAGGTGGGGACTCTGCTGGGGACACCAGTAAGAGGACTTAAGCCGCTATTACAAGCTTTTCAAAACTGTTATATGCTTGTGTGTGGATGTTTCATTTACATTTAATGGATGTGTACGAATGCATTACTTACTGTACTTAATGCATTACACTATATCTGCTTGTGATATTAGTGCTTCGCACATGTCATCATTTTCATAAAACGATGAGACACGTTGAATGTGAATGTATGTTGTGTGGTTCCTCCATCAAGAGGCTATAATGTCGGTGTTTGATTATTGGACTCGTAGGGAGACTAATTCCAACGAGGCTCAGGAAAGGCACCACCCAAATTCACTCCAGTTGAAAGACCGGATTAACTTCCCGTCGAGTAAATTGCAATTATTTGGGAACCTTCATGCCAAAAAGTCGCGAGAGTAGCCTAAGATAGGTCAACCTCTTATAAACCAAACGAGGAGGGAAGTTTCTGAAAGTAGTATGCACACAAGCCAATCATGTTTGTTGATAAAGCATATACTTTGTAACAATCTTATTCATTTATTAATAAAAAGAATTAATCTATTAAAGGCTTTTAATTATCTACATTATGCTGTTTTATAATATGTGATAAACCCATAGTTTTAAGCAATGCTTTTAGAATAATGATGATGATCATTCTAATGAGATCTAAATTCTTAGAAAGCTTAAAACTAAAATAGTTCCCAATTGTTGGATTACTAAATTGGGGATTAGTGAATCCAAATATATTGGTACATATGTTGTTTGCTCATTGGATGAGGATGATTGATCTCATGATCATTTGTGTAGAGACACTAAAGCAAGTATGTAGGTGCTTATTAGAGAATAAGTTCACTGAACGTGGCTCGCTAAGGAATACCTATTGGAGTTTTACTTGTCTATCAATAGAAATTCCTGTAGTGATAGCAGTACAAGTGATCCTTGGACTTGAGATCATCATAGTATCTTGTATATGATGAGTTATACTTTGACTTATTCCTTAAGACCCTTAGGGTATATCAAAGGGTATGCTTGGGTATAATAAGTTGTACATGGAGATAATATATGATCAATAAAGAATCTATCATTTCTAGTAAAAGAAGACAAATTTTCTATGTGATTCGATAAATGACAACCCAGTAGTCCTTGGCCAAGGCAGAATGAAATTAGAAATGAGTTTCTAATTTACATTATTAGGTGTTGTGCATTTAAGAATCGAAAAACATATAATTAAGTAAATAAGACTTGACAGTAATTCCATGTCTTATATTTAATTTGGACATTGTATGGTAGAAGGATTGAATTGTACAGTAACTATTTACTCAAATGTTCTTTTATGATTAATGTTGAAATCTATATTATTTGGAAAGTCGTTAATCGCTAGGAGGCTTATCCCTATTGTAGAATAAATATTATTTATTTAAATAAATTAATAATTTAAATAAGATTAGAATTGTTCTAATTGATTTATTCACAACCAGTTTAATATAGAGAACCTAAAGGGTCACACAATAAAAGGAAGAATAATTATTTAAGAAGTTAATGGCATAATCGCAATAATAAGTTAAGTATATTTAATTTAATCTATGGTGATAGAATAAATTAAATAACTTAATATTTATTATTTAATATTTTAGAAATATTAAATATAAATTAATAAGAGGAGTCTTATTATTATTATTACTATTATTATTATTTAATTCCTGAAGGAGTTTGGAAATTAATAAATAAAAGTACTCTCATATATTCCTAATAAGATTAGGAGATAAATTAATTAAAAGATTTTAATTAATTATTCCTAATAAGATTAAGAGCCTAATTAATTAAAGGAGTTTAATTAATTAAAATAAACACAATTCCTTAATTGTTAAGGAGGGTTGCATACATCTATAAATAAGAGGAGTCTTATTATGGGTGAAGGGGTTGTTGACGTTTTCATAGAATACGTAATTCCAATAGTTTGGAGAGTACATCCTTTCTATGAGAGATAGAAAAACAAGGATTTTGTTAAATACCCATCTTCTTGAATCCTTCTTTTTCTTTGGTGGATCACCTCTAGATGCCAAACACTTGGGTGGCTAACATTGATCAAAGGAAGGAACCAAACCCGGTGGATTCAAGTTGAACGCAAAAAGATTTGGAGGTGAACTTGTACCTGAGGAAGCTCGAATCTTAAAGGTATGATTTTATTCTTTGTCTTTTCGTTTAATTAATAATTGTGCATAAATGATTATACGGGTATATGTTTTGTAAAATTTTAAACTCTGATTTTTACACGTTTTCGCTTATTTTGACTAATTTGATTGTGTTCATAAATATTACAAACCTAACAGTGGCATCAGAGCCAAACCTTTATGCGAATTATTAATTATTTTAACTTGATATGTATATTGATATGTGTTTAGAACAATTTAATAGGGCATAATTTTGTTATATAAAATTTATTTTAAAAAAAAAACTAGAGCTGTTTTTAAAATTGGTAATCCCGATTTTTTTTTCGATTTTTCGTCATTCGCGTGATTCGTAATCTAAGACCCGTGACTTAACAGTAAGCTTATATATATATATATATACCTGTAAACTGATATCATTTTTCTAAAAGAATGATCATGTACATGTATATAAGGTTGCACGATTGTAATTATATTAAATCATATAATCACTAGTGGGATTCACGTGAATCAGAAGAAGCTTGTTACTTATATAATATATATAACCTGAAGCAATCATGATGATTCTATATAGAAATCATATATATTATATATATAAGTAATAACATATATATATATATATATATATATATATATATATATATATATATATATATATATATATTCGTAATAATTTTATTATTAAAATAAAAAATTTATTTTAAATATTAAAATAAAAAGTTTATTTTAATCTTAAAATAAAAGTTTATTTTAATTTTAAAATTAAATTTCATGCTAACTAATTAGAGTTGTAATTGGATTCCATGATAACTAATTGGAGTTAAAATTAGATTCCATGTTTTCTTAAATAAAGGAGTTTATTTAGATATGAAATAAGATTTCATATTATTCAAAATAAAAGAATTTATTTGTAAATAGGAAAGAGAATCCTAATTTCCTTAAATAAAAGAGTTTATTTAGATATGGAATAAGAGTTCATATTATTCAAAATAAAGGAGTTTATTTGTGAATAGGAAAGAGAATCCGTATTTCTTTTAATAAAGGAGTTTTTTTTTTACTTAGAATTAGATTCCATAATGAAAATAAAGGAGTTTATTTTGATTAAAGATTTTGATTAAAATAAAATAGTTTATTTTATTCAAATTTGGATAAACTAAAATAAAAGAGGTTTATTTTGATTTAAATTTAGATTAAAATAAAAGAGTTTATTTTGATTCAAAAATAGATTTTATACTAACTAAAATTATCCATTAAATGATATCAATATATATATATTGAATGTTTATTATTCATGAAATGAATGTTATTTATTGATGTATATGGTGATGTGTATGATAATAAATGGGATTGATTATGGACTATTGACCAATGTGATTGGATTTTATTTTAGTTGGATGCATGAATGTATGAGTTTTATTAAATGGGGTCTGCGTACCTCGTCTTCTCTAATTTTTCTTAATATAAATTCTATATCCCTCTTATGTACTTCCCCTTGACTGCTGATCAAGGTTTCTATTTATTTTAAAATAGTTTTTAAATAGGAATAGTTAGAATTAATTTTGAAGAATTAGAAATCAAGGATCAAGGAGCGCTTGAAGACCCGTTTTAATGGAACCCGAGTTTAAATGTAATAGTTATATTTAAATATTAATTCTTGCACCCCTAGGGTTTGACCTTTTGGTTCACTTGGTGGCTCTAGTGAACCAAACTAGAATAAAAGTCCACAATCAATCCGGGTAGAATATTGTATTCTATATGTGCATGCTTATACTATATATATATATATATATATATATATATATATATATATATATATATATATATATATATATATTATACAAACATGCTTCGCATGTTAATTAATATGACGCGCATTTTATATATATATGTGCATGCGCGCTAAACAAGATGAGATAATTAATAACAAACCCCTCAAATATTTTATATTAAGTCCTAAGCGTTCAAAGATATTTGGAATATCGAACGTTTCCTTATAGCATGATAAAAATAATAGAGTATCAATTAATTATTATAAGTTTGTTGTGTCACCACAAGGCTTATCGTAATTCTTTGAGATGCTAATTTTATCACATTTGATGCTTATAAAGAAAATTGAACAATATTATTTTGTTGTGTCACCACAAGGACAATATTTTTCTTTTTTGAATATATGGAGTGCTAGGATGGACTTAACTTAAATCATTTTAGTTCGGATGTGCACAAAATTGACCATTATGATCTAAGAGGAAAAATACAAGGAGTTGCATAGTTGACGTAATTGGCAAGAGTTGTCTACCTATTTATTTATATATAGTTTGTTGTGTCACCACAAGGCTATATACATTTGAAATGGGATACTTATTCTCACTAGCAAATCTTTAATTAGATTTTACCGAACTATATAAGTGAGGGTAATATAGTTTGAAAAAAATAGTGGGAGATGCCAATTTAAAACAATACCTAAATTATTTTGGTAATTAATAAAAGAATATATGCTAAAATGTTGTTAAGAACAAATTCATTTACAGAATTTTATAATGTCTAAATTACTATCACTGTGTAGCATATTAGATGCTAAATTAACCGAACCGAATTAAACGGATTGGTTAAGAAAATTGAGAATAGTTCTCATGGCTGAAAAGCTATCTTATGTTCTTAATATGCCTATCCCTGCAATGGTTGCAGACAATGCCTCTGAGGAAGAGATTGCAACTTTTAGAAAGTTATAAGATGATGCACTGTTGGCTCAATGCATCATGCTCGTATCCATAAGTAACGAGCTTCAGCGTCAACATGAAACTATGGATGCTCCTACTATACTCTTGCACGTCAAGTAGTTGATGGTGAGGAAAGTAGGACTAATAGATATCAGATATCTAAGGAGCTCTTCCGATTTAAAATGACCAACAACACTACAGTGTAGACACATGTCCTAAACAAGATCAATTTAATTGAACAATTAGGGCAACATGTTTTGTCATGGATGGAGAGTTGAGCCAAGATTTGATCTTGCACTCACTCCCGAACTTCTTTCACAATTATTGTGATTTTTTCATATAAATAAGCTAGATATCAGCCTCGCTGATTTGCTTAACATGTTGAAAAATATTGAGAGTCACTTTCCAACCAAGAAAGATCAAGTCTTACCGGTAGGGGCCAAAGGATCTTCTGAAAAGAAGAGTGATTCTAATAAGGTAAAAAGAAAAAGGCAAAAATAATGGATAATAAGAACAAAACTGATACAGATAGCAAAAGAGTTTGCTTTCACTGCAATAAGCCTGGACACTAGAAAGAAACTGCAAGAAGCATCTTGCAGAGGCTAACAAGAAAAAGCTTAGTGAAGTTTCGGTTACAAATATAATTTTGTTCATGATTTAAAATAAATTTTTCTTTAAGTCAAGGTTCTACTTGAGTATTGGATACCGACTTTGGTTATCATAAATATAGAGTTATGAAGGAACCAAGCAGAAGTAGAAAGCTAAACAAGAGATAAGTAGTCCTATGTGTGGGAAATGAAGCAAATGTTGCTACATTAGCCATAGAAACTTATAGTTTAGCAATGCCTATGGGCAAATCTATTAATTAAGTCAATAAGTTGTTATTATATTTCAGTTCTTGTTAAAAAATATTATTTTTATTTTGTTGTTGGACAATGAAATCTTTGGAATTATATTTAAGAACAATTAATGTTCTATTTATAATAATAATATTTTGTATAGAACTGGAATATTACTTAATAGATTTTGTATACTTGACTTACGTGAAAATAATTTTACATATCGTACAAATTAGTATAAGAAAAGGAGATGATCATTCAAAGAATTGAATGTGTGTTTTAACTGAAATACAAGTGTGAATTATTTAAAAAGTTCAAAGAATTCAGAAGTGAAACAAATTGGCAAAGTATTAAGATTCTTTGATTAGATCAAGGAATAAATACTTGTGCAATAAGTTTCTAGATCATCTCAAATGGTTTTCTCACAATGGACGCCTCTTCATACGTAATATTAGATTGATGTATCTGAAAGGAAAAATCGTACTTTGTTGGACATGGTACGGTTCATAATAATTTTACTGACATTTCAGTATCCTTCTGGGATAATGTCTTAGAAATGGCTGCATATCTACGAAAAAGGTAACCTCAAAATCCGGCCCCAAGACTCCATAAAAGTTATGGACAGAGAGGATTCCTAATCTTAAGTATGTTAAGATAAGGGGTAATCCAACTTGTGTGAAAAGGTTTCAAAGGATAAGCTTGGGACAAGATTTGACAAATGTCGATTTGTGGGACATTCCAAAGTAAGTTTAGGGTATATGTTCTATAACCCTACTTAGCAAAAAGTGTTTGTTGCGAAACACACTGCCTTCTAAGATAAAGGTGTTTATCATTGAAGGGGCTAGTGGGAGGATAATAGATCTTGAAGAGTTCAAGAACCACAAAATACTATAAGTCAAATAAAAGGAACCTGTAGATAGAACTATTATACCACAATCGAATCATAAATCTGGAATACTACCAAAGATACCTGGGAGGTATGGATTCATCATGGATGATGATGATGATGTACGTATCATAGAAGATGATGATCCAGTTAAATACGATGAGGTAAGAGTTGTAGACACTCAGAGAAATGGATTGAAGCAAGCTTCTCAAAAATGGAACATTCATTTTGATGAAACATATCAAAAGAGTTTGATTTTATCATAAATAAGAATGAACCTAGTGTGTACAAAAGGGTTAGTGGGAGCGTCATGACATTTCTAGTATTATATGTTGATATACTACGGATAAGGAATGACATGCCAATGCTAGAATCAGTAAAGATAAAGTTGTCTAAACATTCCTCCACGAATGATTTGGGAAGAGTATCTTAATTGGGGATACAAATCTATACGGATAGATTTAAGAGGATGCTCGACTTAACCCATAGAACGTATATTCATTTGATGCTAAAATCATTTAGCATGGCAAACTCCAAGAGATGTCTCATGTTGATGAGCCATGGAGTGTATCTCTCTTAATTGTCCGCATAGACTCCTAAAAAGAGAGATCGCATGAGTGACAATCATGTATGCAATAAAATATACGAGACCTAATATTGATCCGTCATATTCTGGAGAAGATCACTGTAAGACAGTGAAAAATATCTTAAAGTACTTAACCAGCACTAAGAATGTGATTAAAATTTATGGTGAGTCTAAATTAAAACTAGAGGGCTTAACAGACTCAAGTTTTTCAGACAGACCAAGACGACAAAAAATCCACTTTAAGGTAAAGTGTTACCTTGAACAGTGTTGTAGTGAATTGGAAAGGCTTTAAACAGCACTGACAAAGACAAAGTATATACCTATAAATGAAGCTATAAGTTGATTGTTTGGATGAAAAGTTCATTAAAGAACTAGGAATAGTTCCTAAGTCTCATCTTGGATCTAAACATGTGTTGTGACACTTTTATTTCATTATACAGGAATCATTGAAATATGGAAAATCACTATAGAGATAGTAGACTCTCAAGAATAATATTACATATCCATTAACTAAAGCTTATCCAACAGCAGGATAATCGTCACATAGAGAAGAAGGGTATGAGATACTATGGCGATTGACTTCAGTGCAAGTGGGAGATTGAAAGTGGGAGATTGAAAGTAGTATGCACACAAGCCAATCATGTTTGTTGATAAAGCATATACTTTGTAACAATCTTATTCATTTATTAATAAAAAGTATTAATCTATTAAAGGCTTTTAATTATCTACATTATGTTGTTTTATAATATGTGATAAACCCATAATTTTAAGCAATGCTTTTAGAATAATGATGATGATCATTCTAATGAGATCTAAATTCTTAGAAAGCTTAAAACTAAAATAGTTCCCAATTGTTGGTTTACTAAATTGGGGATTAGTGAATCCGAATAGATTGGTACATACGTTGTTTGCACATTGGATGAGGATGATTGATCTCATGATCATTTGTGTGGAGACACTAAAGAAAGTATGTAAGTACTTATTAGAGAATAAGTTTACTGAACGTGGCTCGCTAAGGAATACCTAATGGAGTTTTACTTGTCTATCAATTAGAATTCCTATAGTGATAGTAGTACAAGTGATCCTTGAACTTGAGATTATCATAGTATCTTGTGTATGATGAGTTATACTTTAACTTATTCCTTAAGACCCTTAGGGTATATCAAAGGGTATGCTTGGGTATAATAAGTTGTACATAGAGATAATGTATGATCAATAAAGAATCTACCATTTCTAGTAAAAGAAGAGAAATATCCTATGTGATTCGATAAATGACAAACCCGTAGTCCTTGGCCAAGGCAGAATGAAATTAGAAAGGAGTTTCTAATTTGTATTATTAGGTGTTATGCATTTAAAAATTGAAAAACATATAATGAAATAAATAAGACTTGACAGTAATTACATGTCTTATATTTAATTGGGACATTGTATGGTGGAAGGATTGAATTATACAATAACTATTTACTCAAATGTTCTTTTATGATTAATGTTAAAATCTATATTATTTGGAAAGTCGTTAATCGCTAGGAAGACTTATCCCTATTGTAGAATAAATATTATTTATTTAAATAAATTAATAATTTAATTTATTTATTTAAATAAGATTAGAATTGTTCTAATTGATTTATTCACAATCGGTTTAATATGGAGAACCTAAAGAGTCACACCATAAAAGGAAGAATAATTATTTAAGAAGTTAATGGCATAATCGTAATAATAAGTTAAATATATTTAATTTAATCTATGGTGATAGAATAAATTAAATAGCTTAATATTTATTAATTAATATTTTAGAAATATTAAATATAAATTAAAAAGAGGAGTTTTATTATTATTATTACTATTATTATTATTATTATTATTATTATTATTATTATTATTTAATTCCTGAAGGAGTTTGGAATTAATTAATAAAAGTACTCTCATATATTCCTAATAAGATTAGGAGGTAAATTAATTAAAAGATTTTAATTAATTATTCGTAATAAGATTAGGAGCCTAATTAATTAAAGGAGTTTAATTAATTAAAATAAACTCAATTCCTTAATTGTTAAGGAGGGTTGCCTACATCTATAAATAAGAGGAGTCTTATTATGGGTGAAGGGGTTGTTGACGTTTTCATAGAATACGTAATTCCAATAGTTGGAAGAGTACACCCTTTCTATGAGAGATAGAAAAACTAGGGTTTTGCCAAATACCCATCTTCTTGAATCATTCTTCTTCTTTGGTGGATCACCTCTAGAGGTCAAACACTTGGGTGGCTAACGTTGATCAAAGGAAGGAACCAAACCCGGTGGATTCAAGTTGAACGCAAAAAGATTTGGAGGTGAACTTGTACTTGAGGAAGCTCGAATCTTCAAGGGTGTGGTTTTATTCTTTGTCTTTTCGTTTAATTAATAATTGTGCATAAAGGATGATCCGGATATATGGTTTGTAAAATTTTAAACTCTGATTTTTACACGTTTTTACTTATTTTGACTAATTTGATTGTGTTCATGAATATTACAAACCTAACAGTTTCTTCATGCTTTCCAATTTTAAATTACTCGTAAAGTCCATCGCTTGTAATTTCATTCCATATTGATCTCCATGTAATGGGAAATATGAAGAAATATGTGTACATGCATATTTAAAAGTTTAACATGCTATCCTGTCACACAAATAAATAACATCCTTTTTGCAGGATAATATTCCTAAAATGGATATATCACATAGCATGTAAACATTTATATATTCCCTAAAACTAAACTACGTCAGTTTTTTGCGAGGAAACAATTGGACCTATTACCCGTTCAAAGTCCAAAAAGGTCACGAGCCTATAGCCAATTATGTCTTCATCTGACCATACTAATCCTAATCATGTCTCTCGTGAAGAATTTGACAGATTAAGTAAATAAATTACAGATTTGGCTGTTCTGCTTAAAGAACTACACCAATCTACTCAGAGTACAAGGATACCCATACATATAGAATCCTCTGCACAAGGAGGAACCTACGGTCCAGATAAAGCCATTCCAGTACTTGAGCTTCAGTTGAATAAAGCCAATAAAACCCCTGAAATTACCCATCTCAAAGAAGATCTAGACACCAGTGATATCAGGAAGAAAGTCCTTCAAATGGAAGAGACCATTCGTTCAATCAAAGGAATTGGAACACACGGGAGTGTTTCCTATGCTGACCTTTGTATATTTCTTGTTGTACATTATCTAGAGAAGTTCAAAACTCCTGACTTTGAAAAGTATAATGGGTTAGGAGATCCTTACACACATTTGAAGGTATTCATAGGAGAACTCAGATCTTATGTTGAGGACGAGAAGCTCAAAATGTAGCAGTTCTAGAAAAGTTTGACTGGAGAAGCCCGATTGTGGTATACCAGATTAGACAACTCCAAGATCCATAGCTGGGAGGAGCTAGCTCATGCCTTCCTCAGTCAGTACATCTTCCAATCTCAGATGGCTCCTGACCAGTACCAAATTACTAAAGTCAGGAAACAAACCAGTTAATCTTTCAGAGAGTATGCTCAAAGGTGGAGGCACCTTGTTGCTCAAGATGTTCCCTCCATGAATGAGTCTGAGATGGTGATGACCTTCATAGACATACAAGAAGCTCTTTTCTACGAGAGAGTCTTAGCCAGTATTGGCAAACCATTCTCTGAAATGATTAAGCATGGGGAGATGGTTGAGATGAGATTGAAGTTAGGAAAGATTCATGACCTAGCTGCTCTTAAAGCTGTTGCTGAGCACATTCAGTCCAGAAATTATGGAAACAAAAAGAAAGAGGAGGATGTTTCCTTGGTACTACAAGGTCAGAAAGGCAGACAAAATATGCCTATCCAGAGGAGAAATTACTCCCCCTTTTAAGCACAGTATTCGAACCCTTCGTTGCCAAAGGGTGGAGAAGTTAGACACACTCGAGTGTTCACACCCTTAGGGGACTCATTCTAGAACATTCTCAATCTTCTGGCCACTAAGAAGAAAAATATTCATCTTCTTCCACTAGCCAACCCCAATGGGAAGGGTTTCAATGCTAGTCAAAAATGTGCTTATCATGCTGAAGCTTCAGGACATGATACTCAAGATTGCTGGGCCTTGAAACACAAGATCTATGATTTGATTTACGTACCTTGGCCAACCAATGGAGGAAATATTTCAGATGCTGATCAATGAAGGAAGAATCACAACACTGTTTCCTCCAATTAATCCTCGTTCAGTGTGATTCAATTCTAATGGAGTATGTCAGTATCACTCCCACTCTCGCAGTCACAGCATAGAAGAATGCTGGGCACTCCGCCACTTTATTTAGAACTTAATTGACAGCGGTGTCCTACAGTTGGCAGACGGTGACACTATTTTACTAGAGAGTGGGGACGCATTTCCTATAAAATGGAAGGAAGTCGTAGTGGTTATATCTTCTGAGACAGACTCAGCTACCACCTTACATGCAATCTAACCAATTCAAATCAAAGGTGTTGACAATCCTTTGAAAGTGGCTGAGCCAGAGCCAATTATCTTGCCATTCAGACCACAATATCATGTTGTCAGCCTACAGAAAGTTCCATGCAATAATGGAGGGGCTGAAGGATCCACATCTCACATAACTACTGCAGTGTCGAAGGATAATCCACTGTATCTTCCCCAATGGGTGATGAAGCCTACCATCAAGACAAAGGGGAAGATTCCCATGGAAAAAGTGGAAGAATTTCTCCATACTATGGGACATAATGAAGCCAAGGTGGGTTTAAGCTTAAGAGAAGCTCCACATCAAATTTCAATACTGGACTTGGTTTTCTCTTCCGAAGATCATATGAAAGTATTACTCAGGGTATTGGAAGAAGTCCAACTGCCAAAGTCAATAGATGTTGAGAAATTTCAGCATCTGGTGGATCACATTTTCAACAACAATGTGATATCTTTCACTGACGATGATATACCTCCTGAAGGGACCGGTCACTGCAAGCCGTTGCACATAGCGATTTTATCTTTCGGATACATGGTGGGATGAGTTTTGATAGATGGAGGGTCATCTTTGAATATCTGTCCTTATGCCACTTTGGTGAAGATGAATATCAATCTCAGCAGAATCCAAAACAACAATACAATCATTAAAGCTTTCGACGGATCCTGACGAAACGCTGCCAGAGAGATTGAACTGCCAGAGGAGATTGGTCCACATACATTATGCATATCTTTTCACGTGCTCAAAATAGATACAGGATACAACCTGATCTTGGAAAGACCGTGGATTCATATGGCCGGAGCCGTCCCCTCCACCCTTCACCACCAACTTAAATACATTATCAATAATAACCTAGTCACTGTCGATGCTGAGCCGAAATGTCCTGAACAAGGTGACATACCACTCATCAGCTTCATTTTAGAAGTTGAGCCTGCTAGTTTTCATCCCATGGAGGTGAGCAACACTCACTACCATCCTGTTGGGGCGCCACCTCTCATACCCCATATTTCTACAGAAGTAATGTCGGCTACTCAAGAAATGATGTCATTAGGTTATCAACTTGTACAAGGGTTAGGCAAAGATCATCAGGGCATTAAGCGTCCAATTCACGTTCCCAATCAAACATGGACAGCCGGACTAGGCTATACTGCCAGTTCCAGTCGTAGGAATCCTCATAATCACGAACAGATTCCTTCAGCATTAGCTACACGGCCGTTATATCCACCTACATCTCTTGAGCCTGTACAGTCTCCGATAAAGGTGCCTGCCCATGTAATGGCCATGCTATTTCCTAAACCGATACCGATCAAGGGGAAAGAAGTCTTGGTTCCAAATCCCGAAGTGGAAGAAGAGGAATGGAGACATAAACAAGACATCACCAGGATGATGTCAAACATACGCATCATTATCCATGATGATCACACAAATAGATACACCCCAGACGATGATTGTCCAGACGTAATGGTCATCATTAGAGAAAAGAAGGACGATGATAGCCCCTCTATCATTGCAGTCCATTAGGACTTCACCCTTGACAATTGGAGCAGCACTCCTTTCATTGGTCGACAAGGGTAAAACGGGTAGAAACTCCTTCTGCCCTGTAGATAATAACTGCTTACTTTTCTGTACAGTATTAGCAGTTATTTTGTCAGTACATGCTAACACTTTGTATGATTGAACAGTTTCATATATTAAGTGAAAGCATATTTTGTTTCAGGACTCTGAACTTAGATGTGCATATACTTGCTGATGAGGTGCCTTTTCTCCACAAGGATTGTAACTTTGATGAAAAGTTGAACTCGGACTTGATGGAAATTAAATAGGACATTGAGATACCTCAGGAGATCAAAGGATGGGTCGATGAAAAACCTAAACCAAACCTTAATCAAACCACTTCATTCAATTTGGGAACCTTAGCAAGCGCGAAACTAATCCAGATTGGTACAGACCTCACCCCAAACCAAAGGAATGACATGGTTACATTATTAACCCAATTCTAGGATGTATTTGCATGGTCTCATAAAGACATGGTGGGTTTGTCCACTAACATAGTCATTCATCACCTTCCTATTAAAGAGGGATTCAAGCTAGTCAGGCAGAAGCTCAGGTTATTAAAGCTGGAATGAAGTTTAAAAGTTTAAGAAGAAATTATGAAATAATTTCAAGTCGACATCATCATGGTGTCCACATACCCTGAATGGCTATCCAATATAGTCTCCGTGCCTAAACAGGGAGGAAAGGTGCGAGTTTGCATGGATTACCATGATCTGAATAAAGCTTGCCTTAAAGATAGCTTTCCCGTGCCATTTATCCACATTCTCATTGACAATACTGCTTAATACGACATGTAATCCTTTGCTGATTGCTTCGCGTGGTACCATCAAATTATGGTTGCTGAAGAGGATCGTGAGAAAACTTCATTCATCACGCCTTAGGGAACCTTTTGCTATAGACGGTTGTCATTTGGCCTCGTCAATGCCGGAGCTACCTACCAGCGAGCCATGATGGCCCTTTTCCACAATTTAATGCATAAGGAGATAGAGATCTATGTGGATTACATCATTGTCAAATCCCGAAGGGAGGAAGACCACTTAGACCATCTCAAAAAGCTCTTCAATAGGTTGTGTAAGTACAACTTAAAGTTGAATCCATCCAAGTGCGTCTTTGGCTTTAAGTCAGGCAAGTTGCTAGGATTCCTAGTCAGCCACAAGGAGATTGAGTTGGATCCCACCAAAATCTAGGCCATTACGGAAATACCCATTCCTCAGACAGAGAAGGAAATACAACGATTTTTGGGAAGAATCAACTTCATTAGCAGATTCATATCTTAACTCACAACAACCTGTGAACCTATTTTTAAGTTATTAAGGAAGAACACTTCTATAAAATGGAATGATGAGTGCCAGAAGGCATTCCTTACAATCAAAGAGCAGCTAGTCGAAGCTCCTATTTTGGTACCACCCAAAGATGATGTTTCCCTATTCATGTACCTGTCCATAAGTGACGATGCCATGGGCTGCATGCTGGGACAAAAAGATGATAGAGGCTAAGAGCGAGCTATCTACTACCTCAACAAAAGATTCAGCAACAGTGAACACAAGTACACTCTGATTATAAAGACTTGTTGTGCTTTAGCATGGGATTCCATGAGGTTACAACATTACTTCCATGGTCACACAACCCATCTCATATCCCGCGTGGATCCTCTCAAGTATGTGTTCAGTAAACCCATGTTGAATTATGGGCTATCCAAATGGTAGTTTAATCTACAACAGTTTGACATCATCTACGTGACGTAAAAATCTATTATAAGTCAAGGAATTGCGGATCAACTGGCTGTCGCACCTTCAGGAGATTTCAAATCTTTGGAAACATACTTCCTCGATGAAGGGGTAATGACAGTTCAGCAACACCATCAGTACGATGCACGCCAAGCATGGAAGATGTATTTTGATGGAGCTGTAAACATGGAAAATGCTGAGGCCGGAGCAATTCTAGTATCCGTTATGGGGAAGCAGCATCCCGTCACCGTCAAATTGTAGTTTGTCAACACCAACAACACAACTGAGTATGAAGCTGTATCATGGAGCTAAAACTTGCCCAATCAATGAGTATCAGACGGTTAACTGTCTTTGGAGATTCCGAATTGGTAATCAGATAAATCACAGGAATCTATCACACCAAAGGTCTACACTTACTGCCTTACCATCAGTAGGTTCTATAGATGGCCTCGGAGTTTGAAGAAATATCCTTCCTCCACATTCCTCGGAATAGGAATAATTTCTCGGATGCGCTAGCAACCTTGGCCTCCTTAATTAACATAATGGACAGGGAAACACTACTACAAAATAGTAAATAGACAACACTTAAACAACAATGTTTTTATAAAAAATGTTGTGGTATTTTTTTTCACAATATTTTTTAACAAAATGTTATAGACATATATATAAAAAAACGTTATCTATTTAAAAGGACATTTTTTTATTTTAACTAGATAACGTTTTTTTTTTTAAATTATCTATCTACAAAAACACAGAGCTTAAATGTTTATCAATTTAAAAGTTTGCTTTTCTTTTTTACTATTTTATTTGTGTTTTCTCGCTCTATCAGCCCTCGCCTCTCTTCCTTCTTTCTCATCTCCGTCCTGTCTCACAAATCCCTCCAGCTTTCTAAATTCAAATGGAAACATGAGATCAACGACCAGATATAAGACCTTCTTTCTCCCTCTATACACGATTCTCTCATTTTTACATTGTTTGTTATGTAAGTTTACAGATACGGATGTATATGTATTTAAGTATGATAGGGCTTTTTTTATTCTGATTCGACGAGGCGAGGGGAGCATGCAAATGGAGAGAGAATGGTGAAACAATGGAGGAATAGGGGTCAGAAATCATCGATTTTCATCCATGTTTGACTCACCATCATCGTAGAAGCTTTTTCTGATTTCTTCTCCGGTGCCCGATTATTCTTCCTCATCTTCGTGTTCGCCTTTATCTAGTGGCGCTAGTGTGTCTGTCGGCGTTGGTATCGGTGGTTCAAATTACATTGAACACCATGTCTCCCAATTTTGTGATAAGATTATTGATCTGTTCTCGGATGAGAAACCCAAGCCAAAGGATTGGAGGTATTATTGCTCTTTGTACGACATCTCTCATTCATCTTTTTGATAGTAGTCTTTAATAAGTGGTTTTGGTTTCTTTTTCTAAAATCTACTTCTTCCAGCCTTGTGAGATGCTATTAAAATAATTCCGTAATTTATTGTCTAAAAGAACAAAATTTGTTGATGATATCGTTTAATCATATAGTTGTTTAGCTGGTTGATCATATTTTTGTGTTACGTGTGATGATTTTTTAAGGTACTGTTGAGATTGAAGTTTTGGGGTAAAATTGGGTTGAATTATGTGATAGTGTGATACATATGCTTATATCCCCGCCTCGCCCCCACTTCCACATAGGTTTTTGTTGGATTTGGTCGGTAGATTTATAAATAGGTTTTTGATTTTCTAAGCTACATTCTACTTGGATTTTCGGAATTTTTACCGAGACATGCGAATGCTTCGAAATATTTATTTTTTGTAACAGTTCGGATCCTGTTTCTATGTGAAGAACCTCTCTTTGCTTGCTTTCCTGCCCTTACTCAACTTAATATATCCTGATAACTTATGCTTTCTAGGATCTGTTTTTGACTTGTTGCTACAATTTTTTCCATGTTTATCTTTTTATTGTGAAGTTGTTCCGGCACTCATTTGCTAGCTGAAAAAGGAACCTTATTTATTTATTTCTTTATTTATTATTAGTACTATTATTTGTGGGCGAGGGTTGGTTTTTTATTTGTAGGCAAGGAAGTTTAGGTCTCTCTGCTTCTATTTTGCTAATAATGTTGGCATTGTATTTTGCTGATTATGTTGCTCAATGAAATTCATTTACTTTCTGAGGTAATTATCTCCAGGAATAATTAAATTGTTCTTGAGTTGAGTTGATGGTGCTTATTAATTAATTAATTTACAAAAGTCAGTGCTATTACTTTGTATTTTTATTTATATATTAAAATGAGTTTCCATTTGGCAGGCACAATTGGGTTTCCGGAAGCCAAAAATTATGTCTGATCAGCAAGGTGAGCCATATTCATTTTTTAGGTACTGATACTTTATTTCAAAAGTATTTATTCGTTTTCATTACACGCAAGGCACACTAAAAGACAGGACGGTCTTGGAGATTTAGGCTGGTTGTGTGGCATTATTAAGCAAAAATAGATTGTATTTGACATCATTTTTAAGAACTGCAATTTCTATATATAATGACTAGTATTTGATACAATTTCTATATATAATGACTAGTATTTGACTAGTATTTTTAAACAGTCTTTTTTTCAATATTCCAATGTCTTGGGAGTTGGGACTATTGTCTCTGTGTCTAATGCAATTTGATAGTGATTATCAATTTCATTGATCTATATGATTGTTGTTATATACATGGCTCTCACAGTCTTACTTCTTATGCGCTCCACATTCTCTTCATGTATATTTTTAGTTGTGACTCATGCATAAATACATAGTTGCATTTATTTCATACAAGCATTTATAGTAATGTTCATCTAAACATGCGCAGTTATATTATAAGCAGAAGATGTTCTACCTCACCAGTATGCTGATATTGCAGCCTCGTGTGACAAAGTAAAAGATCCCATAGTAGCCACTAAAGATATTGAGTTGCAAAGTATCAGAAATCTTCTTTCTGATGAAGATGATCTCTTCTCTGGAATTCATTTGTTCGCTTATTTAGTATCATGGAAATTCATTATGTCCACTTGTTTAGTAATATGGAAATTCATTCTGGAAATATGTGTGTTTGTGTATATATATATTAGTACTTGTCAGAAAAAACAAACTATAGTAAATATAACTATCAGATTCACAAATTCTCCTAATGTTGCCCATAGATGAAGGAATCTTCGTAGAATCAGTAATGAAGTCTCAGAGCAAGATATATATGCCTGTAATAATTTTCACATAAGTTTTTTGAAGTGTGGAGATGTTAACATATAATTGCCATTGACAGGCTTTAATTATATCTACAAACAGGCTAAGGGACTCCTTGCTTCCTAAGGAAGAACCAAAGCTGGAAGTTCCCCTTTTACTGCTAATTGCTCAACATCGTTCTGTGTAAGTTGTATATATTACTGCCAGTTGTATTGTACTTACGTAAATTTTTGTTATGTCAATCACATATATTGATATGTTCAACATGTCATGGCTGCAGGGTTGTTATAAATGCAGATGGGCCTCACATAAAATAAGAGGAGTAAGATAATAAAAAGAACATAAAATTAGAACAACTAAAATTATTTGTGCTTTACCCTTGCAATGGTTAGAACACAAAGCACACTTGATGATCTTAATTCTTCTTTGTCCAATCTGCATCATTCTCCCATACACTTGAGAAAACTTATCCACAAACTTTATCCTTAATTATTATAGACCATGATGTGCTATGTCCTACAAAGTGGGGGACAAAGTTAATGTGACATGTGCATATCTTTTCTCGCCTGCCTCCACAATGTCTTTTATGAGACATTCTACCAGCAGAAAATATCAATTACTAGTAATCATTTATTCAGCTCATAGTTTTGAGCTTATAGGCCTGACATATGATTAATGAACTGTTGATCTTATCTTTTCTCATAGGTGGGGTTTTCTGTTAACGGAGTCATAATTCTGACATTTTTGTGGATTCTTAAGGCGTTTCTTGAGGTCAGGTTAATTGCATCTGTCCCTGGATATCATTCAGGTCCTACTTTGAAAAAGTGGGGGTATATGAAGTTGCGTACTGTTCTGCAGGAGTGTATTTTTGATCAAGAGTTTCGAAAGTCCCCTCTTGTTTATCAGGAATGTCTAGGTTGTTATGGGACTGCTTGGGAAACTATATGCAGAGATTTTGTAGTGGATGTTGTATATAATTAAATAAACAAAATAAAACAAAACCATATTTCTGGTTCATATTTCTTCATGGACATCTATCTTGCTATTGTTCTTTATGCAATGTTTGAATTTGTTAGCAATCAATATCCATATTTGGATATTGATTGCTAACAAATTCAAAAGACCATAAACTCAGGGCAAAACCAAGAAGGTTGTCCAAGCGCAGACACGTTGGTTTGAAGTTCTGAAGTCCCAGATAGAAACTGGGACCCTTTATATGTTGTTTAAGCTAATTTTAAATGCAACTATCTAACAATTGTGGTCTACTATTATTTGTTTGTATTGTGATTTTTTCCCTCTCTTATCCTCATATTTTATTTCCTTCCAGGATACCTGCAATAGAAAGAGCAACCAACAAAATCTGGGAACCATTTGCAAGTTCAGTCTCATTGTCTTTGAAAGGAATTTAGTTTCACTTGTATTTTTTAATTCATGTTGTTTCATAATAAATCTTGAGATATTTGAAACTATAAACGAATGATATTATTGAGATGTATTTTGAATGGTTGATACATTTTGGTTTTAAATTTAAATGAGAATTTAGACCTTTTAGCTATATATTATGGCATTAGCATATTGCAGGTGCATTGGTAATATAGGTGAACCATAATTTTTTTTTCTTTATCTACAACATTTTAAAAATGTTGTATAAATTGGTTAAAAACGTTGTCTGATATATTAAACTACAACGTTTTTATCCAGAAAACGTTGTGGAATCATATCTTCTACAACGTTTTTAAGCATCTGCTAATTTATGAAAAACAAATCTATAACGTTTTTTTCTTAAAAACGTTGTGTAATGTGCTTAACTACAACGTTTTAAAAACGTTGTGTAAGGGTGTGAAATAGATGACACCCTTAACCACGACATTTTTATGACTGAAACCACAACGTTTTTTCCGCGTTATCTATTTACTATTTTGTAGAACTGAAAGCATGCAAACCATCCCATTTACCCAACAAAAGGTACCAGCCTATGGGAATTACATTGGAGAAGTATCGGATGAGCTACCTCCCCTTGGTATCAGCACATTAAGGAGTACTTACAAGATGAATCTGCACCTGCTAAGTCGAGCTCGACTGAAAGAAGGCGGATCCATCGATTGACTATGAAATTCTACCTGAGCGGAGATGCACTTAACAAAAGAGATGCAGGACTAGGTCTCCTCAAATGTCTGGACAAGGACCAAGCTCAGAGGCTCATGGATGAAATCCACGGTGGAGTATGGGGCCCACACATGAGCTGCCCTCTACTTATAAAGAAAATCCTTCGAACAGGGCATTATTGGCTCTCTCTCAAAGCGGATTGTGGTGATCACGTCAAGAGATGTTATCAATGCTAAATTCATGAGAATGCTATCCACGCCCCTTTGAGGGAGCTCCACAATATGAGTTCACCTTAGCCCTTCTCAATGTGGGGAATGGATGTGATCGGGCCCATCGAGCCCAAAGATAATAATGAGCATCGGTTTATCTTCACCATGATCGACTACTTCACCAAGTGGGTAGAAGCAGCCTCCTTCTCCAGGGTTACCAAAGAAGTCATCATTACTTTCAGCAGAAACAATGTCATTTATCGATATGGACAACCAGAGGTAATTGTATCAGATAATGCTAAGAACCTCAACAACAGAATGATGGAGGAGTTGTGTAGTAAATTCCACATCAAACATCTCAACTCCGTCATCTACCGTCCAAAGATGAATGGTGCTATTGTAGTGAATAACAAAAACATCAAGAAGATTATGCAAAGGATGTCCACCAACCACAAAGGATGGCCTAACTTATTTCCTCTAACTCTGTTAGCCTACAGAACATCAATGCACACTTCTACTGGGGAAACCCCTACGCATTAACCTATGGGATGGAAGCAGTGCTCCCCATAGAAGTGGAAATGGAAACCCTCAAAGTGTTGATAGTTTCTTAGCTGGATGAAGACCAATGGGTACAAAATAGGTATCACCAATTGTCTCTAATAGACGAAAGGCAAGCCGCTGCTTTCTTTCACGGTCAGTTATATCAACAAAGGATCGTCAGGTCCTATAATAGAAAAGTCCGTCTACGACAATTTAAATAACAAGACTTGGTTTTGAAGAAGATCATTGACAACTAAGATCAATCCAAGGGAAAATTCGCCCTGGATTGAGAAGGCCCGTTTATTGTCAAGGAGGCATTGATAGGAGGTGCTCTCAGATTATAGGAAATGGACGACGATGAATTTCCACAGCTTATCAATGCGGACACCGTGAAATGGTATTGTGTCTGAGGCTACCATCAAGCAAACATCCTGGTGTTGGATCATCAGATCCCCAGTCATTTTAGGTTTTCTAACCCTTCACTACATACAACTTCTGGACGTATTCTCCCTTTAATAGACTCCAAAACGCACCAGCTAGCCCCCCCCCAAACTGAGCCAAAACAGAAGTTGAAACCTAATAGGACAGCAGCAGAAACGGGACCCCCGCCCCGGCGGGGGGTACTGGGCAAAAAGGGCCCGCCCCGGCGGGCATACCTTCTGACTTCAAAATTTCTTAAGTTCCAATTTTTTTTCACTTTTGCTCCAAAAAAACCACCTTTTCATCCTTAATGCATCCATGACCACCCTACACATAAAATAACATAAACAAGTAAAATCAAACACAAAATATATAAATAAATACGAATTTGAACTTGAATTAGACAATGATTAGTGTATATAAAATCCACTTATCAAAATCCTCCAAACTTAAACCGTGCTAGTCCACGAGCACAAACAAGCTACATGCAATGCAATGACATGCAATAACAATCTAACCGCCTAAACAAATCCAACAAAAATCGCATAAACAAATTTATTCTACCGGCCTCAGAGAAAACAAGCAACTCTACAGTACAAATTTTCAAACCCAATCCACAATTACGTAATAATTCTCAATTCTTGAACAACTATCACTGGTTTAGTGTGCGTGTGTGATCAACATCTAAGATAACTGATACGGACCCAAATTCAATACATAAACAACTTCTTAGAAGGAATTATACAGCACAAACTTAAAAATCTCAAAGATAGGCACGATTCAACTAAAATTAAACTTAACCAAATTCAAGGGTACATGCAGGATACTTATACTTTCTTTTTCTTTTTCTTTTCATACGGGGGCTTTTTGCACTTTTCCCGTTTTATTCTTATCTCTTTTTTTTTCATAGATGGTTGGTGAGTGCGTTTTACGCTCCATCTCACGCTTGAGTTTATGGGGAGTGCTTCACCTCAACCCACCACAAGACTCAACATATTACATTCTTTTTTCTTTTTTTTTTCAAAGCTTATATATCCCACATATATTCCCCCAAACTTAGGTTCTTACCTAATTTAAGCCTTCACTGCCAATCCTTGTCATTTTCTGGTTCACGCTAGCACTATCCTTTAGAAACTCTTTATGTATCAATTTGAACTAACCGGTCAACAAAGATGTTATTAGTGCTACCCTTTTTATAACAGTTTCAAACAAGTCCAAGAATCGATTCATAACAGTAATTATATCACAGTTCTAATAATCCATACTATATTGGTTAACTTGTTCACAATCTCATCATTGGCCAGAATAACCTGTAGAATGCGACATCATTGGACATATGCAACTAACTAATTTTTTTTTTAATAATAATAATATGCAACTAATATAAGATATTAAAAGTCATGCATGTAAACAAATAAAACTCCCCCAAACTTAAATAAAACAATGCCTTCATTGGATAAAAATAGAATGCAGGAGGACTTCCCTGTACTTGTCTAAGTCTGGGGCGGTGGTTGGTGCTCTTCCTCATCTGAATCACTAGGAGGAAAGCGAGGGAGTGGACCAGGTTATCGATACGGAAAAGACGCCGCCGGGTTAAAACTTTGAAGTGTTGTGTTAAGGGCGGTGAAAGATGCGTTCATAGCATCAAACATATTATCTTGGCACACCGCCATTCGCCGCATCTCCCGGCGTGTCACCCTATTGGTCGAAGTCAGTTGATTCTGAAAAGCAAGGAACTGAGCACTAGAAAATGTCTAAATCGACGGAGTCTGCTCGGTTCCCTGATCACCCATTGCTTCATCCTCATCCCCCGAAGTATCTTCGACATCATCCTCAGGTTTCGACGCCGATGGAAAAATAAAACCCAAACCCCGTGGATGGGACTCTCCTCCAGGCCAAACAGAATACCGGGCTATCATTCTAGTATCTAGGATCTGCAGCGGCATCAAAGTGGGCTCATCATCGGACCAACGTACCCCGGCTTGATGACATAACCCACATATAAGAGATGGATGTGGTAAGCCGCCAGAAAAATTTCCACGTAGGCATCTTCGTATAGAAAAACTAATAATTGCCCCGATGTCTATGAGGAAATCTTGCACAATTGCATATAGGAGGAGTGCCTTCTCCTTAGTCACATCCGAGGTGTGCGTGGACGGTAGCAGTTTAGCACAGAGGAAGGCATACCAGATTTTACCATATCGACTTAGGTCTTTGCTGTAAAACACGGTGCCCCCCTTCCGTCCCTTTATCCAAGTAGTCCCCGGCTTAGTCATGTTTTGAATCACCTCCTCATAGTCGGGGTCAAAATCCCGCATGTAAGCATATTGACACTGGCGTGGCACCCGCAGCTGATAAAAGGCATTGATGGCATCTGCACTGAACGGGACCATGCGACCCCTCACGAAGGCAGTGAATGGTGCCTTGTCCTCGGCATTTGCATAAAATTCTTTAACAACATTCACAACAGCGGGCTCGGGCTCCGCTGTAAACCTTATCCATCCCTGTTGGTAGATTTGTTGCATCATTTCCCCATCATTGCCCTCGGGAGCCAACCCCCGTTCCGGTGTAAGAGCTTTTGTAACCATATAGTCGTACCGGTCGGCGGCGGCGGCACTTCGGAATTTGCGGTGGTCATATGTTCGGGTTGGCGTTTGCACAGTGCTAGAACTTGCCCCCCGTTGTCGTTTGGATGTTGGTTGTGAAGCCATGGATTACCGGATGCGTGAACGTGCTAGCACACACTTTCTTCTCTTGTACTTTGGTTCAGTAAATTTAGCAAACACCTAGCGTGCACAGCCCGTTCTCCTCTCAACTTAGGTGGTTTGTATGGAATGGCAGTGAAGAGAAGATGAGAATGTGATAATAATGCTAGAGTAGTCACCCGTAAGTGTGTGGAGCCCAATAGCTAGAAGAATTTGTGTGCAAAGGAATTTGTATAGTGGAGATAGAAGTTAGGGTTTATATAGAGTGATGGAAGGTGGAGAAGGTGGTGGATGGAATTGAAGTAGTGTGGATGGTGTGGGGGAGAAGATGGGTAAGTTAATTAGGTAATGGTGATGGTGGTAGGAATAGGGTAGGATCGTGGGTGATGTTGGGGAGAGGAAAGAAGGATGATAGCCGGCGTGGAGTGAGGGAGAGAGGGCTGGTTCGTGCCTTTTTAGCAGGCGTGTCTGCCCAGGAATCCGGACCCCCGCCCCGGCGGGGGTGTTAAGCCTAAAAATGCCCGCCCCGACGGGAATGTCATCTGTTAAAAAATTTGGTTCAGAATTTGGGACGGTAAAAATTTCCCAAAATTCGTCCGTTGCGTAGTTCTTGTTGTTCTAAGTCGTATTTGACCTCTCCTGAAACCAAAAACAAGCAATACGTTAGAGGAATGATCACTTAGAATTTTGATATATTCTTATTATTTTTCAGAGATTTTAAGCAAACTTACGAAATGAAAAGTCCTAACTACTTCTTGCATAAAATATATCCTAACAACTTAAATGTGAAATATGAAAAATAAAGAAATATTGGGTTGCCTCCCAATTAGCGCTTGATTTTAAGTCGTTCAGCCTGACTACTCCCTGTTTTACTGTGTTTCGGCTAGGATGATGGTGTTGGCGTCCCAATTTGACTCGCCACCCCAGTAATGCTTAATACGTTGGCCATTGACTTTGAACGTTTCTAATGGATTGTGACTGTATAGTTCAACTGCGCCATGAGGAAATACCCGCTTGATAGTAAATGGTCCCGACCATCTCGACTTAAGCTTTCTGGGGAACAACCGTAGCCGTGAATTGAACAAGAGGACTGCTTGACCTGGCTCGAATGTTCGTTGGATAATTTTGTAGTCGTGCCATTTTTTAACTTTTTCTTTGTATAGTTTGGCATTCTCATAAGCATGGAGGCGGAATTCGTCGAGCACATTAAGTTGAAGTAGCCTCTTTTCTCCTACAGCGGCTTGATTGAAATTCAATTTTTGTATTGCCCAATAAGCTTTGTGCTGTAACTCCACCGGCAAGTGACATGCCTTGCCGTACAAGAGTTGATATGGCGACATCCCGATTGGCGTTTTGTATGCAGTGCGGTATGCCCATAATGCATCATCCAATCGAAGCGACCAATCTTTCCGGCTTGGGTTGACGACTTTCTCCAATATCTTTTTGACTTCTCTGTTCGATACCTCGGCTTGCCCATTAGTCTGAGGGTGATAAGCAGTCGCCACTTTATGATTGACCCCATACTTAGCCAAAAGAGCTGTAAACGATTTGTTGCAGAAATGACTGCCTTCATCACTAATAATTGCTCTTGGCGTGCCAAACCGTGTGAAAATATTTTTCTGTAGAAACTTGAGGACCACCTTGGCATCATTAGATGGTAATGCGGCAGCTTCAACCCATTTCGATACGTAGTCCACCGCGAGCAAAATGTACTGATTCCTCAAAGACGACGGGAATGGTCCCATGAAATCGATGCCCCATACATCGAAGATTTCCACTTCCAGAATTGTTTGTAGGGGCATCTCATTCCGTTTCGATATGTTACCCACCCGTTGACATCTATCACATGTTTTCACAAATTGGTGGGCGTCTTTGAACAACGTAGGCCAATAAAACCCAGACTGAAGAACTTTCGCCGTAGTGCGCTCACTTCCGTAATGTCCACCGTACGCCGATGAATGGCATTCTGTTAGTATGGTGTGGACTTCACTGTATGGAATACATCGTCGAATCATCTTATCGGCGCATTGTTTAAAAAGATACGGCTCATCCCATATGTACCACTTGACATCAT
>CM029013.1:212262569-212342279 GCA_016801055.1 Panax notoginseng | reverse complement strand
AACAATTATGTATAGAGTTCAATAAAAATTAAATTATAACTAAATAATTATAATTAGGGTTATTTAAATAGAAAATTAGGTTTTAAAAATATATTTAGGGTTTTCTTGATATTATTAGGTTTCCCCAATTTATGTATTAGTTTTCCTAATTAACATAATTATTTACTAAAATAATAATTAGAGTTATGATTTTAGCAATTAGGCTTTCAAATTAGAAATTAGGTTTCTAATTTTACAATTAGGGTTTCTAGATTATAATTAGGGTTTAACCCTAATTAATCACTTAATACACAACATAAAACATATAACATAGTTTATATAACATCTTAAGCTCACAATTGATTTTCAATTTAGAGTTTTCCTAAGTAAAATTACGGTTTAACCAATTAATACAGGGTTTTGAAATTAAACACCATAATTGACCAATTATCATCAATACGTACATGCAGTACATATTCATAGCACTGAAAAATTAAAATATAATTAATATTATATATAATTCTCATACCTTGGCAATAATCCAAAATTAGGGTTTGGATCCATATTTGATTTATTCTTCCTATTTAACCTTAATAATTAAGGTAAAATAATTAACTTAATAACTGTACTAAAATTCATATAATAAAATAATTATTATAATTATTCTAAAAAATCAGTTCATATATTATTTAGATAATATATGATTATATATTTCATGGAAAATAATTATTAAAATATTTCTACCATAAATTGATTATTATAAGTATATACTTTTTAATAATCAATAATTTTAAAATAAATTCATTTGTAAATAATTATGTAATAAATATATTTTTACTTACCACATAAATACATATACACATAATCTTGTACAAATCCTCATCCTTAATATAAAAAAAAAATTATTCACAAAATTTCTGATTTATTTATATAGAAAATATCGGGTTGTTACATTCACCCTCCCTTATAAAGATTCCGTCCCCGGAATCACCGTTTTAAAGCCTATACATACACGGTCACATAGCGTACACAATCATTGTAAGTAAATCTCGATCAACTTTGATCGAACTGATCTTTAACTATTCACATGAAGCTTGTCTTTCTGATTACACAGAAAAATTGGTTTCTAACAGAACTCAAATTCCTCCTCAAAATTTCTTTATAAAATAATTTTACTATATATAGGAAAATCATGCATAAGAAAATAAAAAGACATACGAATAATACCTAGAGTTCCAGTGCCAGCTGCTGCCGTATCCTGAACTGTCATGTTGTAGACCCTTGCCGTAGATTTTGTTGGCTTGCTTGACGAAGTCGGTCCTGTGATTGCTAACGTTCCAGTGCCCATGTTCACACTTCCTGTCTCTACCCTCCCTCTTAGGACAATCTTTCACCCTGTGCTCTGTCGATCCATATATAAAACATCCACTATTCATCCTAGGATTGGGGCAGTTGGGAGAAATATGGCCCTCCTGTCCGCACTTATAGCAAACAAATTTTCCTTGCAAACACTCCCCCGAGTGATTCTTCCCACATGTCTTACATGGCACTATCTGTTTCTTAACACCTTCCTGTTTCACTTGTACACTTGTAAAACTGCTCACCTTCCTCTTACTATCACCACTCCTGCTCCCACTATTAATTTCCACCTTCCTAGCTCCTTCTATCTTACCCTTATTCTTCCTCTCCTTATTGTAAAGGCTCATGGCCTCACTTCCCTCCTCAGCTATGATCGCTTTCTCCATGAGTGCTGCAAATGTAGGAATTTGCAACACCGCCACTTTGTTATAGAGCCAGGGTTTCAATCCCAGCTCAAACCTTCTAGCTTTCCTAGCCTCCGTATCAACTTGATGCGGAGCAAACCTAGCTAACTCATTGAATTTGGCGGCGTATTCAGACACCGTCATATTCTCCTGCTTCAACTCTAAAAGTTTAACCTCCATCCTCGCCTGCATACTTGGTGAAAAATAATTTTCGAAAAACAAAGTTTTAAATCTATCCCATGTGACTACACCTTCACCTGCCCTAGCCCGATTCGCTTCCCACCAAAAATTTGCTTCCCCCTTCATCATGTAAGTGGCAAAAGTAGTTTTCTGCCCCTCATCTACCCTAGCTACCGTAAACGCTTTTTCAATTTCCTTAACCCAAATTTGAGCTTCTACAGGGTCAGTTGTACCTTTGTATTCTGGTGGTCCTACAGCCTTAAAGTCTTTGAATTTCGCTAAGCGGTTGCCCGACTGGTTTCCAGCGATCGGTATTCCCTGTTGCATAGCCTGCTAACACGTTCACAAATTGCTGCATCGGATCTGGTTGTTGTTGTCCCTCAACGTTGTTGACAGATTCCTCTGCCCTTTGATTGCGAGTTCGACGTCTTGGCGGCATTATCTGATTGAAAAAAAAATCATAATTTAACTTACATTCTAAACCTTATCACATAAGTTTAATATTTTAAACTTATTTCATCATTTCTCAAACATAGATTCATATTCATTTAATGAATATTTTACATAGCACAAAATGCTTTGAACTTCAGCTATCCCTTTATATGACCTCAAAAGTCGGGATTTACAGTCTTGACTTAATACAAAAGTTGAAAACATTACATTACACAAACATACTTATCATATGTATTATATTAAACACTCCTACACAACAGAACCTATACTACCTATTTATTACACCTTTTCCTTGGACATTCTCTCGCCTGATGACCTTCTATACCACAGACATAACATGCTCTCTTTTTGTAGTCAGGACAGTACGGACAGTACGAGTGTATGTCCTTCATAGCCACAAAGATAACAAATTCCTTTCCATTTCTTCTTATTGGATTTTCCTAAATCATGGTCTTCTATCTTTCTTTTCCCCTTTTTATCCGGAGCTGCACACGATGTGTTGCTTGTAGCTCCCATCTGACCAATTTGGATTTTAAGCTTATCTTGTCCTTCCAATATTTCTATTAACGCTTGACGCAACTGACTATTCAACAGCCTTTCTATCTCCCACAGCCTTCCTTTCAGAGAAGAAACATTGTTCTTCAGATTCTGTACCTCTGTTGATGCTTGATCAGCTCCAACTTTAGTGTCTGAATCGCTATCTGTCAGCTCCACCATCTCCGGATCTTGTACTACGTTTTCTACGATAACCACATCGTCTGAGTTGTTTTTCATCGTGAGCCTCTATTTCAGCTATCGGCTTCGATATTGGCTCCTTCTTTACGATCCGAGGGTAATCGAATCCTTTTTCACCTAACATCTACACACATAAATTATCCTAATTAGCATATAGTATATACACACAACAAATAAGAGTTTTATACAAGTTATCTTTTATTTAGTTTGACGATGAATTTAGTCAATTCATCTCTTTTTAAACTCTATATATGAGTTATTTTATATTTTCAACGTTTCCCTCTGTTCTAAGTTATAGCCTAAGGTCTAGCCCACCTCTAGGTTTCTAACCCTATAGCTCTGATACCAACCTGTGAGGACCCCCAAACTCGAATACTTGAAACCCGAACTCGGTTCTTCACGATATCATTTCTATGAGCGGAATAATACTAATAATAATAACAATAATATAAAAGATCAAATTAATTTACATAATTATCAGAGTCTAACTCCCAAGTATGTAACCTTTAAACATTCATTACAACCCATGATAGATAATATATATCATAATTGTCTTAATAACATTAAACTATTACATAACATAGTAATTCGTTCATTCAGCAACCTTCCCTTTTCCTTTGTTCTTAGCAGAGTTCTCTGGTCGTTCGCATTTAGCTGAAAACATTTAAATTTAAGCAAGGATGAGCATTTGAGTGCCCAGCAAGCAATAGCAATTATATATATATAATATATATATATATATATATATATATATATATATATATATATAAGCTGAAAGGATTTAACTGTTTTCTTTGTACTATTCTTCTACAACAAGTCAATAGTTGTGAAGTATTCTGAACCGATAATAATAACATAACAACTTTTTTTCAAATTTTTGAAACTATATAATGACTATATCTGGGGTTATGGTGACATGCCATGAACATTGTTTTCATTTTCGAAAAGGTTAAACAGAAATTCATCTGTAAACCGTCATACCTTACGGGCACGGGGGTGATCAGCCCGTTATGCCCTGCATTGATCAATACTACATTGCTAGAACGATATTATCGTTCATCCTTTGTCCGCCGGAGCGCATAAAAATTTTCCCGTGTAAGGATGTTCATACATGTCTGGGTTCTAAATCAAAGGCTTTATCTTGTTCAACAATAATCTATAATTCAATATATCTGTATACGGGTAATTGACAAAGGTATATCAACATGTGATTAAATACAATGATTATCCAAGTGGGGACACTTGTTTAACCACTTCTAGAAATTAACGAACAGAATATATATGTCCGAATTATCATATACTAACATGTTGATATTCAATGAGCTTATATAATATAAAGTTCATAATCTGTACAATAATAATATAGTTTAGAAACATTCTTACTCACATCCATTGCATAAAGAAAATGCAAAGGTTAGATACTTGCCTGAAGCGCTGCTTACAACTTGTAATTAAGATCTATCGCTTATCTCACGACCTATCATTAATAAGATAGTTCGTTCGATTAGAACAACATACTATAACACATAACACTGCTTATTGCAGTCAACACATAACCTAATCACATTAGCACCTATGTTTAATAACCATTGAATCACAAATAATCACTTATACAATCAAAATATCTAAGTCCAGATCAATTTCTGAAACATGTCGGTCTACCGACAATTTTATCGGGTAATTATCGAGTCTAAGACTCTATACTATAACTTAACATCAGTACGTATCAGTCATATTATTTTTAAATGACTCAATAAAATTTTAAAACATTTATTATAATTTATCATAAATTTTCAAACATTGGAATCATATTTAAATGATTTAAATACCAATCAATTCTATTATAATAAATATTTAATTAGTATTAAACTATTAATGAAATCATTTCCAAAATATTAAAGTTATGTATAATAACTCAAAATACTTTTAAAGTATTAATATTACCCTTAAATGATTTTTAAAATATTTAAAATCATTTTTAAATAATTATCATTAATATTAAAGTATTAATGTTCTATTTATCAAAATATTAAAAGTCATTATTCATAACTTAAAATATTTTTAATTCATTTATATCCTTTTTAAATGATTTTTAAAGTAATAAAACCATTTATAAACTATTTATTTAATATAATTATTAAATAAATTTAATATCATAACTAATAACTTAATAATCATTAATATTTAATTATTAATGAAATTATCCTTTAAATATTAAAAGTTATATTTTATAACTTAAAATATTTTTAAACACTTTATTTTCATTTAATATGATTTTTAATATAATAAAATCATTTTTAATTAATTTATTTAATTCATTTAGTAAATAAATTAATTACCATCAATATCAATTTATTAATGAAATTTATCATAAAATATTAAAAGTCATTAAAAATAACTTAAAATATTTTCTTATATCATAATATAATTTTTAATGATTTTTCTAATATTAAAATCATTTTTAAATAATTTATTTATTATTATAATTAAATAAATTAAATACTTTTAATATTTCAAAAATATTAAATATTTATGAAATATATTAAAAATAATTAAAAACTAATTTTTGAAATTTTTAATAATTTTTAATAATTTATTTTGTATTTTTAATAATTAAAAACTAATTTTTTCTATTTAATAATTAATTTCCGAAAAATATTAAATAATCTGTCGCTAAAGACCACCTATAGCGACAGAACCGTCGCTATAGGTGTTCTTCATGTTCTTGGGAAAAAACCCAGAACACCATAGACAGTTTCGAGGGACCATGTTTGACCAAGATTAAAAGCGTGCGTGATGTGTTTCTGAACATGTTGTTGATAAGATAATGTAGTACAAGTACAAGACTACACGATCCAACAAACAACATCATCAAACCATGCATAACTAACGAGATCTGAAGCATTGAACAAACTGTCAGAGCTGTTCTTCATTTTCTGGGTTACCCAGAAATGAAGAACAGTTTGACTGGCTCGTTTTGGGCTTCCACAACTTGTTAATCTTGTAATATTTTTGTGATTTAAAACCGGTAGTGTGTAGCTAACATGTAGGAGAGTAGATCTATCACATAATATCAACAAAAAACATAACAAAATCGTCAGATCCAGACCGGTCAAACCTCGTCAGAAACTGTGTTCATAGGTTTTTTGGGTTACCCAGAAAACCGAATCCGTGAACAATGTACCTACTTTGACCGGCCACTATGTTAAATCCATTTGATGTTTAAGGGATTTAAAAGCATGGATCTATAGTACAACTAACAGCTACAAGATCTACTAAATATCAACATCAGAACATCTATAACATTACAGATATGAGCTTGACAAAAATGTTGTCAGACACTGCAAACTAGTTTCTGGGTTACCCAGAATTGGTCTGGTCATGGTCGGTCAACGACCTTTGACCACAAATAACTTGCAATATGTTGAAGCTATGACCTTGATTCAACTTTCAGACTAAAGAACACATACTCGACTACAACTAAAAGCTTTCAAAACACCAAAATCTATACAGATCACAGAGATATAAGGACTGACATTCACTGTCAGAAGACAAAATTTTATTTTTCCAGATTTTGTAAATCTTCAAATCCGAGCCTCTAGATGTTATGGATCTAACATCTAGCAACCCAGATCATCCTTAGACACCTTATACAACATATTTTAACAATCAAACATAACATCTAACACAGAATCGTTGGACAGAAATTCTAGGGTTCGTTTATACCTTCTTGAGAAAAATTTCTGATTCTCTGGCTTCTGTTTGTTATGGTTGATCGTGGGGCTGGTCTTGGGAACTGATATGCTAGATAAATTCGTTAGTTCTAGTGAGAGAGGGTCAAGGATGAGAGTTGGACAAAAATAAGTGTATCAAATGATTTTCTCTCTCCTTAAATCTATTTATACACTTGTTAGATGCATGAATGGCTGATGAAAGAGGCTGGTTGCTGTCATTTAGAGCATGTGGAGTTGGTAAGGTTGTTCAACAACTCAAAATATGGAAAGATTTGCAAGTTATCTCAAGAAAATATCCAATGAGGGGTATTTTAGTAAACTAATAAAATAATTTAAGGGTATTCTTGTCCATGACACTTGAATCTAGATTCTAATCACTAGATTTTAAACATTAAGGTTTCCTAAATAATTTCTAGGGTTTGAACAATTATGTATAGAGTTCAATAAAAATTAAATTATAACTAAATAATTATAATTAGGGTTTTTAAATAGAAAATTAGGGTTTTAAAAATATATTTAGGGTTTTCTTGATATTATTAGGTTTCCCCAATTTATGTATTAGGTTTCCTAATTAACATAATTATTTACTAAAATAATAATTAGAGTTATGATTTTAGCAATTAGGCTTTCAAATTAGAAATTAGGGTTTCTAATTTACAATTAGGGTTTCTAGATTATAATTAGGGTTTAACCTAATTAATCACTTAATATACAACATAAAACATATTACATAGTTATATAACAGTCTTAAGCTCACAATTGATTTTCAATTTAGAGTTTTCCTAAGTAAAATTACGGTTTAACCAATTAATACTAGGGTTTTGAAATTAAACACCATAATTGACCAATTATCATCAATACGTACATGCAGTACATATTCATAGCACTGAAAAATTAAAATATAATTAATATTATATTATTATTCTCATACCTTGGCAATAATCCAAAATTAGGGTTTGGATACCATATTTGATTTATTCTTCCTATTTAACCTTAATAATTAAGGTAAAATAATTAACTTAATAACATGTACTAAAATTCATATAATAAAATAATTATTATAATTATTCTAAAAAATCAGTTCATATATTATTTAGATAATATATGATTATATATTTTCATGGAAAATAATTATTAAAATATTTCTACCATAAATTGATTATTATAAGTATATACTTTTTAATAATCAATAATTTTAAAATAAATTCATTTGTAAATAATTATGTAATAAATATATTTTTACTTACCACATAAATACATATACACATAATCTTGTACAAATCCTCATCCTTAATATAAAAAAAAATTATTCACAAAATTTCTGATTTATTTATATAGAAAATATCGGGTTGTTACATTCACCCTCCCTTATAAAGATTCCGTCCCCGGAATCACCGTTTTAAAGCCTATACATACACGGTCACATAGCGTACACAATCATTGTAAGTAAATCTCGATCAACTTTGATCGAACTGATCTTTAACTATTCACATGAAGCTTGTCTTTCTGATTACACAGAAAAATTGGTTTCTAACAGAACTCAAATTCCTCCTCAAAATTTCTTTATAAAATAATTTTACTATATATAGGAAAATCATGCATAAGAAAATAAAAAGACATACGAATAATACCTAGAGTTCCAGTGCCAGCTGCTGCCGTATCCTGAACTGTCATGTTGTAGACCCTTGCCGTAGATTTTGTTGGCTTGCTTGACGAAGTCGGTCCTGTGATTGCTAACGTTCCAGTGCCCATGTTCACACTTCCTGTCTCTACCCTCCTCTTAGGACAATCTTTCACCCTGTGCTCTGTCGATCCATATATAAAACATCCACTATTCATCCTAGGATTGGGGCAGTTGGGAGAAATATGGCCCTCCTGTCCGCACTTATAGCAAACAAATTTTCCTTGCAAACACTCCCCCGAGTGATTCTTCCCACATGTCTTACATGGCACTATCTGTTTCTTAACACCTTCCTGTTTCACTTGTACACTTGTAAAACTGCTCACCTTCCTCTTACTATCACCACTCCTGCTCCCACTATTAATTTCCACCTTCCTAGCTCCTTCTATCTTACCCTTATTCTTCCTCTCCTTATTGTAAAGGCTCATGGCCTCACTTCCCTCCTCAGCTATGATCGCTTTCTCCATGAGTGCTGCAAATGTAGGAATTTGCAACACCGCCACTTTGTTATAGAGCCAGGGTTTCAATCCCAGCTCAAACCTTCTAGCTTTCCTAGCCTCCGTATCAACTTGATGCGGAGCAAACCTAGCTAACTCATTGAATTTGGCGGCGTATTCAGACACCGTCATATTCTCCTGCTTCAACTCTAAAAGTTTAACCTCCATCCTCGCCTGCATACTTGGTGAAAAATAATTTTCGAAAAACAAAGTTTTAAATCTATCCCATGTGACTACACCTTCACCTGCCCTAGCCCGATTCGCTTCCCACCAAAAATTTGCTTCCCCCTTCATCATGTAAGTGGCAAAAGTAGTTTTCTGCCCCTCATCTACCCTAGCTACCGTAAACGCTTTTTCAATTTCCTTAACCCAAATTTGAGCTTCTACAGGGTCAGTTGTACCTTTGTATTCTGGTGGTCCTACAGCCTTAAAGTCTTTGAATTTCGCTAAGCGGTTGCCCGGCTGGTTTCCAGCGATCGGTATTCCCTGTTGCATAGCCTGAGCTAACACGTTCACAAATTGCTGCATCGGATCTGGTTGTTGTTGTCCCTCAACGTTGTTGACAGATTCCTCTGCCCTTTGATTGCGAGTTCGACGTCTTGGCGGCATTATCTGATTGAAAAAAAATCATAATTTAACATACATTCTAAACCTTATCACATAAGTTTAATATTTTAAACTTATTTCATCATTTCTCAAACATAGATTCATATTCATTTAATGAATATTTTACATAGCACAAAATGCTTTGAACTTCAGCTATCCCTTTATGACCTCAAAAGTCGGGATTTACAGTCTTGACTTAGTACAAAAGTTGGAAACATTACATTACACAAACATACTTATCATATGCATTATATTAAACACTCCTACACAACAGAACCTATACTACCTATTTATTACACCTTTTCCTTGGACATTCTCTCGCCTGATGACCTTCTATACCACAGACATAACATGCTCTCTTTTTTGTAGTCAGGACAGTACGGAGTGGTATGTCCTTCATAGCCACAAAGATAACAAATTCCTTTCCATTTCTTCTTATTGGATTTTCCTAAATCATGGTCTTCTATCTTTCTTTTCCCCTTTTTATCCGGAGCTGCACACGATGTGTTGCTTGTAGCTCCCATCTGACCAATTTGGATTTTAAGCTTATCTTGTCCTTCCAATATTTCTATTAACGCTTGACGCAACTGACTATTCAACAGCCTTTCTATCTCCCACAGCCTTTCCAGAGAAGAAACCTTGTTCTTCAGATTCTGTACCTCTGTTGATGCTTGATCAGCTCCAACTTTAGTGTCTGAATCGCTATCTGTCAGCTCCACCATCTCCGGATCTTGTACTACGTTTTCTACGATAACCACATCGTCTGAGTTGTTTTCATCGTGAGCCTCTATTTCAGCTATCGGCTTCGATATTGGCTCCTTCTTTACGATCCGAGGGTAATCGAATCCTTTTTCACCTGACATCTACACACATAAATTATCCTAATTAGCATATAGTATATACACACAACAAATAAGAGTTTTATACAAGTTATCTTTTATTTAGTTTGACGATGAATTTAGTCAATTCATCTCTTTTTAAACGCTATATATGAGTTATTTATATTTTCAACGTTTCCCTCTGTTCTAAGGTTATAGCCTAAGGTCTAGCCCACCTCTAGGTTTCTAACCCTATAGCTCTGATACCAACCTGTGAGGACCCCAAACTCGAATACTTGAAACACGAACTCGGTTCTTCACGATATCATTTCTATGAGCGGAATAATACTAATAATAATAACAATAATATAAAAGATCAAATTAATTTACATAATTATCAGAGTCTAACTCCCAAGTACGTAACCTTTAAACATTCATTACAACCCATGATAGATAATATATATCATAATTGTCTTAATAACATTAAACTATTACATAACATAGTAATTCGTTCATTCAGCAACCTTCCCTTTTCCTTTGTTCTTAGCAGAGTTCTCTGGTCGTTCGCATTTAGCTGAAAACATTTAAATTTAAGCAAGGATGAGCATTTGAGTGCCCAGCAAGCAATAGCAATTATATATATATATATATAGCTGAAAGGATTTAACTGTTTTCTTTGTACTATTCTTCTTCAACAAGTCAATAGTTGTGAAGTATTCTGAACCGATAATAATAACATAACAACTTTCTTTCAAATTTTTGAAACTATATAATGACTATATCTGGGGTTATGGTGACATGCCATGAACATTGTTTTCATTTTCAAAAAGGTTAAACAGAAATTCATCTGTAAACCGTCATACCTTACGGGCACGGGGGTGATCAGCCCGTTATGCCCTGCATTGATCAATACTACATTGCTAGAACGATATTATCGTTCATCCTTTGTCCGCCGGAGCGCATAAAAATTTTCCCGTGTAAGGATGTTCATACATGTCTGGGTTCTAAATCAAAGGCTTTATCTTGTTCAACAATAATCTATAATTCAATATATCTGTATACGGGTAATTGACAAAGGTATATCAACATGTGATTAAATACAATGATTATCCAAGTGGGGACACTTGTTTAACCACTTCTAGAAATTAACGAACAGAATATATATGTCCGAATTATCATATACTAACATGTTGATATTCAATGAGCTTATATAATATAAAGTTCATAATCTGTACAATAATAATATAGTTTAGAAACATTCTTACTCACATCCATTGCATAAAGAAAATGCAAAGGTTAGATACTTGCCTGAAGCGCTGCTTACAACTTGTAATTAAGATCTATCGCTTATCTCACGACCTATCATTAATAAGATAGTTCGTTCGATTAGAACAACATACTATAACACATAACACTGCTTATTGCAGTCAACACATAACCTAATCACATTAGCACCTATGTTTAATAACCATTGAATCACAAATAATCACTTATACAATCAAAATATCTAAGTCCAGATCAATTTCTGAAACATGTCGGTCTACCGACAATTTTATCGGGTAATTATCGAGTCTAAGACTCTATACTATAACTTAACATCAGTACGTATCAGTCATATTATTTTTAAATGACTCAATAAAATTTTAAAACATTTATTATAATTTATCATAAATTTTCAAACATTGGAATCATATTTAAATGATTTAAATACCAATCAATTCTATTATAATAAATATTTAATTAGTATTAAACTATTAATGAAATCATTTCCAAAATATTAAAGTTATGTATAATAACTCAAAATACTTTTAAAGTATTAATATTACCCTTAAATGATTTTTAAAATATTTAAAATCATTTTTAAATAATTATCATTAATATTAAAGTATTAATGTTCTATTTATCAAAATATTAAAAGTCATTATTCATAACTTAAAATATTTTTAATTCATTTATATCCTTTTTAAATGATTTTTAAAGTAATAAAACCATTTATAAACTATTTATTTAATATAATTATTAAATAAATTTAATATCATAACTAATAACTTAATAATCATTAATATTTAATTATTAATGAAATTATCCTTTAAATATTAAAAGTTATATTTTATAACTTAAAATATTTTTAAACACTTTATTTTCATTTAATATGATTTTTAATATAATAAAATCATTTTTAATTAATTTATTTAATTCATTTAGTAAATAAATTAATTACCATCAATATCAATTTATTAATGAAATTTATCATAAAATATTAAAAGTCATTAAAAATAACTTAAAATATTTTCTTATATCATAATATAATTTTTAATGATTTTTCTAATATTAAAATCATTTTTAAATAATTTATTTATTATTATAATTAAATAAATTAAATACTTTTAATATTTCAAAAATATTAAATATTTATGAAATATATTAAAAATAATTAAAAACTAATTTTCGAAATTTTTAATAATTTTTAATAATTTATTTTGTATTTTTAATAATTAAAAACTAATTTTTTCTATTTAATAATTAATTTCCGAAAAATATTAAATAATCTGTCGCTAAAGACCACCTATAGCGACAGAACCGTCGCTATAGGTGTTCTTCATGTTCTTGGGAAAAAACCCAGAACACCATAGACAGTTTCGAGGGACCATGTCTGACCAAGATTAAAAGCGTGCGTGATGTGTTTCTGAACATGTTGTTGATAAGATAATGTAGTACAAGTACAAGACTACACGATCCAACAAACAACATCATCAAACCATGCATAACTAACGAGATCTGAAGCGTTGAACAAACTGTCAGAGCTGTTCTTCATTTTCTGGGTTACCCAGAAATGAAGAACAGTTTGACTGGCTCGTTTTGGGCTTCCACAACTTGTTAATCTTGTAATATTTTTGTGATTTAAAACCGGTAGTGTGTAGCTAACATGTAGGAGAGTAGATCTATCACATAATATCAACAAAAAACATAACAAAATCGTCAGATCCAGACCGGTCAAACCTCGTCAGAAACTGTGTTCATAGGTTTTCTGGGTTACCCAGAAAACCGAATCCGTGAACAATGTACCTACTTTGACCGGCCACTATGTTAAATCCATTTGATGTTTAAGGGATTTAAAAGCATGGATCTATAGTACAACTAACAGGCTACAAGATCTACTAAATATCAACATCAGAACATCTATAACATTACAGATATGAGCTTGACAAAAATGTTGTCAGACACTGCAAACTAGTTTCTGGGTTACCCAGAATTGGTCTGGTCATGGTCGGTCAACGACCTTTGACCACAAATAACTTGCAATATGTTGAAGCTATGACCTTGATTCAATTTTCAGACTAAAGAACACATACTCGACTACAACTAAAAGCTTTCAAAACACCAAAATCTATACAGATCACAGAGATATAAGGACTGACATTCACTGTCAGAAGACAAAATTTTATTTTTCCAGATTTTGTAAATCTTCAAATCCGAGCCTCTAGATGTTATGGATCTAACATCTAGCAACCCAGATCATCCTTAGACACCTTATACAACATATTTTAACAATCAAACATAACATCTAACACAGAATCGTTGGACAGAAATTCTAGGGTTCGTTTATACCTTCTTGAGAAAAATTTCTGATTCTCTGGCTTCTGTTTGTTATGGTTGATCGTGGGGCTGGTCTTGGGAACTGATATGCTAGATAAATTCGTTAGTTCTAGTGAGAGAGGGTCAAGGATGAGAGTTGGACAAAAATAGTGTATCAAATGATTTTCTCTCTCCTTAAATCTATTTATACACTTGTTAGATGCATGAATTGCTGATGAAAGAGGCTGGTTGCTGTCATTTAGAGCATGTGGAGTTGGTAAGGTTGTTCAACAACTCAAAATATGGAAAGATTTGCAAGTTATCTCAAGAAAATATCCAATGAGGGGTATTTTAGTAAACTAATAAAATAATTTAAGGGTATTCTTGTCCATGACACTTGAATCTAGATTCTAATCACTAGATTTTAAACATTAAGGTTTCCTAAATAATTTCTAGGGTTTGAACAATTATGTATAGAGTTCAATAAAAATTAAATTATAACTAAATAATTATAATTAGGGTTTTTAAATAGAAAATTAGGGTTTTAAAAATATATTTAGCATTTCTTGATATTATTAGGTTTCTCCAATTTATGTATTAGGTTTCCTAATTAACATAATTATTTACTAAAATAATAATTAGAGTTATGATTTTAGCAATTAGGCTTTCAAATTAGAAATTAGGGTTTCTAATTTACAATTAGGGTTTCTAGATTATAATTAGGGTTTAACCTAATTAATCACTTAATACACAACATAAAACATATAACATAGTTATATAACAGTCTTAAGCTTACAATTGATTTTCAATTTAGAGTTTCCCTAAGTAAAATTAGGGTTTAACCAATTAATACTAGGGTTTTGAAATTAAACACCATAATTGACCAATTATCATCAATACGTACATGCAGTACATATTCATAGCACTGAAAAATCAAATTATAATTAATATTATATTATTATTCTCATACCTTGGTAATAATCCAAAATTAGGGTTTGGATACCATATTTGATTTATTCTTCCTATTTAACCTTAATAATTAAGGTAAAATAATTAACTTAATAACCTGTACTAAAATTCATATAATAAAATAATTATTATAATTATTCTAAAAAATCAGTTCATATATTATTTAGATAATATATGATTATATATTTTCATGGAAAATAATTACTAAAATATTTCTACCATAAATTGATTATTATAAGTATATACTTTTTAATAATCAATAATTTTAAAATAAATTCATTTGTAAATAATTATGTAATAAATATATTTTTACTTACCACATAAATACATATACACATAATCTTGTACAAATCCTCATCCTTAATATAAAAAAAAATTTATTCACAAAATTTCTGATTTATTTATATAGAAAATATCGGGTTGTTACACAATTGAACTCCATCAATACATTAATATGTGCATCTTGTTTGGTTAGGATGTAGATATGAAATCCATGGAGTATTCCATCTGATTTGGCTTAGAGAACATTAGTAACGAAGTTATGGCAAATTTCACGAAAATAGACGTTAAACGTCGAAAACGTTAAAATTCCGGATTGGTAGTCGAAAGTTGTCATGAGACTTGAAAATGTTATTTTTCAATGTCAACACGTGAGATAGGGTAATTAAGAGTTGTGGGTTCGAGAATCGTCGGATTCCGACTTAAAACGAAGAAAGCGAGTATTGAACACCCATACGTTTACGAACGCTTAGAAAATGAACTCAATAGGGAATTTTAAGTTAACGGATTCGGAAGTGTCAAATTCTTATATGAACGCGTAGAGTATATCATTTATGACGTGTAGGCTTTTGAACGGACCAAATTGGGCTTATAACGAAGAAGTTACGGCCCCGGGAATTTCACAAAATTTTTAAAACTGCTGAGAATTATGGTACTGAGGTCTGGCACCACGGCGCCAGACATAGTTTTAAATGTTGCGCCGTAGCGCTGGCACAGTAAGTTGGTCACTGCTAAATGGCGCCGCAGCACCACTGTTAGTATTAAGTCTCGCACCGCAGCGCCGAGACCGGAACCCAGACACTGCTAACTGGCGCTGCAGAGCCAGTCTAGTACTAAGAAGACCATGCCGCGACGCGAGTTCAGGGCTTGTGATAGAAAACTTAAGTTTTAAACTTCAGTTGTTCCGAGACCTACATGAGTTGAGTTTATATACTCAATAAATGTACTAAGACTAATCCTATACTACCTATACTAATGTATATGGTATTGAACTTAGGAATTGAATGCATGTTAATAAGTTATGAATGATGAACAAAGTTGGTACCTTATCAACAATGTTAGAGTCCGGTTAATAACTTAAGTTGATTAATAAACTGGGACGAAGGGTAATAAGTCGAGTTGACTTTATTAATGATATTAAGTTAACAAAGACATAGAAGAGAAAGAAGTTGGTAGGAACAATGTGAACAATTGTTTGATAGCTAATTACAGTGTGCTATGTGAATATATCATGTAGATTCTGTAAAGGTTGTGGTCAGTCGATTAAGTTATTTGAAGACGCTGAAAGGCAAGTTTCTTAACGCTTGTCTGACTTTCAAGTTAACCAAGTTTTATGTGATTCATTGTACTGAATTGCATGACTGATTTTAAAGAAAGGGTCGATGCCAGATTTAATTCGGCTAGACTACTCGTAAGATATAGATTGATTGATATTCATATCTTTCTATATAAAAATGTTAACGCTATCCTATGCCAAGAAATTGGTACGGACGTGAAGGTAAGGTTTGTCTATGAACAAACAAAAGTATTTTTCATCGATATTTCGATGGGCATGCGAGTTTGCCAAAATGTTAAATGTAAATACGTTTAATGAATGAATGTTGATCAACATAGAGTACTATAGGCTGATCACCTAGAAGTGCTCGTAAGTAATGCAGATGTACAGCCTTAGTGTTGTGATATCCTTTTCAAGTATGAAAACTGAATGCTACTGTTCATGGTCTATCGACCGGTTCAGAATTCCTAATCTACTCTATACATTGGGAATTGATGATATGAAATGTTAAAGTATTATTGTTTCATAATACTTCATAACTATTTGTTCAGTTATGTAGGAATTGTTATATAATTCACGAATGTGATATTACTGTTATCCTTTGATAAACTTGCTGAGCTGTCATGCTCACTTCTTGCTTGAATTATATAATTACAGTTAAGGATGAACGTACCGAGAAACCTAAGAGAGATAAGGGCAAGGCTAAGATGGATGCTTAACTATCGTGTAATAGACTAGTATGTTTATATGTATTATACATTATGAACAACGAATGATGTAATCGATTTATGAACCTGGGAAGGATTATACTTTGTTTATAATAAGAAGATAGTAATTACATTCCTTTTTATTGTATTTCAATGGAATGGTTGTATGAATGTTAGTACAGTGGAGCACCATATGTCAGGTTAGAAGATATCCGAATTTGGGGGCGTCACAAGTTAATTGACATGCTTCCCTTTAATCTTAACCCTTAGGATTTGATAATCACAATTAGGGTTTGATAACTAGGGTTTAGGGTTTCTGAATCAAAAATTAGGGTTCCCAAAAATGTAATTAGGGTTCTTAATCAATCATTATGGTTTTCTATCTGTAGATTAGGGTTTCTAATCCACCATTAGGGTTTACTAAAGTTATACCTTATCTGATCAACCTTTGCTCATTAATCCCCTACTATATAAACACATACTCACTAATACAATTATTATAACTGTATTAACTATCAAATCCATATCTGTAATTAGGGTTAGGGTTTCCATCAGCTGTTTAATATAACTTCACTCATATTACTCAGTCAATAAATAGTTTGACCAACTTACTATGCTCATATCACAGATACTTGTCATAATATTGATAATCAATATCGATATTAAATATAAAAAAAATTATTTGTAGAAATTCTAATGTTTAAAATTTTGGGTTCTCACAGCATCCCTAGATGATCGAGCCTCATCCCACTCAACAACAGTGGTATCCCAGGATGCTAGAGCATCATCTCTATCAACAAGAGCAGCATCTCTATCAGAAAGTGTTGTCAACATCAAGGCCCTAGTCTGATCCCTCTCAAATGTCATCAGACGTAACCTCTGCTCTAAGTACTCTGTAGAATGTGAAGCCACAACAGTGGGAATACTGGGGGAATCAACCAGAGCTACTGACGAACTAGCAAACAGCTCATCCTTGATGGAAGAATCAAGGTACTCCATAGGCTCCCCATCATTAGAATCAATACCCGGCTCTGAGAATATAACCCTAGCCAATGCAATATCTTCCTCCGACCATGCAGAATACTCTGGAGAGTGACCTAGATGGCTAGTCGAAAAGTCAGACCCTCTCGCGACGAGTCCAACAGGCATAAATCCTGGACAAATCCTCTGCTGACAAAAGTCGAGATGATAATTGCTGACCCACTACCCCGTCAAAGGGATGAATATCCTAAAACTGGTCAAACTTTGCCATAACAGCCAGTGGATGATATGTGGTCACCCTCCTTAAACCGGCTAGGGGAAGATAGTCCATGCCAACTGCATTAGTGATAAAACTATAGGGAGTGCTGAGCCCTAAACATGGCAAAATATCAAATAGGTTCTCAATCCCTGACAAGAAAGTTAACCAAGATGTTGCGTATATACACTCAGTCGGCTGAAAGGAATAGAACATGACTATCTCGTGGAAAAAACAATACCCATGACGTCTGAAAGTGCCAATCGGCCTCAAGTGTGTCATAAACCACATGTGCAACAAGACCGCACTGCCTATGAAAACCCCCACTGAATGGGAATGGCAAAACGTGGTCGACCTCAAGGTCTCTGCCAAAATCATCGGTAAGATGGTATGACCCTCCCAAAGAGCCTATAATAATCACACCAATATCCAGGTGATCCATGTACAACGGCATGTACAGATAGGTCACCATGTATATCAAGAATATATCTACACGGGCAACATGCTAATAACCCTCAAAAATGGTGAAGTCCCCAGAGTATCGCAGATAGCTGTCCAACGACCCAAATCTGTCAATCAAGAAACTCATTGACACCACATACCTCGAGGAAATCTCGTCTAGGGCAACTCTGCGCCTCAAGCCTGTCAAGGTCATAAACTATCAGCTCATGTCACCAACAGTCATCCGAGTGCAAGGCCGATCCAATGGCAAGTCTGTAAGACGCTCATACTCCTCCAATGTAGGAGTCAACTCATGGGTATCAAATCTGAACACTTGCCTATCTGGTATCTAATTCTCAAGCATGCCCTCTATAAAGCCCGATGGAATCTGAAATGTCAAGAGGGTCATAGAGTGTCTCAACAGTTGATCAACTGTCACCTGATCTAGGGAAGATAAACTGTCATACCACAATCTCATGGAAGAGGCCACCAACATAGGTGGGGTATGCTTAATCCGACTAACAGTGGATGAAAGCATCTGTAGAGCCGTATCATAAGACCATCCAGGGGTCAATGCTAAACTCATCTCTAGAAATGCATATCCATGACATAATGCATGCATAATAAATGACAGATGACAATATGATGTAGAGAATAGAAAATATTATACATACATTCCTAAGTACATCATCATATAAATACATCATCTTTGTATACAACTAAAAAATACAGGGAAATGGGGCACAACTGCCCAACATCTAACAGAGGCCTATCAAAAGATATAACGAGAACTAGGGCACAGCTTAAAAGAAATAACGAGAAATGCATCAGAAGAAGTCAATAGTGTTGATGTCCATATCATCTAATCTATCCATCTGATGTAACTCCTCCTGAGTCACTGATTCTCTGCCAAAAGGGATATCAGGCCGATACAATGGACGATCTACGCCGATAAAACCATCTAAATATGGGCCACCTGAAGAGCTAGCCCCAGAGCTGGAAGGATCAAAAGTATCCGCCTCTGATGGATCTCTGCCCAAATACCGGATAAAGAAATGTGCCCAATCAAACTATCAATCTGCATTAGATGAGTAGGCTCTCGAACGTAGGTAATCTAATCTTTCATCATGACGGAGCCAGGAACAATATTCCCCATAAACTGTGTGGCGCGGGTCTGAGCTCCAATGGTGCGAGGGAACCATCAGTGGTAAATGTGACGCCCCCAAATTCGGGTCCCATCGAACCTCAGATCCGGTCCGCCACGATACTACTATCGTCAAACTATTTATATATTTTATTCATAATTTAATGAATATAACTTTGCTTATTACAATTTTGAATATAAATTCTTTCCATTTCCAGGATCTATGTAATGACCCCAAACTTTTATAAGTTTCAAATCTTGGTCATTTACCATTTCTGTCTTACATCATATTCGATGTTATATAAATATGCGGAATAATTTAAACTTTTTCGATCTCCTTTAAAACAAATCTTTTATTGATGTCTTAACTTGAATCAATTACATATCCTTGAATCAAATTATGTTATGATTCAATCTATTCGAATTACTGTATAAATTTTTACATCTCGATTCGAATTCCTCTATGTACCACATAGTACAATATAATAACTTAACATGTATTACACATCGTAAACTACTATCATGTACATCTACTAGAACCTAAACATGGTTCAAGGGCATATATTTAAATAAATCAATCAATCTCCCTCGATTACTATGGAACTCTATCAATCAAGTAGCACAAAATCTTTACCGTGAGTCCTTAACCTGCAAAAGTGATTATTTGCAAGGGTGAGCTCGACAGCCCAGTAATTCTAACAGTTTTAATGCAGTATATAGCATATAATAGCATATTCAGTTCATGCATTTATAATCAATTAATATTTACTACGCATGTTACTTCTCACATAACAGGCATAGAGATTTACTTCAAAAGCATATCATCAAATATCAACTTTTAACTTTCATACATATCTAATATGCATTTCATATATATACATCAACATTCGTATAGCATAATATAGCTCAATTAACAGTTATCGAATTCATATAACAAATAGGAACAGAAAGACTTGCCTGATTCGTAGTTTATCAACTACGACTTAACTGCTTAAAGTTTATCTGCACTGCGTGTGTTCCTACACAGTTATATAATCATAGATTCATACCCATTAGTCATACATTCATACATTCTTAATGTAATAATAATGTAACATTGTTCTCTATCTTGGTTTATAAGACCTTCCCTTTTTGCTTTCTTAGTAACTCTTAGAATAGCTATGTATATATAGTACACCTTAACCACCCGTACTTGACATCAACATTCATATATATCTATCACACACTTGACTCGCTATGTGTTCGACACATATTTAAAGTTTATAGATATGTGATCTACATCGTTCTTATATTTTACAAACTTTAATAAAATTTAACAACTCTGTGTTTTATATAACCATTACATGATCTCATGCTGAAACATCATCTATATCAAGTATTATAGCTTTAGACATTCATTACACATATCCTTTAAAGTTCGGATGACTACTAAAATAGTTTGGCAACACTGCCCTGCAGCGCAGCTGCGCTGCAGTTTGGCCTAGGATGGGCGCAGCTGCGTCGTCCCCTGGCCAGACCAGAATTGAATATTTAGTTCTCAGTTCACACTTCATTTCTTAACATCCATGAATGTTAACACATAATATTTACACACGTTAAGAGGTCATTTGTCAAAGTTTAGAACCTCTTGTGTTTATTCAAAGTTGTTTTCACACTTTAAGGCTTAACAACTTTCTATACACATGCTTACATGTAATCATATGTTTAGTATGGTTTATCACTTGAAATCTTACTTTAAGACATGCATAGTTCATATTACATCTATCTAGTAGTGTGCACATACCCATCATGCCTAGAGGCATAAAAGTCCTATCATGTTTGCACATATAGGCCATGTTTAAAGACCCAAAAGTTACTAGTATGTCATCCTACAAGTTCAGAAGTTTAGACAACACAATGCTCATGAATAATGTTTTCAAAACGTCTAAGTTTCTTTTCTTCAAATCCATGTCATGACAACCTAATCATGCAAGGCAACTTCGAATCATATGTCATATTTGTACATGTTTCTCTCTATGTCAAAATATAACCACTTCATGTTTTAATACTTAGTTTACAAAAGATAATGGAGTTTACCTTTGAAATCATTTTATCATGAATGATGTAGTATAGCACATATAAGACAACTTTAAAACTCTTATCATAAGTAACTAAGTCATGATAACTTCTTCTCAAGTTCAGAACCTACCTCATGTAGCATTCATGCACCTTAGTTCTATTATATCAAGTTTTTCTTGAAAACTTCTCTAACACAAGGTCTAACAAGTTTGATTATGAACAAAGACACTATAAACACCATATCATGCTCATTTATATTTAAACTCAATCATGTATATACACCACTAAGTTCAAAACTTATAGAACATAAGTTTCCACAAGGTTTGTTTTCAAAATCTTTAAGTTTCTTTTCAAAACACATACTAAGTCATGCTAATGCTTTCTATTATGAGTAAGGAAATCTTATATTTCATGCCTATTATCATGCATATTTATGTTTTATCACTTAGAATAACATATTCCATCGTCGGGAGCGCTATACTTGCGTATATGCTCGTTTGAAGCCCTCCGATCGCCTCAATTTGAAAACATAAAGAACAAAAGTTGTAGGTCTATTCGTCCTCGTTCCGTATCATCTTGAATCGTCTCAATCGGAGTCTTTATGAAAACGTTATGGCCATTTTACCAAAATAGGTCAAAGAAGTCACACTTAACAGACATTGGGCGCGGCCACGCCCATTACCCTCACCATTCCAGCGCGTCCGTGCCATTTCCCAGCGCCCAGCTGTGAGCCCATGCCCGCGCTCATGGGCGACGCGCCCGCGAGTGACTTCGCACAGATCACAGTTTTTGACATAACTTCCTCATTTTAGGTCCAAATTAGTTGGTTTTCGTTTCGTTGAACTCGTTAAACTATTAGCTACTCATCTACAGACTAATTATAACACTTCAAAAATATTAACTAACCCAAATATTAATCCAAAACTCATTTTCATACTAGATATTCATGTTTTGACAATTTAGCGAATTCGTTCACTACGAATTCGTTTCTCAACCAAATTGGTTCGTTTAACTTCCGTTGATTTTGTATTGAACTATATTAACAACATCTAGCAACAATTCATGGATTACAACAACCCTTAGCCATCAAATTTGTGACTCAAAGCAGGCATTTCATTACATTTTTCTAAGAAGTGAAGAACTTTGAATTCAAGAACATAAAAATCAGATTCTTACCTTCTTTGTGGCTTAGTTTACTTAATTCTCTCTCTCTCTCTCTCTGCACTATCTAGACTCCTCCTCAGCAACCCAACTCTTAAGCTTAGAATTATCAGACAATTTTTCACGCAACAGAAAATTGAGGAAGTCCAAATAATATTTTAATTAGGCTAAATATCATTCAGTTGGGTACTTTCAACCCATTATCACATTTAAATATCACCATGATTAATATCAGACATTTATTATCTTTCCATTAATTCTCTTTCTATTAATTCCAGTCAAACCTTCAGTCTAGTTTACTTTAATACTCAGACCACACAAGGCCTACTTATCTCATTTACTGGAGTTATATAATTCAAGTTCATTATTTTTATAATAAAATATTAGGGGTCTAGGCCACGTTTGACTTTTTTCTATTTCCACATTATTCTAATATTTATTTAATATAAGATTTAGGTGTCACACCTTACCTTAACGCTAAATTATTTAGCTCACCTTACACTTAAAATAATTAATATATACTCTATTAATTATTTAAATTATACACTATATGTATAATTATTGGATTGACCCAAGACAACTTCTCCCATTTTTATATTCAGCCACATCTTAAGTACTAATTTAATCCTTATGAGTCCTTAGAATTCATTTCTTGAATTTTAAATTCTAAAAACTGATCCTACAGACCGGCGCAGCTGCGCTGGTCACAGGCTTGGAAATGGCGCAGCTACGTCATACCAAGTTCAAAGGCAGACAAGTTCTGCATTAGCAAAAATAGAATCTACGCTCCTAAATACTTCACATATACCTCATAAATGGTAACTTATCTAAAATCAATATCTTCTTTGATTCCACCTCATAGATTACTATTTTCCTTAACAATTTAAGGATCGCACTTCGAGTTTTGCAACTCTATTTCCCTTATTAGTTTAACCAACTATAACATCTCCTTTACAGTTTCTTACCACCAATAATATAAAACTCGAATATAACACATACATTTATTCCTTTAATCTTCACTTCTCGTCGTGTATCAATTTACTCAATAATTCTCTAACCAATTTAAAGGTATATCGATTTTCTTCTCTCGTCAACAATGTACATATATACAAGTCTAAACCTAGCACGCGTCGAGTCTTTAATAGTATTCAATATAGTACGCTGAGTGGTTTCACACAAACAACCAACAAATTAGTTTTCGTCTCGTCTACACTGTTTTCACAGTGAGTTAGATCGGTTACTAATTCGTATATACCTCCGCTCTCTGAAGGAATTGTTTAGCCCACATCCACTATTAAAGAGTAAGGTTGCATTGCCTTAGACTTGATACTTACTCGTACAAATACTCAAGAAATTGGTGATTATCATATATATTTAATGTCACCAACTTACTATTATAAAATAATTTCACATAAATTATTTAACATCAATAAATAAATTTTATCCATCTTCATATTAATTCATCTCTACAATTTATAACAAATATATAATAACGATATATATTTATTAAACACAACATCACTTATTATATAGCTCATATTACCATACGTAACACAATACTACATACCTCGTATCACATATATATAATCTTGTTCGAACCCATCTCATGCTTTAAGAATTTTATCTACTAAATTCTTATTTTAATATTTTTTAAAAATTTGGGTTCTTACATCCTTTTCCCCTTATAAGGATACTGTGACGCCCCTAAAATAGATATACATCACCTATTCTGAGTTGCCAAATACATGGTACATAATACAAATATAATCTTTAATATACAACAAGAGAGTTGTGAGTTTTAATACAAATACTGCCTTTTAGACAATATCCACTCTCAAAATAAGTCCTCATTACATTTATTGTCACACTATTTAACAGAATAGTGAGGACTACTAATACTATCATCTGGACCGTCACTCCGTTCCCCGACTAGTCCCAGCTACGTTCTCATTTCCTGAAGAGAACAGTGAAAGAAAGGGTGAGCTCAACTAGCCCAATAAGAAATATTATGACTAAGATAATGCAGAATAAATTATCATTAGTCTTCAACAATGTTAAACTGATAAAATATAATAGACATCAAGTTTAACTGCAGCGGAACAAGCAATCCATTAAAAGAGTCAAGTAGAGAATAAAATCTACTATCTTTTATGGTTTAAAAGGTTTTTCATCACTTTTATCGCTGAGACTCAGCTCAATAAATAATCAACATCATTAAATCATCCCTACACTACAGGCCAAGGATACTCTTTAGTATCATGACCACAAATTATCCATACACTACGGGCCAAAGATAATCGTGTTTTCATCAACGGTCCTGATCATGCCATAAAACAATTCATCTTTGCACCCTTGGCCGAAGAGAATCCATAGCCATAATCATACCAAAAACTGTCCATCAATGCATTACGGGCCAATGAGGACTTTTTTCACATCATTTGTAACATTACGGTCATGATTATACCGAATAATCTCTTGTCATAATCATACCAAGTCCATCTATGCACTACAGGCCACAGATGACTTTTAACATAATATAAACATGAGGATGATGACAATGACATAATAATTCAATAAAACAAGTTCAAGAATTAATTTATCCAGGAACCAATAACGTCCAAATTGTCAACATGATACTTCTTTGTAGAGTAAAATTCAAGAATGCTCAGAAGAATATTTTCATAAAAAGATACTGGATGAAGCGCAAATATCAAGGATATTTCACTAATTTCATGAAACTGCAAATAGATTTTCACCGCCATGCGGTAGTCCACTTAGACAGATCATGTCCATAATTTAATAAGGAATGAATACAAAAGATTATTCACCATGCATGTGGTAATCCACATAGACAGGTTATTCCAACAAAATAATAAATAATGGAATAACAGAAGGATTCACCATGCGTGCGATAGACTGCAAAGACAGGTTATTCCTAACAGAATAATAAAGAATGGAACTAGGTCATGCGTAAACGCACAGACAGGATATTCCGATAGAATAATATGGAACGGAACCAGGTCAGGCAAAATTCGTACCGACAGGATATTTCAATAAAATATTAAAGAATGGAATAACAACAGAAATTACCATGCATGTGATAGACCGCACAGACAGGTTATTCTAACAGAATAATAATTAATGGAACCAGGTCAGGCGTAGTACGCACCAACAGGATATTCCGACAGAATAATAAAGAACGGAATAATAGAAAAATTTCACCATGTATGCGGTACTTCGCATAAACAGGTTATTCCAACATAATAATAAAGAATGGAATAACAGAAGTTCTCTTCATCAATACAAAAGAAATAATACCCCTTACCGTAAAAGAAACTGAATATAGAAAAAGAAAGGTAGCAGACTTCTCTTCTTCTTTCTCTCTATAATTTTCTCTCTCTAGAGTTTCAATGAATTCGTAAGAAATAATGAAGGAATGAGCTTCTATTTATAGAAGAATGGACTGCATAGTAATTAATTTATGAACGGTCCAAATTGATTTATTTTTAATCTGACGGTCCATATTTAAAGCAAAATCTTTTAAATAAAATATAATATATTCTATTTATAATCTAATAAAACGAATAACTTTATAAAAGTATTATGTTTTATATAAAAAGATTTTATTATGCAAAATACTATGCAGGCACTATGCAAAACTATGCATAATAAAATATAATATATTCTAATTATTGTCTAATAAAATAGATAACTTTATAAAAGTATTCTGTTTTATATAAAAAGATTTTCTGTTTTATTACATTAATAATACTAATAAAACAAAACTTATAATATATATATATATATATATATATATATATATATATATATAACAATCAACAATAATTGAATCAAATAACGTGAGATACTATGCAGCAACTACTGTAGCAATAATTGAACAAAATTGAGTGACTTCTCACGTTAACATCAATACTTAATACAGTGTGCTACTATGCAACCACGCGTATTACTGTATTTTTACTACCGAGTAGTTCAACAGTTTTAACGCTAAAACTTTCGCCGTTATTTTCATAAAAATATTTTTGTCCTTTTCTCAATCCGACAATAATTCCGTTGTGGGGCCCATCAATGATTGTGCCGTCGTACGAATATTCCCTATTAAAACGAATATTCCCCGACCAATCGAATATTATATAACAACTTGCATACTTTGCAACATTTATAAATACTACTCACAACTATAACATTATATCAAATCCACACCATAATATTAAAAAAATTTATTTTGAGAAAATTAAATCTTATTCGTAAAATTTGGAGTTTTACAATCTCCCCTACTTATGAAATTTTGCCCTCGAAATTTACGTACCTACCTAGTATGCCGAACAAGTGAGGATACCTTGACTTCATTTCAGATTCTAACTCTTGAGGTATAACCTTTGAGTGTCGAATATAAACCTTCTTATCCAAGATTTTAGCACGTATCTCCTCATACGTTAAATCATCCGCTATCTCATCCGGTTCTAAATTGATAATGTGGTTCGGGTCGTCCACATATTTACGTAACGTCGATACGTTAAAAATGTTATGAACACACGACATACTTAGCGATAAAACGAGTCTATAAGCCACAGTTCCTACTCGATCGAGGATTTCAAATGGGTTAATTAAATCGAGGGTTGAGACTTCCTCTCTTCATCGATTCTTGCTTCAAGAATAACGCCCTCTAGAACCTTCTTCTTCACATTCATCAGCTCTGAGTATGTAGCTTAAGCGGCTTTAACTTTATCGATTAAAGTCGATTCTAATCGTATATTCATTATCTTCACGTGGGTTCCTAGAGTCTTTAACTCTATCTTCATCATTTGTAAGTTATACGAAATGGGTCTTTGTGTTAACAACATCTCACTCGCATACAATCTCTTACTCAACGCGTCAGCTACCACGTTCTCACTTCTACGATGATATTGAATGGTACGATCGTAATCTTCAACAGCTCGAGCCAACGTCTTTGTCGCATAATACGTTCGTTTTAGTTGAAGAAATATTTGAGGGTTTAAGAAATGGGTTTTGTACTGGGGTCAATACAAAATTTGATTTCACGCTCTAGGGTAGGCTAAGAAGTCTTGAAGAATACGTCAGGAAATTTATTAACAATAGAAATATCGTTCAAAACTGTGACCCTCATCCAAGACTTGGATAGCACGTCACATTGATACCTATCAACTTGCCATCGTCATTGACGACGTCGCCTACAGAAAGTCTGGCTTCGGTGCATTCCATACAAGGAAGTAACCAGATAAAGGCTCAGGGCTATTTACTTATGACTTGATATGACAATGATTGACTTTAGTAGTTTGGTTACTTTGAATTCACATAACAGGTTGGTTAGGAGTATAAAAGCTAACAACCTTACAAAAAAATATGATGAGTAGTTAACCAATCGATTTCTAAAATCTCATCAAAGGCAAGTATTTTCAAAGAGATACGATTGACATGTAACGTGAAAGTGTTGATTTGAATCAAATAAGATTTATAAATAGTGGAGGTAACGAAGGTTTCTCCCAATAGAATTTTAATAGATAAATTAAAGTCTAACTTCTCCGGAGTTAAGTTCAAACATTGAACACAACTAGGTGAAATAAAAGAGTGAGTAGAACCGGTATCTAACACGGTATAGACTTCAAAAGAGTTTATGACTAACATACCCGTGATAATTTTATTCAGGTTCCTCGTCACGAAAAAAAATGCTCTCTCTTAAACTATCGGCTTTGGCTTGTATAGGACATCCTTTGGTATCACTATCCCAGCTGGACTTGACTTCACAATACAATAAAATTGAGCTAGGTGACCTTCTCTTCCGCAATTAAAACATGCTTTGGATTGCTGCGTACAGTTTGGACGGATGTGTCCCTCCTGTCCGTACTTGAAACATACGACCGGTGGTCGTTCTTCTTCCTTTGAAACGGGTGCTGGTGCCGACGTCTTCACATCATTGTTGAACTTTCTCTTCTTAAAATGTTCATTCTTATTGTTTTGGCCATGATTAACACCGAAGTGGATACCAGTTCTGGTATGTTGATTCCCTCCATGCTTATTGTCACCTCTTTGATGACTGTTATCACCGGTATTATCATTTTGTCGGCTGCTCTCTTTTGGTTGGGTTGACTCGTTATCGCGCTCCAATAATTGAGCCCTATTAACAACATCTGAATACAAACACAGTTTATGAGAGATAAGATATTGACGTATCTCAGGTTTCAAACCTCTTAGAAACATTCGCGTCATTCTCTCCTCATTATCAACCAAATGGGACGCAAATCGAGACAACTCGACAAACTTGGTTTCGTACTGCGACACGGTTATGTTTTTTTGCTCCAACTTGATAAATTCCACCTCCTTCATGTGACGAATGCTTTCAGGAAAGTACTTATCATTGAACAGCTCTTGGAACTTCTCCCAAGACATCTTGAGTGCGTCAGGCTGGGTACGTTTTACAAATTCCCACCAGTAATCTGCCTTTTCACGCAACATAAAGGTGGCAAAGGGAACCTTTTGTTCTTCTGAGCATCCCAAGACATCAAATATCTTGGTGATCTGCTTTAACCATGTCTCTGCCTTAAGTGGTTCTGGGTTTCCCAAAAACTCCGGTGGTCCCAGCTCCTTAAACTGCTTAGCGGTGACCAATCGTGGGTTGGCATTGTTTCCACCTGCATTATGAACAGGAGTCTCTCTCGTTTTGTTTTGCATGAATTCTAAAAAGCTCCTAAACGTACCATCATTCGTCATTTGATCAGTGTTGTTGTTTACAGGAGGATTATCGCCATCTTGTTGCACATTGTCCTGATTATTAATCTGTGGAGATTCAACGGTCTCCTGTGCTCCATTGCTTATCTCAATATTTTCAGATGCCATTTTCGAATACTGACACAAAACAAGGGTTAATTAACATATCACATATTATCTCTATACTCTGACCGACCAATTAAATAACAAGTAAACTTAGGTAGGTCATACTAGCGAAGGAATTCCCCGTCTCTCCCCTCCTAGTTCTTATCTCACATCTCAGCCAGGGATCATATCCCTAAGCTCTTATACCAACTGTGACAACCCCAAAATAGATATACATCACCTATTCTGAGTCGCCAAATACATGGTACAAAATACAAATACAATCTTTAATATACAACAAGAAAGCTGTGAGTTTTAATACAAATACTGTCTTTTAGACAATATCCACTCTCAAAACAAGTCCTCATTATATTTATTGTCACACTATTTAACAGAATAGTGAGGACTACTAATACTATCATCTGGACCGTCACTCCGTTCCCCGACTAGTCCCAGCTACGTTCTCATTTCCTGAAGAGAGCAGTGAAAGAAAGGGTGAGCTCAACTAGCCCAATAAGAAATATTATGACTAAGATAATGCAGAATAAATTATCATTAGTCTTCAACAATGTTAAACTGATAAAATACAATAGACATCAAGTTTAACTGCAGCGGAACAAGTAACCCATTAAAAGAGTCAAGTAGAGAATAAAATCTACTATCTTTTATGGTTTAAAAGATTTTTCATCACTTTTATCGCTGAGACTCAGCTCAATAAATAATCCACATCATTAAATCATCCATGCACTACAGGCCAAGGATATTTTTAGTATCATGACCACAAATTATCCATGCACTACGGGCCAAAGATAATCGTGTTTTCATCAACGATCCTGACCATGCCATAAAATAATTCATCTTTGCACCCTTGGCCGAAGAGAATCCATAGCCATAATCATACCAAAAACTGTCCATCAATGCATTACGGGCCAATGAGGACTTTTTTCACATCATTTGTAACATTACGGTCATGATTATACCGAATAATCCCTGGTCATAATCATACCAAGTCCATCTATGCACTACAGGCCACAGATGACTTTCAATATAATATAAACATGAGGATAATGACAATGACATAATAATTCAATAAAACAAGTTCAAGAATTACTTTATCCAGGAACCAATAACGTCCAAATTGTCAACATGATACTTCTTTGTAGAGTAAAATTCAAGAATGCTCAGAAGAATATTTTCATAAAAAGATACTGGATGAAGTGCAAATATCAAGGATATTTCACTAATTTCATGGAGTATAGAAGCCAAAACTTTAACCAACTGAGTATAATAGAATATGTGAAACTGCAAATAGATTTTCGCCGCCATGCGGTAGTCCACTTAGATAGATCATGTCCACAATTCAATAAGGAATGAATACAAAGGATCATTCACCATGCATGTGGTAATCCACATAGACAGGTTATTCCAATAAAATAATAAAGAATGGAATAACAGAAGGATTCATCATGCGTGCGATAGACTGCACAGACAGGTTATTCCTAACAGAATAATAAAGAATGGAACTAGGTCATGCGTAAATGCACAGACAGGATATTCCGATAGAATAATATGGAACGGAACCAGGTCAGGCGAAATTTGCACCGACAGGATATTCCAATAAAATATTAAAGAATGGAATAATAACAAAAATCACCATGCATGTGATAGACCGCACAGACAGGTTATTCTAACAGAATAATAATTAATGGAACCAGGTCAGGCGTAGTACGCACCAGCAGGATATTCCGACAGAATAATAAAGAACGGAATAATAGAAAATTTTCACCATGTATGCGGTACTTCGCATAAACAGGTTATTCCAACATAATAATAAAGAATGGAATAACAGAAGTTCTCTTCATCAATACAAAAGAAATAATACCTCTTACCGTAAAAGAAACTGAATATAGGAAAAGAAAGGTAGCAGACTTCTCTTCTTCTTTCTCTCTATAATTTTCTCTCTCTAGAGTTTCAATGAATTCGTACGAAATAATGAAGGAATGAGCTTCTATTTATAGAAGAATGGATTGCATAGTAATTAATTTATAAACGGTCCAGATTGATTTATTTTTAATCTGACGGTCCATATTTAAAGCAAAATCTTTTAAATAAAATATAATATATTCTATTTATAATCTAATAAAACGAATAACTTTATAAAAGTATTCTGTTTTATATAAAAAGATTTTACTATGCAAAACACTATGCAGGCATTATGCAACACTATGCATAATAAAATATAATATATTCTAATTATTGTCTAATAAAATAAATAACTTTATAAAAGTATTCTGTTTTATATAAAAAGATTTTCTATTTTATTACATTAATAATACTAATAAAACAAAACTTATATAATATATATATATATATATATATATATATATATATATATATATATATATATAACAATCAACAATAATTGAATCAAATAACGTGAGATACTATGCAGCAACTACTGTAGCAATAATTGAACAAAACTGAGTGACTTCTCACGTAAACATCAATACTCAATACCGTGTGCTACTATGCAACCACGCGTATTACTGTACATTTACTACCGAGTAGTTCAACAGTTTTAACGGTAAAACTTCCGCCGTTATTTTCATAAAAATATTTTTGTCGTTTTCTCAATCCGATAATAATTCCGTTGTGGGGACCACCAATGATTGTGTCGTCGTACGAATATTCCCTGTTAAAACGAATATTCTCCGACCAATCGAATATTATATAACGACTTGCATACTTTGCAACATTTATAAATACTACCCAGAACTATAGCATTATATCAAATCCACACCATAATATTAAAAAATTTTATTTCGAGAAAATTAAATCTTATTCGTAAAATTTAGGGTTTTTACAGATTCTGTCCTCGGAATCACCGAAACCTCCTCTACTCGATGCTAATCTGAATATTACATATATTCTTTTGAATACTTTTATCCATTCTCTTTTCGGAAGTTTTATTATAACTTTCTCACTTGCATTCTACCACATTCTCCTTTCTAAGGAACATTCTACTTACTACTTTCATCATTCAAAAGAATAAGAATCTTCCACGATTATTCAATAATCGGGAAGTAGTATGAATAACTCAGATTCCAATTTATGTTGAGGGGTCACACAAGACCGTGAACTAGTGCTTCAACACAATCCTTCACACTACAAACTAGAGTGTTCAATTACAAAGATTGAAAAACACCCTCCACACGTACCCTAGGTGGCCAGCCTATTGTACCACTATGTTGGGTCGTAACATAGTATTTTGTAAAGACTACATCCGTTACGCTCGAAACCATTGTCCCCAAAAACATGGCCCCATATAGGGTTGTTCACCTCAGCTTTTCAACACCTGAATCCGCACCAGAGCAATCTGGTTTGGTACAATTACTCAAGAATGCTTGAATTTCACAAATATTTTTTAACAGCTGTCTAGCCGAATCAAATAGCTTAGACTTTTATCAACAACTCAGACATCAATCGAAATAATTTAGCCAACTTAATTGACCTTCTTCATAATCTAAAAGAAAGCAAAAAAATCTTTTATGATGTCATGATAACGTACCAGATTAGTAGTACGTTGAGGATTCCGCTATTTTGTGACTTTGTCATATTATATCATACCATAGTGGGCTGACGATCTTTCGATCACAACCAACACTAGGTTCGACTACATTGATGACTCCATCGTTTACCATTTTTACACCATATCAAATGATGCACATGGTTAGAAATACATTTTGAAAATTTTTAAATCATTTTTGTCTTAGCCAAAACAATTAGTATAGACATAAGAATAACAGTATTATTTTTTAAACATCATTGGTTCAATCACAAGATCCAATGTTTTTCAAGAAAATAGAAGTGCAAACATCAACACGAAGTCAATATATTTTGAAAATCTAGCAGAGCTAGAGAATTTTGAAAATCCATTTTTCTCCATTAACTTCAATCTTTACTACATTGCTTCATTCTACCAGTCTTCAACACCATTAATGCTCACTATAGCAAAATTTCAAACTTCATAACATATATATATACCCGATATAGTTCATTAAACTTACTAAACTTTGGAAATCCAGGAACTTGTCATAATCATATGAGTTTAAGAACTTATCCTAGTCAGACCATAGGCGTCCATTCGCTAAGGGGTTCAAAATATATCATATGATCATGAGTCACGAACTTACTATAAGTATGAGCTTTAAGAACTCGCAACTTAACCTTATATTCTCTAACTATAACCTATCTATCTGTTATACACATGAGAAAAGAATCACATTCTCAACAGGTATATAGCAAATAGCGCGACACAGGCATTTCAATGATTAATAGTGCCAGAACTAAGTGGTTTTTACACCAACTACCTCGCCCATAACAAGGAATCATACAACTCAACTGCTGACATGGGTCCTCAATTAAAATCCCACCTAACTCTATCTCACACTTAACTTGCTCTTTGGTAGATACAAATTCTTCGAATCTCATCATACACAACTCTTCATGAGTCCACATCGTACCATTTCATAGTACATTCTCTTATAGCATCAAGTTATACACACTTAGTCGTTACAGACTATTTATCACTTCATAGCTTATTTTGATCACATCGTGATCATCGGTTAACTTAGGATTCTTTCCCATTATCAACTGAACTCCACTCGAGTTCTTTCTTATTATTTTGTCATCTTCATCTCATAGACACCATCTTCACATTTTTATTAACGGAGTTAGGAAACTCCTGAATTCTCATTCTCTAGATATTTCAAGATTCTTCTTTGAATCTTTGCTTATATATATTTTAATCTTTATCTTTCTCTCTCATAGGTTATAGCCTAAGGTAAACTTACCTAAAATTTATAACCTACAGCTTTGATACCAACCTGTGACGCCCCCAAATTCGGGTCCCATCGAACCTCGGATCCGATCTGCCACGATACTACTATCGTCAAACTATTTATATATTTTATTCATAACTTAATGAATATAACTTTGCTTATTACAATTTAGAATATAAATTCTTTCCATTTCCAGAATCTATGTAATGACCCCAAACTTTTAGAAGTTTCAAATCTTGGTCATTTACCATTCCTGTCTTACATCATATTCGATGTTATATAAATATGCGGAATAATTTAAAATTTTTCAATCTCCTTTAAAATAAATCTTTTATTGATGTCTTAACTTGAATCAATTACATATCCTTGAATCAAATTATGTTATGATTCAATCTATTCGAATTATTGTATAAATTTTTACATCTCGATTCGAATTCCTCTATGTACCACATAGTACAATATAACAACTTAACATGTATTACACATCGTAAACTACTATCATGTACATCTACTAGAACCTAAACATGGTTCAAGGGCATTTATTTAAATAAATCAATCAATCTCCCACGATTACTATTGAACTTTATCAATCAGTAGCACGAAATCTTTACCGTGAGTCCTTAACCTGCAAAAGTGGTTATTTGTAAGGGTGAGCTCGATAGCCAAGCAATTCTAATAGTTTTCATGTAGCACATAGAATATAATAGCATACTCAATTCTTGCATTCATAATCAATTAATATTTACTACGCATGTTACTTTTCACATAACAGGCATAGAGATTTACTTTAAAAGCATATCATCAAATATCAACTTTCAACTTTCATACATATCTAATATCCATTTCACATATATACATCAACATTCGCATAGCATAATATAGCTCAATTAACAGTTATCAAATTCATATAACAAATAGGAACTGAAAGACTTGCCTGATTCGTAGTTTATCAACTACGACTTAACTGCTTAAAGTTTATCTGCACTGCGTGTGTTCCTACACAGTTATATAATCATAGATTCATACCCATTAGTCATACATTCATACATTCTTAATGTAATAATAATGTAACATTGTTCTCTATCTTGGTTTATAAGACCTTCCCTTTTTGCTTTCTTAGTAAACTCTTAGAATAGCTATGTATATATAGTACACCTTAACCACCCGTATGTGCTCGTTTGACGCCCTTCAATCGCCTCCTATTACGTAATAGTCACAAAGATGACTGTTTTAACCTCTTCTAACGATCTCAAATTGAAAAACTTAAAGGAAAAAAGTTGTAGGTCTATTCGTCTTCGTTCCGTATCATCTTGAATCGCCTCAATCGGAGTCTGTATGAAAAAGTTATGGCCATTTTACCAAAATATGTCAAAGTAGTCACACTTAACAAACATTGGGCGCGGCCGCACCCATTACCTTCACCATTCCAGCGTGCCCGCACCATTTCCCAGCGACCAGCTGTAATGACCCAGAAATTCGTGTTGTCCAGAATTTAGGTTTAAAGAATTAGTTATTAATAAAACTAATTTTTATTAATACTATTCTGTGTTATGTGTTTATTCATCGTTCTAGAACCTAGGATGATTATAAGTCAGGAGTATTTTAGCTACGAGCTAGATTGAACAAATAAGAATTTTCAAGACGAAAATAAAATTTTTCCGGGAACAAAAATATTTTTGGGGAAAAAGACGAAATAGGCATTATTCACCCGACGAAACCCTAAGGGTTAGGGTTTGAATAACCTAAGCCTTTTTGAGAGTTCAGTATGTCGAAATGACATTCTGTTGAAAGATTTGACGATAATATGTCATGAAAAGTTAAGTAAGCCGATAAAAGTTTTTCTCGAAAAACGTGCACAAATCGAACGAAATAAAAACAACGAAAAGTACTGATATGTACTTTTCATTCGTTTAGCTACGTTAGGGTACAACGTGAAGGAAAACGCTTAATGTCGAAAAGTGTTTTTCAATTTTTCAGAAATCCGAAGAATACGTAAAATTTAATCAGTAAAGGAAAGACGAAATATCCAAAAATATTTGGATTTCGAGAATTTTAGTTTTTAAAACTGTCGGACGAAACCCGAAAGACGAAACCACAAGACTTACAGGCTAAGTTTCGTGAATAGTAAGGAGGTGGAGTAAGGAGGTGGAGTAAGGAGTAAGTAAACTTAAGGAATAAGTAAACTTAAAGGCTAAGAAGACTTTAGGGCTAAGTAAACTTAAGGGCTAAGAAGACTTAATGGTTAAGTAAGTGTGGAGGCTAAGTAAACTTGGTGGCTAAGCCTTGAATAGTAAGGAGGTTAAGGGGGCGAAATGACTAAATTGCCCTAGCTTTAGATTTTCTATAAATAGGAAGCCTTATGTTCATTTGATCGGATTTTGAAAATCCTACATCTTTGAGAGAGAAAGAGAGAGTTCGGATGGGAGAAAGAAGAGGAAGAGCTTGCCCGAATGTACGCTTTGTCCAACGGAGAAAGATTAAAGAAGAGAGGTAATCCGAAAACCTAGCTTCAAATAAATTTTCTTTAAGTTTTCTATGTTAAAACATAACTTAATGAGATTAAGAAGTAAATAATGTTAGGAATGATTTCATATGGTTGAAATCATTCAGAAAAGAAGAAATAAGAATTTGAAGTTTAGTTTGTAAATTTCTTAAGAAGGTATAAGATTCGTAATGAATTAGAACGATCCGAGTGGATTATATGAATAAGTAGGTGAAATAAGTAAGAAATGGTGTTTTATAACATCAAATTCTAATAAAAAGTAAAATCGTAATCTAAAATATCGATTAAAATGAAGAACGAACGAAGAACACGAAGAACACGCGAAGAACACGAAGAACGTTGTTGATGGACAAATTTAAAATCATCATAGGATAATTGTTGTTGATAGACAAGTTTAAAACCATTACGTATAAGTTAGATGCTTATTGCTTGGTTAGGAATGGTAGAAACGTTCATCAAGAACGGATTAAACTTAGCTATAACGAAGTTATGGCGAAAATTTTGTAAAAGACAAACGAGAATTAGAAAGTTAGTAAATGAACCCGAACGTGTAGGGTTTTATAGGAAAGTTACAAACCATCTTCCTTTTATAACTTAAACAGATCACGTCGTGATCTTATTCTATAATCATCTCCCTTAAAATTCTTTTCTTAACTCGTGATCGTTTTGTTTTACGATCCTCTTTTTTTCCCTTTTTTTCATCAATTACGACATTATTCGTTATCTTGGCTATTGGAGTTAGAAAACTCTCATTTCTTATCTTTATATCTCTTCAATATTCTTCTTTGAATCTTCTTATTTATATAATAATTCTTCCTTTAAGAATTTCTAACTTCATTTACATCGCTAAAAATTTCATTCAAGTTCTAAACTCTCATTATACGTGTCCATTTCTACACTTGGTACACATCGAGTCTCTAACAGTTTCAATATGGTACGCTGAGTGGTTTCCCATAAACAACCAACAAACTAGGTTCCGAGTTGCTAGTTCGTATATACCTCCGCTCTATGAAGGAATCGTTTAGCCCAGATACCATACATCAACTTCTAAAGAGTACAATTGCACCATACTTAGATATAACTCTCTATTCTTAAATTCTTTATCACTCTCTTTTTATAGACATTGTCTATTTATTATCACCTTACATCCTTATTATTGGAGTTGGGTAACCCCACATTCATATTCTTTATAACTCTGCGAGATTCTTCTTTGAATCCTGTCACACAAGTTTTAATCCCTTCTATAAAAATTTCTAAAATTACTTCTTATTGTTCAAACTCTATCTGAGCTTATTCATTCACTATCTTCACCTTTTCTTCTCTAAGGTTATAGCCTAAGGTACCCCTACCTAAGGTTTATAACCTACAGCTTTGATACCAACTTGTGACACCCCCAAATCTGGTACTTCAATTTTCACATGATTTGGTGTTCACTATTCAAAATCATATATCTATCTACCCATAATAAATGTAAACCATGCAATAGATAGAAATAAATCCTTACAACATCTGAATAATAAATACTATCCCAGGTCATACTAACCTTAAATGTCTATGCGGAAATATAAACAAATAATAAGTCTTAAACAACATCGAGTCTTAACAATAACATTCTTAAAATTTAATAACACGTCTTCATCACTTAATAGCTTTGCCCTTGCCTTTGCTAGAAGAAGGCTCGTCGGTTCTTTCGTTCTTAACTGCAATGTTATTATTACGCAAGAGTGAGCACGATTGCCCACAAGTATAAAAATAAAATAACAATATAATAACATGCGAGTGAATCGAAGAATTCTGAAATGAAGCTCAACTTTTGAACCAAAAATGATTACCAAGAATCAAAAGAATTCTGAGGGTCATAAGACCTTGACCTATGTCCTAGGTTATCAAAGATTATACTTGAAACATTTAACAGTTATAAGACTATGGACTCTTCTTCTCGTACTTAGGGGATCAGCCCTTAGTACCATACTGTGTAAAATATCTTAACGCTAACGCATAAGTAATCCCTTTACAGGGTTGTTCATCTCAGTTTGTCGTTAGAGTCCGCACCAAAGGAAGTTTGGTTTGGATAAATCAATAAGGGTTCTGAAATTTAGAACGTTCATCAACTATGGACTAGTCGAATCAATAAGGGTTCGTTAGTCTAACAAGGTTCAACAATAAATGGTATTTAAATTGAATAACAATCTCAAGAGATATACAATAGAACAAGTATTGTATAACAGATTCATACTTTGAAAAGATAATTAATCTTTAATATAACAAATCAAACTTGATTTAATAATGACAAGAATTGCTTGAAGTAATTTACAAACTTGAATAATGATAACAAGTAGGGTTAGGATACTTGCCTCGTGCGTAGATTACACTTTAACTAAACTCGTTTTTTGATTTAACTCCTACATATCAATTATGTTCACAATACCAGTCAATAATAACGTACTAAACATCATAAGTTTTTCTTTGTCTAATCTCAAATTCATGACTATATTTAGTCAAATTATCATACTTGTTTTCACATAATATAATACTACACGAACAACAAGTTAATTACATAATCAACTATTCAAATAACATGTAATTGTCTTCTTGACTTGGTAAAAACTCACTTTAATATCTCATTATATATCTAACAAGTTTTTATATTCATTAGACTAGGTTACGAACACATTTCTATACTTGAATATTGAAAAAAATGCATTTTCTGGACATTCTGCTAAGTGGCGCTATGGCGCCACTTTTGTACTGGGTCTTAGCGCTGCGGCGCCGTAACGCTACGGCTTGGTACATGGCGCTGTGGCGCGGGGAATCAGTGCTGGGGTTGGCGCTGCGGCGTGAGACATCAGTTCTGCAGTTGGCACCGCAGCGCGACACTCTAGAATTTGATTCCCAGTTCGCGAAGAACACAGAGTTCAGCGAAATGGACACTACATGATCATTAATTCTCCAAATTAAACATACCCACATGTTGGAATTCATATATAATCAATACCCAATATTTATAGAGTGATTTAAACCCATTAAAACACATAATCACATAATTAAATTATGCAAATTGTATTGTTTTTGATGTTCTTGAAGGTCTTGAAAATAATTCATGAAATTTAATACTACGGATTCGTTATAACACCGAATCCGTTCATTTAAGGTTTGGTCTCTTCATATCAACATGCATAATCAAATAAGAGTATAAATTTTACAAAACCATTTCTGTTTGACACATTAAATTTACGTATAAGGGCCATATGGCCAAAACCCAAACTCTGTAAATTTTAAAATAACAAGTCATCATATTACGAAACTTATGATATGGAATCATGAAATATATATATATATATATATATATATATATATATATATATATATATATATATATAACATGTTATGCTACTCGTATTATTACATATATCCATATAACAACACAATTTCTCAATTACAGAGACTTTACAGGATGAATGAAAGCCATTTTTATAAAAACTTAACAATGTAAATTGAAACTTTGGGGAGGAGAAGATTACCCTTAAAATAATTTCTCTGACTTTCACGTACTTCTAAAATACCACAATAATTCACACAGCTTCTCTCTATTTCACTGAAATTCTTTCTAAATTCTCTCTTAGTTAACTCATAAAAAATAATACGTCTTCTCAATAAGACTGATTAATAAAGAAGAATGCGTACGTGAGTGGAGGTCAGTTACCCATCATGGGTTAACTGCTATAACGCCCTTTAAAGCCTTGTTTGGCTAGCAACATAAATAATTCTTCTAATTATTTTAATTAACCTTTTATACTATAGTTTTAAATCATGTCACACCCTTATAAAATAAATCCAATATTTTATTTAATTTAATTTAAATAACATATAATAATTTCTCATAAATTCACATAGTCACATAATTAAATTTCTCATTAATAAATAATGTCAAATTATTAACTCTCTAATTAATAATTAAATTAATTAAAATAACAACAGGCTTATTAAATATTTTTTTTAATACAATAAGCTCACATAATGACATACTTCGAATAATAAAATTATCCACATTAATTTAATAAATGTAACACATATAATTAAATTAATCTATCACAATTGCATCAATTAATTATTTAATCTAATAATTAAATATTTATTTAATTTAAATAAATATTAAAATTAATTACAAAATCTCGGTTGTCACATTAGTCGTGTAAACTTATATTGCAAGAACACGAACCCTGAGAAGTAAAGTTAAGTAAACCAATGCGTAAGTTCAATATATGACTAATTGGTGTTTATATTTTCTCCTTATGTGTTATATAGGAAATGGGAATGAGCAATTCAGCGTAAGTTGTAGCTGTGTGTAACCTAACTTCATTTATAATCTAAATGAATGCTAATTTCTTAAACTTCTCAGATGTTGAACTTGAGAAGTCTTATCTATGTGCATATGTGCGATGTATGTACAAGGTGGTAGTATGTATGAGGCCTTGTGCCACAATTTGAACGCTTTGATATTTTTATGATATGAACTGTTCTGTGATTGAGCTGTTCAATACAAGTATGTTCTGTTTATACATGAGCCGTTATTGTTAAGTCTGTGCTAATGATTCTAGCCAGATAGGATGTGTATGAAAAAGGTAGAGGAATGAAAGTATTTCAAAGTGAAAGTGACTAATGTTTTAAAATGATTGGAATCGAGATTATTCCTATTATTCAAGCTGCTTCATAACCTTTGTTCGGTTATCAAAGTTCTAAAGAAATGTTTAAATTCTGAAAGTTGTTTGTTCAACTGTTATGACTTGCTGCGCAATTGAATGCTCACACTTGCTTAAATAAAAAACATTTTCAGTGAACGATGCTAGAATAACTTAAGGATCTCGTAGAGATCAAGCTGACGGTATCCAGATGAAATGTCAGTCAGAATGTGTATGAGCGAGAAGATCAAATGAAGACTTGTAGTGTAGAAAAATAAAACTGAACTATAGACTAGTTTAATGAACTGTTATGTATCCTTGGTGGCGGATAAAAGTCACTCTTGTAAGATAAAATGAATAATGTAATTATCATTATTTGTAATGAAAGAGGTTATAAGGTTTCCAGAACCTGGGATTTGAGAATGTATGTTGTTATATTTCAATATATAATGATGTATATTGGAGGAATGATGTACTCGTGACGTACGGAATCCGGGTATGAAGATAGACCGGATTTCGGGGCATTACAAGTTGGTATCAGAGCTGATAGGTTATAAACCTTAGGTAGGAGTACCTAAGACTATAATCATAGAGAGAAGTATAAGAAGATCACCACGTGATTATAGTGATTCGTAGTAACAGATGAGTTATTAAACGATGAATGATTTATAGCTAATGCTATGAATAAAGGGTACTATGAAGTAGTACGAGAAGAAGAACTCAGATTGAGTTATGAAGGATAGCATACGAATTAAAAAAAATTCGTATTAAGTAAAGAGAAAGTTAGAAGTTTTAGGATTTCAATTGAGAACTCATATCAGCAACTGAGTTGTATGATTCCTTATATGGGTGGGAAATTTATACGTGGTTTTAGAACAACTTAGCTCCTTATGCGATATAGTTGTTAAGTTGAAAAATTCTTTGTATGGGCAGAGAATTATCCTGGGTGTAACAACCGCTTAACTTCTTATATCGATTAGTAGATGAGTTGACCAATTCTCTGTATATGTAGGAAATTATGTTTGGTTTGACAATCACTTAGCTTCTGGTAGTTATAATCATTGGAATAGTATGTCGCACTATCAAGATGTATATGACGAGAAGGTGAATCTTTTCTCATATATATACTTGATAGGTAGAGAACGATAAGGTAGGTGCGAGTTCTTGAAACTCATACTTATGGTAGGTTCGTGACTCATAATAATATGGTATGTTTTCGAACGTCTCAGCGAATGGACGCCTATGGTCTGTCTGGATAGTTCTTAAACTCATATTATTGTGAAAAGTTTCTGAACTCATAATGTGTGGTAAGTTGATGGACTGTATTAAGATATAAGAATGTTTAGACTGAAAATGAGTTATGTTCAGTAGACTTAGCATTGAAGGTGTTAGAGAAGATTTAAGTATTGTCACAAGTAAGATAATGAAGGAAGATGGAGAAATAGGATATTCCAAGTCATCTAGCTATGCTAAATTTTGAAGTTTATTGAACTCGTGCTGATATGTACATTTTGAAAAGGAAAGAATTGGTTCAACTTTTGGAACCAACATATTTTAAAAGAGCTATTCTTGGTATGTCTATGCTAATTGTTTCGGCTAGACAAAAATTAATTTGAAATATCAAAATGAATTTTATATCATCTGTGCATTTGATGCAACGATGGTAAAAAGATGGAGTTATTAATGCAATTAAACCTGGTGTTGGATGTGGTCTTAGGATTAATAACCCGCTATGGTATGATGTATAATGACGAAGTCACAAACTGACGAAGTCCTCAACGTACTGTGAAAAGTACGGTATCATGACGTCATAAAATGTTTTGATGTATTGCGAAAAGAATTTAAAGAAGTAGTCAATGTCAATTGAGTTAACTAGAGGAATGTTTCACGTTGATATCCAATTTATTGGTATGGTCTAAGCTACTTGATTCGGCTAGACAAATGGTATGTCATGTTATAAAAAAATTGAGCTTTCTTTGAGAACTTGTGTCAAACCAAATTATTTTGGTGCGGAATCTAATGATTAAGTCTGAGGAGAACAGGGAAGAGGTAGTTTACTTTCTTTGTGATTGTAAAATGATCGTTAAAGAAGGGTTTACGGCGAAATGATGTTTAACCTAGTAAGAGTTCATGGCCGATTTGACCCCTCAGTAAAAGTATGAAACGTTTTAAAAGGAAATTTTATATTCCTCGTTATTCCTTCTACTTCATTATTCTTGATAGGTTATGGAGGTTAGGAATGATGGAAAGATAAGAACTCCGTTGAAACGAAGTTGAGAAGTAGAGTAAGCTAAAATTTCGAGGATGAAATTTCTGTGAAGAAGGGGTGCATGTGATGACCCGGGTAAGGGTGTGGTTTTAAGAAATTCCGAGGATGGAATTTTTATAAGGAGGGAAGAGTGTAACGACTCGGAAATTTGGGTTGTCCAGAATTTAGGTTTAAAGAATTAGTTATTAATAAAACTAATTTTTATTAATACTATTTTATGCTATGTATTTATTAATCGTTCTAGAACCTAGGATGATTATAAGTTGAGAGTATTCTGGCTACAAGCTAGATTGAACAAATAAAAATTTTCAAGACGAAAATAAAAATTTTCCGGGAAAAAAATATTTTCGGGAAAAAAGACGAAATAGGCACTATTCACCCGACAAAACCCCAAGGGTTAGGGTTTGAATAACCTAAGCCTTTTTGAGAGTTCGGTATGTCGAAATGACATTCCGTCGAAAGATTGGACGATAATATGTCATGAAAATTTAAGTAAGCCGATAAAAGTTTTTCTCGAAAAACGTGCAGAAATCGAATGAAATAAAAACGACGAAAAGTACGGCTACGTATTTTTCATTCGTTTAGCTACGTTAGGGTAAAACGTGAAGGAAAACGCTTAATGTCAAAAAGTGTTTTTCAATTTTTCAGAAATCCGAAGAATACGTAAAAGTTAATCAGTAAAGGAAAGACGAAATATCCAAAAATATTTGGATTTCGAGAATTTTAGTTTTTAAAACTGTCGGACAAAACCTGAAAGACAAAATCACAAAACTTACATGCTAAGTTTCGTGAATAGTAAGGAAGTGGAGTAAGGAGTAATTAAACTTAAGGAGTAAGTAAACTTAAGGAGTAAGTAAACTTAAAGGCTAAGAAGACTTAAGGGCTAAGTAAACCTAAGGGCTAAGAAGACTTAATGGTTAAGTAAGTGTGGAGGCTAAGTAAACTTGGTGGCTAAGCCTTGAATAGTAAGGAGGTTAAGGGGGCCAAATGACCAAATTGCCCTAGCTTTAGATTTCTATAAATAAGAAGCCTTATGTTCATTTGATGGGATTTTGAAAATCCTACATCTTTGAGAGAGAGAAAGAGTTCGGATGGGAGAAAGAAGAAGAAGAGGAAGAGCTTGCCCGAATGCACGCTTTGTCCAACGGAGGAAGATTAAAGAAGAGAGGTAATCCGAAAACCTAGCTTCAAATAAATTTTCTTTAAGTTTTCTATGTTAAAACATAACTTAATGAGAATAAGAAGTAAACAATGTTATGAATGATTTCATATGGTTGAAATCATTCAGAAAAGAAGAAATAAGAATTTGAAGTTTAGTTTGTAATTTCTTAAGGAAGTATAAGATTTATAATGAATTAGAACGATCCGAGTGGATTATATGAATAAGTAGGTGAAATAAGTAAGGAATGATGTTTTATAGAATCAAATTCCAATAAAAAGTGAAATCGTAATCCAAAATATCGATTAAAATGAAGAACGAATGAAGAACACGCGAAGAACACGAAGAACGTTGTTGATGTACAAATTTAAAACCATCATACGATAATTGTTGTTGATGGACAAGTTTAAAACCATCGCGTATAAGTTAGATTATTATTGCTTGGTTAGGAATGGTAGAAACGTTCATGAAGAACGGATTAAACTTAGCTATAACGAAGTTATGGCAAAAATTTCGTAAAAGACAAACGAGAATTAGAAAGTTAGTAAATGAACCCGAACGTGTAGGGTTTCATAGGAAAGTAAGACAACGTAAAAAATGTGAGTCGTGGACTCAAGAACGCGAGTTTTGAGTTCGAATGACCGAATTACGGACGTACGAACGAAGAATGTTAAAAATGTAAAATGAATAAAGGGGAAGATCAAGCCAATCGAATGTCACGTTAACATATTCAGAACAAAGCTGTTTGAGGGGAATTGAAGTACGTAAGATAAGGAATATAATGGCTTTGGAACGACCTCATTCTAAGTTATAACGAAGAAGTAATGAGATCGGGAAGTAAGCGTCTCAAAGTGGATTTAACACTTAGAGAAATTTTCAAGAACTAGGGCTTGGCGCCGCGGCGCCAGCCATGCCTTGTTATGTGGCACTGTAGCACCAGACCGGGGAACCGAGTACTGCCAACTCGCGCCGCGACACGAGACTTAAAGGAGAGAGTGCCGCCGCAGCGCCAGTGTAGAGAAAAAACCAGAGATGAGCTTTTAATTGCTCAACTCTTAGGGGGAAACGTAAGGGAAGATAAAGAACATAATGTTCAACTAATGTAACAATTAAGCAAGTTAATTAAACCTTAAATGAAGGTTGAACAGAAAGATTAAACAAGATTAAAAGACAAAGATTTTATGTACGGGTTACGAAACCGATATCCGGGGACCGTAGTCACGATGAATGAACGTGAGGGATTGCTATGATTGTAATTTTTGAGACGTTGAGTGATGAGGGTAATGAATAACATTTCGATGATATGTCATGATAATGAGAGATAAGTGTGAAGCGTATAGACACTGTGAACGCAATGATTGTTGCGATGGACAATCAGCCTTAGGATACAACGATCGGTATGGCTTCGACACTAAGAACGAGTAATGAACATGGGGTTCATGTAAGGGATAACGAAAGTATTAAATAAGATATGAATTATCAAGAAAGTCGTAGTGAACGGTAATAAGATTAATGAAAGCCAAATGTGAGTGGGATAAGGAATGAATCCTGAGGTATGGCATTTAGTTGCCAGAAAGCCGTAAAGAATAAGAAATTAATTTAACGAACATTAAGCTTGATGGTTCGGATAAGTTACGATAAGTTAGGTTGTGGTACAATCGTAACCTTTGATGGTTGACATATGGGAGCCGGGCTAAACAATTCCTTCAGAGAGCGAAGGTATATACAAAACTGGCAACCGATCTAACTCACTGTGATGGTAGTGTAGATGAGACGGGAACTTGTTTGTTGGTTGTTTGTGAAAAACCGCTCAGAGTACCATATGGACTACTAACAGAGAAGCGATGTGTGTTGAGTCCTATAGAAGTTATAAAAATAAGATAAGATTATAAATCATCAAAGATGATGAACGTTTTGAGTAAGACATCTCCGTATGTCATGAAGCCGTAAACTGGTAAAGAAAGTTAGTCGCGTAAACTTATATTGCAAGAACGTGAACCCTAAGAAGTAAAGTTAAGTAAACCAATGTGTAAGTTCAATATATGACTAATTGGTGTTTATGTTTTCCCCTTATGTGTTATATAGGAAATGGGAATGAGCAGTTCAACGTAAGTTGTAGCTGTGTGTAAGGCAAATTTCCTAACTTCATTCATAATCTAAATGAATGCTAGTTTCTTAAACTTCTCAGAAGTTGAACTTGAGAAGTCTTGTCTATGTGCATATGTGCGATGTATGTGCAAGGTGGTAGTATGTATGAGGCCTTGTGCCATAATTTAAACACTTCGATGTTTCTATGATATGAACTGTTCTGTGATTGAGCTGTTCAATACAAGTATGTTCTGTTTATACATGAGCCGTTATTGTTAAGCCTGTGCTAATGATTCTAGCCAGACAGGATGTGTATGAAAAAGGTAGAGGAATGAAAGTATTTCAAAGTGAAAGTGACTGCTGTTTTAAAATGATAGGAATCGAGATTATTCCTATTATTCAAGCTGCTTCATAACCTTTGTTCGGTTATCGAAGTTCTAAAGAAATGTTTAAATTCTGAAAGTTGTTTGTTCAACTGTTTTGACTTGTTGGGCAATTGAATGCTCTCACTTGCTTAAATGAAAAACATTTTCAGTGAACGATGCTAGAAGAACTTAAGGATGCCGTAGAGATCAAGCTGACGGTATCCAGATGAAATGCCAGTCAGAATGTGTATGAGCGAGAAGATCAAATGAAGACTTGTAGTGTAGAAAGACGAAACTGAACTATAGACTTGTTTAATGAACTGTTATGTATCCTTGGTGGCGGATAAAAGTCACTCTTGGAAGATGAAATGAATAATGTTATCATTATTTGTAATGAAAGAGGTTATAAGGTTTCCAGAACCTGGGATTTGAGAATATATGTTGTTATATTTCAGTATATAATGATGTATGTTGGAGGAATGATGTACTCGTGACGTACGGAATCCGGATATGAAGATAGACCGAATTTTGGGGCATTACACCAGCTGTACGCCCGCGCCCACGGGCGGCGCGCCCGCGCGTTGCTTCGCACAGATCACAGTATTTGCCATAACTTCCTCATTTTAAGTCCGAATTAGTTGGTTTTTGATTCGTTGAACTCATTAAACTCTTAGCTACTCATCTACAGACTAATTATAACACTTCAAAAATATTAACTAATCCAAAACTCATGTTCATACTAGATGTTCATGTTTTGACAATTTAATGAATTCGTTCACTACGAATTCATTTCTCAACCAAATTGGTTCGTTTAACTTCCGTTGATTTTGTATTGAACTATATTAACAACATCTACCAACAATTCATGGATTACAACAACCCTTAGCCATCAAATTTGTGTCTCAAAGCATGTATTTCATTATATTTTTCTAAGAAGTGAAGAATTTTGAATTCAAGAACATAAAAATCAGATTCTTACCTTCTTTGTGGCTTAGTTTACTTAATTCTCTCTCTCTGCACTATCTAGACTCCTCCTCAGCAACCCAACTCTTAAGCTTAGAATTATCAGACAATTTTTCACGCAACAGAAAACTGAGGAAGGTGAGCTTCTATTTATGGAGAATTGATTGACCAGTTTATAGCTTTGCACCCAGGTTTGATTCAATGCGAAATGAGAGTAAACATCAAATAATCAAGAGTTGGCCAATTGCTCCCTTGTAGCCATCATCATAGCTGACTTAGCTCTTAACTACCGACTCACTTTTACGCAATGTAATACTAGGCCACTGTTCATGTACTGATAAATGACACTTATTTTGGGACAAGGCTAATTCTCAGCACTAAAGCTTAGTTTAGTTAACTCTCAAAAATATAATCTTAATGTACCATTGTTACCATATTAGAAAATTATAAATTATTTATGTACTCACATCATATACCCCATGTACATTTGGGCTAATCTAAATAATATTTTAATTAGGCTAAATATCATTCAGTTGGGTACTTTCAACCCATTATCACATTTAAATATCACCATGATTAATATCTGCCATTTATTATCTTTCCATTAATTCTCTTTCTATTAATTTCAGTCAAACCTTCAGTCTAGTTTACTTTAATACTCAGACCACACAAGGCCTATTTATCTCATTTACTGGAGTTATATAACTCAAGCTCATTATTTCTATAATAAAATATTAGGGGTCTAGGCCACGTTTGGCTTTTTTCCAATTCCACATTATTTTAATATTTATTTAATATAAGATTTAGGTGTCACACCTTACCTTAACGCTAAATTATTTAGCTCACCTTACACTTAAAATAATTAATATATACTCTATTAATTATTTAACTTATACACTATATGTATTATTATTGGATTGACCCAAGACAACTTCTCCCATTTTTATATTCAGCCACATCTTAAGTACTAATTTAATCCTTATGAGTCCTTAGAATTCATTTCTTGAATTTTAAATTCCAAAAACTGATCCTACAGACCAGCGCAGCTGCGCTGGTCACAGGCTTGGAAATGGCGCAGTTGCGCCATACCAAGTTCAGAGGCAGACAGGTTCTGCATTAGCAAAAATAGAATCTACGCTCCTAAATACTTCACATATACCTCATAAATGGTAACTTATCTAAAATCAATATCTTCTTTGATTCCACCTCATCGATTACTATTTTCCTTAACAATTTAAAGATCACACTTCGAGTTTTGCAACTCTATTTCCCTTATTAGTTTAACCAACTATAACATCTCCTTTACAGTTTCTTACCACCAATAATACAAAACTCGAATATAACACATACATTCATTCCTTTAATCTTCACTTCTCGTCGTGTATCAATTTACTCAATAATTCTCTAACCAATTTAAAGGTATATCGATTTTCATCTCTCGTCAACAACGTACATATATACAAGTCTAAACCTAGCACACGTCGAGTCTTTAATAGTATTCAATATAGTACGCTGAGTGGTTTTTCACAAACAACCAACAAATTAGTTTCCGTCTCGTCTACACTGTTTTTACAGTGAGTTAGATCGGTTACTAATTCGTATATACCTCCGCTCTCTGAAGGAATTGTTTAGCCCAGCTCCTATACATCCACCATTAAAAAGTACGGTTGCACTGCCATAGACTTGATACTTACTCGTACAAATACTCAAGAAATTGGTGATTATCAAAGATATTTAATGTCACCAACTTACTATTATAAAATAATTTCACATAAATTATTTAACATCAATAGATAAATTTTATCCATCTTCATATTAATTCATCTCTACAATTTATAACAAATATATAATAACGATATATATTTATTAAACACAACATCACTTATTACATAGCTCATATTACCCTATGTAACACAATACTACATACCTCGTATCACATATATATATATATATATATATATATATATATTCTTGTTCGAACCCATCTCATGCTTTAAGAACTTTATCTACTAAATTCTTATTTTAATATTTTCTAAAAATTCATGTTCTTACAGTAAAAATCCTCCTGAGTAAAAGGTCCCTCTAACAAAGTAAAGTCATCCACACCCATCAATGGGATCTTAGTGATCGGCTGTGACAAAGGCCAATAACGCCTGGCAGGAGGAAAGAGCGAAATGCGTATCTCTCCTGTAGTGCTCTTGATAGCACGCTCTCCCAAATAGAGCTCCCAACCTCCATTAGTAAGGAGATGAATTCGACGGGTGGACAATACATACTCGACACCAGTCGAAAAACCACCCTCGACGCCAACTGTCAAGTGGTCCTCAGAGTAAGGAACCCATGTAATGACCTCTGCGGTCAACAACTCCAACTGTAGGTGAGAATGGGTGAAACCCTCAGCTAAAGGAACCTCCGCCAAATTAGAGAAATGACATCGCCATCCCCGTGGATAGGTGCCCAAACCTAGCATGGTAACGGGATGAAGACATGGGAGCCTCTCATATGCCCAAAACTGTGAATACAAAGATCAAATATATGCGGTCAGACAAACTGGCAATCCGAACAAAGGGAAATCAAAAAAGAAAATGCTCTCCAATAGGAATGGGTAGAACCCTAACCAAGCCTCCGTCACGCCCTCTGAGCGTAGGTGCATCCCCCTGAGGAAGTAGGCAAAGGTGTAGGAGCCCCAATCAAACTCTCTGATACGGTCCACCTCCCGAGTGATGCTGACTAAAGCGAATGACACCGTCGAAGAGTTATCAGCCAGGAAATAACCCCTGAGGATGATCAGAAATAATCGCCAAAGGATACGATCTCTAACCCTCCGATCATCGGACAATGGCTCCGTCAGACCCTCATTTAGGGCATCTACACTCATGGGACCAGAACAGACTGTCCTACCCTTGAGCGTCGTAGTCGGGACTCCCAACAAGGATCTGACGGCAATCGGGAAAATCAAAACCCTTGCCCCCATAAATGGAAAAAGGAAGATCAACACGGCTATGACCTCGTTCGCGTGAAGATATATCGTGGGGTGATGACTCAAATCATCCAGAAGCTCTGGAATCATCACATTTATAACTGGAAGCTCCCTACGGGAAATGGAAAAAGAAAGAGCAGGATCTGCAATGGGTACGTCCTCCTCCTCATCCTCAACATCCGGTCTCTCAACCCAGATAGGACAAATCATTGACTCAATCAATCGAAGAGGCTGTCGGGCTGGGTGAGGCCGAGGAACATCTGAAGCTCTCCTCCTCACACCTGAAGAGGTCCTACGGGAGCTACTCGACTAGTCTGGATCCATATATCTAGACAAAAGTCTCCAAATCACCTCAGAAAGGATGTGGTAAATTCTAACCTGAAGCTCATTAAATTCAGTTCGTAGCTATATGCATTCATGCATTACTTTAACATACATCTGCAGTAGAGTTAAAAATACATGTTCATTCAATACCTAGACTCATGAAAAAATTTTGCCAGAGTCTCCTTTGTAAAAAAGGACTATCCATATGCACATAGGCATGACTAGGTGGCCATGCAGTAGCACACCAACTCAAAGTCATAAACATCTTATATGCATGAAAAAACATCAAAGTCATATCCATAAGGGTAGCCTAATTACCAGGATTACTTTGCTTCAAAGCCTTGTAAATGCTTTTGTGGCTCTTATATCTTTCGATCCTTATAATATATAGGTATTTTGATTGATGTAGTTTGTAGTCAATATACCAAGGTACAAAGATGATACACTCGTTTAGACTGAGTAAGATTCTATGGTGCAGATTTATATTGGTCAAAGTACAGCCAGAGGCTGGTGTTCATCAGTTTTCTGGGTTTTCCAGAAAATGCAGTCATGCTCGGTCAACGATATTTGACCATTAATTCTAGTAAACCTATGAATTAATTAAGAGTTTGAGTGTCACAGATATGTAGTATATATGTCAAGGTATCATTACATAACAATTAGACATCCTAACAATAAATAGAAAGCAAATTAAAGTCCAGTCAAAGTTCCCTACTTAACCTGTTCTTGAGATTTCTGGGTAACCCAGAAATCAAAACTTCGTGGTCGGTCAATGACATTTGATCACTTATATCTTGCAATATATGAATCCAATAGACCTGATTTCTCTTCTATATTACTAACCACATGTAATACTACAACTAGCATACAATTAACAACCAAGGATCTATAGGCTCTGACATTCGAACGTCGGACCTATTTTTCCAGATTTTTCAGATTGTTTAAAACATCATTTTGATGCATCTAGATGTTATGAAAATATGATCTACCAACTTAGAATACTTACTAACATGTTATTACACATAATTAAACAACAAAATAACATATCTAACATAGCAACAAAGATCTAGGTTAAAATTAGGGTTTGTACCTTTCTTGAGTGATTTTGGATTTCCGACTTCTTATTTTGATCTTGCTATCAATAGGGCTTCTATAGGTATGATATATGAGTGTATAAGCTTAAGAAATTCGTGGGTTTGGCTTGTAGTAAGGCGGCTATTTATAGAGTTTTGCAACTAGGGTTTTTGGTCATTTTTCCACCTACTTGCCTCCCTTAATATCTGATTTTGTTAACTTGTGGTGCTTAGGGGATGATATCAGGTCATGTGCTCCCTTGAAACTTGATATGGTGACTTACAACCTACTTGTAAGCTAGTTCATCATAATTAGTAGCTTAACTATGCCCTAATCTTCCTTAATCAAAATTAGGGTTTTGGATTCTATGATTAGGGTTACTTAATGATGTTATTAACACCTAACTAAAGGGTTTAAGATAACCTAACTAGGGTTAGATCTAACTAATTAGGGTTAGGGTAACAAATTTAGGATTATGGTTTATAAATCTAGGATTAGGGTTTCCTAATTTAGATATTAGGGTTCCTAACTTAGGTTTTTGCACAAATGTCAACAAGCACGACGAAGTATTTTATCAGTGTAAGCACGATAAAGCAACTTGTCAAAACACATATACTGGAAAGTCCATTTTTAGAAGAAAATTATTTAAGCACGACATGTCAAGCACGTCAACTTTCGGACAAAAATTCATTTGACCTGATTCTACAATAGAGTATATAATTATACAATACACATTCAGAATGAAGAGATTTTATTTAATAACACATAATTTACATAACCGAGTCTTATTAGGGTTTTTGAGGTTTCACAAAAGTTGTATGCAAAATTCACCAAGTGTGAATTTTGGCTTGAAAGAATGTAGTTTTTAGGGCACGTTATTGACAAAGATGGGATTTTAGTGGATCCAGCGAATGTGGAAGTGGTTATTAATTGGGAGCAGCCGAAAACACCAACCGAGGTGCAGAGTTTCTTAGGTTTAGCGGGATACTATCGAAGGTTCATCCAGGACTTTTCTAAAATAGCTACCCCATTGACAAATTTGACGAGGAAGTCTGTGAAGTATGTGTGGACGGAGAAGTGTGAGAACAATTTTTAAGAACTGAAGAGGAGGTTAAGTAAAGCACCTGTATTATCTTTACCAGATGATACGGGAAAGTTTGTAGTTTATAGCGATGCTTCGCATAGAGGACTAGGTTGTGTGCTCATACAGCATGGCAAGGTCATTACGTATGTGTCACGGCAGCTAAAGGATTATGGGAAAGTTTATCCTACTCATGACCTAGAATTGGCAACAGTAGTTTTTGCATTAAAGATATGGAGACACAATCTATATGGTGAGAAGTGTGAGATATACACGGACCATAAAAGTCTGAAATATATCTTCAAGCAAAAGGAGTTGAATATGAGACAGAGAAGGTGGTTAGAAATGATAAAAGATTACAATTGTGATATCTTATATCATCCAGGGAAGGCAAACGTTGTAGCCGGTGCATTAAGTAGGAAGGGTCGAGAAAAGTTATCAATGTTAACGACTCAGAATGAGTTAGTAACAGAGATGGCAAAGATGGAGCTAGAAGTTAGGTTACCGAGTGAATCGGTAAAGAAGTTATTTACAATGGAGGCTCGACAAACAATTGTGTAACGAGTTAAGGAAGTACAATTAAAAGAAGAGGAGTGCGAGCGAACGAAGAAGAGAATTAAAGATGGTGAGAAGACTAAGTATAGCCTTAACAAGGAGGGGTTACTTTATTTTGAAGGAAGAATTTGGGTTCCGTGTAATGTGAAATTAAAAGAAGAGATAATGGGAGAGGCCGATAGTTCGAGGTACTCAATACATCCAGGTAGCATCAAGATGTATCAGGACCTTCAGTAGAACTTTTGGTGGTCGAACATGAAAAGAGCAATAGCAGAATATGTTAATAGGTGCTTAACTTGTCAAAAATTTAAGGTCGAACATCAACGACTGAGTGGATTACTACAATCACTAGAGATTCTGGAGTGGAAGTGGGAGCATATCACGATGGACTTTGTGGTGGGACTTCCAATGATGAAGAAGGGATACGACGGTATTTGGGTAATAGTGGATCGTTTGACGAAGTCGGCTCACTTTTTGCCGATAGGAGTTAGGTATAACCTAGAGCAATTAGCTAAGCTTTATGTTAAGGAAATCATTTCAAGACATGGAGTACCAGTTTTGATTGTGTCAAATCATGATCCATGATTCACATCGAATTTCTGGAGTTTGCAAGAGCAAATAGGAATGAAGTTGAGGTTGAGTACACCATACCATCCTTAGACTGATGGTCAAAGTGAACGGACAATTCAAACGTTAGAAGATATGTTAAGATCTTGCGTTATGGATTTTAAGGGGAGTTGGGACGAACATCTACCTTTGGTGGAGTTCGCTTACAATAATAGTTTTCACGCTAGTATAGGTATGCCGCCTTATGAAGCGTTATATGGAAAGAAGTGCAAGACGCCATTGTGCTGGGATGAAGTAGATGAATATTGGATGTTGGGACCTAAGATGGTACAACAAACGGCAGACATAGTGAAGTTAATACGTATTCGACTAGTAGCGACTCAAGATAGACAGAAGAAGTATGCGGATCCTCACCGTGAAAAGAGGGAGTTTAAAGTCGGTTCATATGTCTTTCTAAAGGTGTCGCCTTGGAAAAGGAAGATACGCTTTGGGAAGAAAGGGAAGTTAAGTTCAAGGTTTATAGGACCTTTTGAAATTTTAAGGAGAGTAGGAGAGGTAGCTTACGAAGTAGCTTTACCTACAGAGTTGGAACGTATACATAATGTGTTTCACGTGTCAGTATTGCGTCCTTCTAAACCGGACTATAAGCACGTAATAGAGTATGAACCTTTTCAGATAGAAAAAGACTTAACGTATGAAGAACTTCCAATTCAGATTATTGATATGAAGGAACAAGTCTTAAGGAATAAGATAATACATTCGGTGAAGGTAATTTGTAGGAACCACAATACCGAAGAAGCGACGTGGGAACTCGAGAGTAAAATGAAGGAAAACTTTTCACATTTGTTTACTTAATTGTATCGAGATTCTGGGGACAGAATCCTTATAAGGGGGGAAGAATATAACGCCCAAGAAAATCGGATTATTATGTGAATTAAGTTTTATTTGAATTATTTGAATTAAATGAATTTAATTGTTTATTAAAGTGAGTAAGATGTTTAAAGGTCGTTCTATGACCTAGAATGTGCGAATGTGGTTAGGATTCTGGCTATGTGCTAGAATTAAATGATTTGAATTTTCAAGACGAAAATAAAAGTTTTTCGAGAAATTTCCGTAAAAACACTATCCATCCATTTCTGCTCGGGAATTAATTTTGAATTTCCAAGAAACGCGTAATGATAGAATTCTAAGACGAGATGGAATATCCAATAATATTTCAGTTATGGCAAACAAAGTTTTTGCCTGCAGACTTAAAACCCTAAGGGTTAGGAAAAGTAAAATTTAAGAACTAATTGATTACGTATAATAAGAATTATTATTATACGTGAAGAATACGAGTATAATATTAGTTATTATAAGAGTATAATATGAAGATTAATACGACGTATAATACGAATATCGTACGAAGTATATATGAAGAGAATACTAGAATTATACGATAATAATACGACTTGTTCTTAATGGACTTTAGCTTTTGTACCTAGACTTTGTCAAGCCCAATTGGATAATGAATGAGGCCCAATGATGAATTATATCAAGCCCTAATGTTAAATTAAATCAAGCCCAAAGTTAGACCCGATATGAATTAATTCTAAGTCTGAACCAAGAAACGAACCGTGGGTCGAACCGATGGATCACCGGATGGGTAAAACCCATGGGGCAAGAGGGGCGACTACTTGGTGGCCAAGGAAGGAGAATTTCTTTCCTTGCAAGAATGGAATAGTAAGGTGGTGGCCCTTTTGACCAAAATGTCCTCCATTTGATTTTCTATAACTAGAAGCTTAGGTTGGTTCATTTGTTTGTTTACCAACATTGAACTCACATATATTGAGAGAGAGAGAGAGAAGAGCAATAACAAAGAATCAAGAAGCAAAGAAGCTAACTACTCAAGCTTTAAGCAAGAACACGAAGAACACAAAGGTAAAAATACACAAACTCAACTTTAGATTTTATTTTTGATTGAGTTTTATAAAGTGTATGAATTGGTGGAGCATGTCTCTTCCGGAGGAATAAGGATGGCTATTAGTGAACAAGAACATTAATAAGTCATGTATAAGCAAGAATCATAATCGATTAATTAAGCCTTAATCGAAGAAAACCGTTAAGACATTCAATTGGTTGTTGATGGATAAATTGAAAATCATTGGGTATAAGTTAGATGCAAATTGCTTATAGATAACAGACCAATGGATTGATTCCATTTGGTTTGGTGTAAAAATTTCGAGTAACGAAGTTATGGAGAAATTTACGAAGTTAAACGATAATCGTCGAACTCCTAAGATTTCAGAAATGATAGTCAAAAGTCGTCGTTTAACTCGGAAACCTTGGTTTTGGATGGCATATCATAGAAGAACGTATTTAAGAGTCGTGGACTCAAGAATGGTCAAATTTTGACTTAAAACGAAGAAACGAGCTAAAAACGTTCAAGAACGTTTAACGAATGCGTAATAGAAAATTTAAACGGTAAAGTTATTGTTAACGAATTCAGAAACTTCTTTTGTCCGAATTAAATCAAAGTATATGAAATATGTGAGTTAACGACTTTTGAATGAAACAATTCTGACTTAGAACAATCGCATTACGAGCCCGAAAAGAAATAGAATTAAAAAACTTAAAAAAATTCAAGGGCTCAAGGTCGGCACCGCAGCGCCTCCCAAGCCTAAGAATGTGTCGCCACAATGCCTAGGCGAGAGGTTAGATATTGTTTTACGGCGCCGCAACGCAACTTTTATAGCTATGATTGGCACTGCAGTGCCCTTAAGGGAAAATTTTCCAACGCGGACATTTGTTAACCCAACTTTTTGTATGGTAACTATGGGGCATGTATATACTTAATATACATGAAGAGACAATTCCTAAATAACATGTATAGCGATGATTTTAGGAATTAAACGTTGGTTAAGGGTATTTAAACGAAGAACGTAAATACGAAAAGGTAAACCGTGAATTGTATTTGGGTTTAGTGCATGTTACAAGGTCATATGATATGTAATAGATGTGCGTAGTATGTGAATGATAAGAAATGAAGATAACACTTATGTACTTTCTATACGGAGTCCAATATCGGTTATCCGGGAAAAATGTGTTCGAGTTAGCAAACCAATTAGGGTTTTAACTGTCATTGTACTTAAACGATGGTCGTTAAGTGTCAATTTATAACATATGAATGTTAATAAACCGTAATGAATGATAAATAACTTGAAATGAGTATTATTAATGAAATAATTTCAATTAAGTTATAGAAGAGAAAGAAGTTAGTATAAACAATGTGGTTAGATTGTTTTGTAGCTAATTTCAGTATGCTATCTGAATATATAATATAGAAACTATAAAGACCGAGAACGGATGAACTTTAATTGAAGACGCTTAAAGGCAAGTTTCCCTAACGCTTGTTTGACCTTCGAGTTAGTCAAGTTTATGTGATTCATGTTATATTATATATGAATTGTTTTACGAAAGAGTCGATGTCAGTTTTAAATCGGCTAGACAAACCTTAAGAATTTGATTGATTTGTTTATAAGTCTTTTGATATAGTATTGATAACGCTATCCTATGCCAATTGTTTGGTACGGATTCAAAGGTAAGCTTGAGTATGAATAAACAAAAGTGTTTTACGTCGATTATTCGGCGGGCACACAAGGTTGCCAAAACTTAAACGTAAATACGTTTAACGGATGAGTGTTGATCAACATAGAGTACTATAGGCTAATCACCTAGAAGTGCTCGTAAGATATATCAGACTTACGGACTTAGTGTCGGGTTGTCCTTTTCATGAATGAAAACTAAAGAAAATGTTCATGGTCTTTTGACCTGCTCAGTATTCCTATATTACTGTATGTACTCTGGAATTGTTTTACGAGAATGAAAAATGCTATTTCGATGTTTCATAGTACTTCATAACTATTTGTTCAGTTAATAAAGATTAATCATATGATTCTTGATGTGGTGGTTATATTATACATTGTTAGACTTACTGAGCTAGTTATGCTCACTTCTTGCTTGAATTATATGATTGCAGCTAAGATCGAGCGAACCGAGGGTTCCGATAAGGATATAGGCAAATCCAAGATGGATAAATAGATTATCTTGTAATAGATTAGTACATTTGTATGAACTTATACTATGACAATGAAGAATGTATTGGTTAACAAAACCTGGGAAAGGATTTATTATTATTGTAATAAGAATGTAGTAAATACACTCATCATGATGTTGTTTTCATTAGGATAAATGTATAGTTAGCAGTACCGTGTAGTACCATATATGTGGGTTGAAAGTACCTGGATTTGGGGGCGTCACAGAAAACCTCCACAACAGGGATCTTGAAAACATCTCTAGAACATGACGTCAAATCAGTCTCAATAGCACTGATGGATATTTCAAGCCGTTGGCGACACCCCAGTGTAGCATCGGGAAAGATCCGGTGATGAAAGCGTTGTAAACTGTCGTTCGAGTAGACATCAAGGCGGTTCAGTAGAGACCATCATTGACAATTCCATCCCTAGCAAAAATGGCGAGGGCAGTCAGTGATAAAATACCGTTGGAAATAACTCTAGAAAAAAACATTCAGCATCCATAACATCATGTTGCATTGCGGGGCATAATTTAATCTTGTCATATTCCAAGTGTCTAGTAATCTTTATAATGTTCATGTCATTACATTGCATCAACATGATAAAGAGGGGCATATGTAGACACTCAAAATTTTGCATTCTTGTTACTAATCATACAGGAGGGAAGAATCGTCTTTTATCTTCCAGAGACAACCCTGGAAGTCAAATCACAAAGTCAAGCCTCGGTGACAACCCCGAGAGATCAAATTCAACCCCGGAGACAACCCTAGGAGATCAAAGTCAAACCCCGGTGACTACCCTAAGAGATCAAGTTAGACCCCGGAGACAACCCCGGGAGATCAAGTCAAACTCAGAGATAACCCCGGGAGATCAAACCAACCTCAAAGACAACCCTAAGGACTGTCAAAAGTCAACAGCAGTCCAATCTCGTAGACAACCTTGAGAAAAGACGGCTACAATTGCATCAAGCCCGAAACCAACCCAGGAGGGGTAAAATAGTAATTTTGTCAACTCAACATCAATTCAGTCCAAATCACTGCAAAAGAAGTCATGCAGAACCATAACATCAATCCCGAGTAAAAACAGCACAAGACAGCTCAACGGATGGACTGCGAAGACTTAAAGATCTGGTCATTGATCCATCTTCCCAGATTCAGAAAATATCAAATCACATGTCATTGTGTAGCTCTCGTCAAGGGCTTTCCGGAAAGGTATAGTACGCCTTAATTGGATTCCCGGATTGAAAGTTATAAAGGTTCGAGCGGACGATGCGTTGATCCGAGTGCACGTACTTTGAGATAACAGGACCCACGGACCCGGGCCTGTAACAATCCAGATTTTTATTATAATATTTAAATATTTATTGAATTATATAAATATTTAATGGATGTGTTTATTGTTGAATAAGTATTTGATTTGATGTGATTTGATTATTTATTTGTTTAATAAATAATTAATGAGTTAAGGAAAGTAATTATTTTGAAATAGTAATCTAATTTAATTTAATAATTAAGTTAGAGAATTTATAATGATTAAATAAATAATTATATTATGCAATGAATTGTTATTAGAATTAATTAAATTAAGTATGAAAACTTAATTAATTAGAAGTGTGACAAATAATTATATTATAAGTGATTATTAAAATAAATTAAAGTAGTTTTAATTTATTTTGCCAAACAAGGCTTAAATATATTAAGTCTTTAGTTTTAAATTATTTTGCCAAACAAAGCCCTATGGCTTTTGATTTTTAAATTTTGAATTTTTATAAATAATATATAATAAAATATATTTATAATGGATATACACTTATTATTTTGGTAACTGATAATAGTTATGGTGATTATTAAGGCCATATCAGTTTTTAGTTTACGCATAAGTGTTATCAGTTTAGTTTTACGTACAGTGTGTTTTGGCTTAAGACTAAGAAAGGAAAAAGAAAAGAAAAGTGAGAGTCCAAAGAGTTTTGAGAGAAATTGTCAGAGGTCTTAGAGAGAGAAACAAGAGAAAATTATGTATTCTTCGAACTATTATCAGTGATTAAGCAAAGATTGTCTGAATAAAAAGGTATGTTTATACTCTTAACAAATATGTTTTATAGTATAATTATTTAGCCTCTGTGTTTCATGAAACTCAACTTCATTGTATATAAGTTTTACAAAGGTTGTCTGTAAACTATGTTTTACTAAATGATTATGAAATCATGTGTTCTGGTAATAACTAACATGTATATATGTATATATGTGTGGTATGCTAAATTACGTTCATAGAGAAAGAGAAATTAGTTTTTACAGTAAACATTCACGTGTGAAAGTGGTTTGTAGAAATATCAAAATTAGTATATGTTAATTGTGAAGTTATGAAATTGAAGTGTGATTATGTTAATTGGATATGAACTACAGAGAATTGTAGTTTAAAAGTAATCAAATTTGTGGTTATTAGAGATTATAGTGTTCACTGTGTTTAACAAATATCAAACATGGAGTTTTGTTTTAAAATAAGATTTTCAAGGAATTTAGTTTTCTGTGATTATTGTTTAGTAATTTAAACTAGTATATGCATGTTGGGTAGTGTGTATATGTGTAATTTATATAAGTTATACATGTTAATTGGGGTTAATTGCTGTTAAAAATAAAGACAGTAGCTTTGTTCTGTTCTTCGTGGTTGGGTTCTGCAAGTTTCGGCGCCCCAGCGCCAAAATTTGAGCCCCAGCGCCAAAAATCGCGCCCCGGCGCCAAAATTCGCGCCCCAGCGCTGAAATTCGCGCCCCAGCACCAATCTCGCACCCCAGCGCCACTAGTTGGCTTAGTCCTCGGGCCCCAGCGCAGGGACAGAAGTCTGACTTGGAGAGTTTTGACCTCCTGTAGTAAAATGGCCATAACTTCCTCATACGATCTCCGATTGAGGTGATTCAAGATGATCCGGAACGAGGACGAGTAGACCTACAACTTTTGTTCTTTAAGGTTTTCAATTTGAGATCATTAGGATGGGTCAAAATGGTCATCTTTAGGACTGTTGTGTTTTCAGAGGCAATCGGAGGGTGTCGGGCATGCACATATGCATGTGTAGTGCTCCAGACCGTAAAAGATGATGTCCTAAGTTATAAAACATGAATCTTAGTAAATATAATGATGCTTAACATTAATAAATAATGTATTAGATAAGTTATAGAAGCATAGTAAGCATACACAAGAGAGGCAAATCGGGCGTGTGACGAATGAACGTCGAAACGTCGTGCCAAGTGTTAATGAACTTAAAAAGTGTTTCAATTCAATTGAAATGAATATTATAGGATATGAAATGGGTTTAAAATTAAACCAATAAGTAGTCCTAGCAAGACTTAAGCACTTGAACTTCGAGTTTGACTAAGAAGAAATATAGTGAGTCATAAGTCGAAAAGTTAACACAATCTAATTGACCATTGTGTATTTATTAATAGGAAAGATTATGAGATGTGGAGTAGAGTTTACATTACAATTGCTATGTGTTGTTATGTGACTAATAGTTGATGTGTATGATTATATAATTGTGTAGGGCACGTGAAGTGCAGATAACTGTAAGCTGTTAAGCTATTATTGGTAAACAACGATCAAGGCAAGTCTTTCGGTTCCTATTTTCTACGTGGATTTGATGAACTGTTTTAAATTACCTGATATGTTATGCATGTTGAAATCATGAAATGTTAAAGTCAATATATGACTGCATTGTTTTGGCTAAGTAATGATGATTGAGTAAGGAACTCAATCTTTATATTTGTTATGTGAATTAAAAGCATGTATGTCATGTTACTTTAATGAGATGTATGTCGAGCATGTTATTAGGTGCTTTGTGATGCATGAAAACTGTTAGACTTTGCTGGGCTGTCGAGCTCACTCTTGCAAATAACCACTTTTGCAGGTCAAGATTTTAAGGTAAAGATACGTGCTATGTGAGTTATAGAGATCTATATTCACGAAGATTACTTATGTTTTATGAGAAATGTATTTCATATTTTGAACGTAACATGTTGTTGAAATGTAAGTTGAGCTATCCAATGTATATGGATATTTAGTTATGATGTAAGACTTTGTATAGTCATTTTGTTGTAACGATTCATGATATAAGATTGAATCAAAGAGATGTAATGTAATGGTTGCGATTCAGGGCAAGAAAGAAGGAAATGTATAAAAGTTTTAAATATTCCGCAATTTTATTAAGTTTAACATCGAATAATGATGTATTATTTAAAGGTTGAATGTATGGTTAACGACCGAAGTCGGGATTTAAATTGTATAAATTTTGGGGTCGTTACAGGGCCCACCCAGGCAGCCATAGGTAGACCCACGACTACTTTGGTCTATAAATAAAGGCCCCCCCTATCAGCTAAAAAGAAAAAAAAAGAAGAAAACAGAGGGAATTCCGTCCATTTCAGCTCTTAACCCCTCCTATAGTGTTCCAAATTTCAATATTCTTCTTTCTAAACACTTGTATACATATATACTACAACATATCAAATTTTAACCGGTGAAAACTGAGTTTTCAAGCTCCAAAAGCAGTCTAAAGACTTCCTTGCAGCACAATGTAAGATTTTTTCATATTTGAAGCTTTCTCTTGCTTTAATATATATATATATATATATATATATATTAGATACAAACCCGCGCTTTGCGGCGGGATTATTCATTTTGTTAATAATAAATTTATACATGCAATTAATAAATTAAAATATAATAAGAAGATGATAGATTGTTGTGCGATTATCAAATTTTAATAGCATATGTTATATAGTGTTGCATAAAAATTTTATGCGCAAATACACATCCAAGTATATAATTAATCTGATCTCTAAACCCTAGAACATTACATAACAGTTGTGTATGTGTGTGTGTGTGTGTGTGTGTGTATATTAATGTCTTGATAAAAATGTTTATAATGTAACCAATATGGTTAAAAATGTGTAACTCTTTCATTCTAAAGCACTAACAAATATTTAGAAAGTGTCATGCACAATGTCATCAAATTGTTATATTGATATGATTGCTAGTGGTATATTTGAAGTCTGTTACACATTACACAAACCTCACCAAGTCTCAAATATCTGACACATGTACTTGATGCATTTTGAAGATTCATGTCTCGTATACGCTTACTTGCACCAGAATTTTAACATCCAAACGACACAGAAAACAGCGAAAGAATGTCTCAGTTTCGGTCCTCAGACATGAAGGGAAAGCACATGTTACATGCGAAAATTGAAAAGCACGAGAATTAATAATTATGTTGGATCTTCATGTCAAACAAACACCATGTCCAAAAACATAGCAGTATAGCATCGTGTCATACATAACACAAAGTTATAGTTAAAGAACGAATGCATTGCCTCATTAATTTTTTTGTCAATTTTTGACAATTGTATAGGCACTCACAGTATTACCACAATGCCAAAAAAATATATTAATGATGATGAAAATAATTTACCGGATGCTAGTACTTAACAAATCATGCAAAGCCACAATCCATATAATAGAATGCAATAAATGAAGAAGTCATAAATATAAACATCGTGGGATATAGTCCCCAAAATGAAGCCATAGCCCCTCCCATTGAATGCATTGTCCCATAATCTGAAGGTTTTCATATAACTCCTTTGCACTTTCAACAGTATTTAGAATTGTAGGGCGCAAAATTTTGTTGTGCTAAGCAGGATAAAATTCATGATGCACCTCAAATAATGCAAGAAGCATGACAACAAAAATTTAACTCTGCCAAGAACTGCATACACCAAATTCATTGTCACATTACCATTGAACCATAGGTACCAGGATTATCACATTTAAACTTCTTCCAATTTTGATCTTTTTAACAATCGTTGCAATCTTATAAATATTTACGACAGGAATCTGGACAATAGTGAGATATAAGAATTTAGACATACTTAATAGTTGATTTTAACATTGCCTAAACTATCAACCAAATAAATAATTATCTTTCCACAACTCTTTTATAGAAAATAGTATTGCCCGAGATAAAAAAAGTCTCACACTTAGCTAAAAATTCATGTGTTTGTCGGATTGAAAACTAACAGAACATAAAGGAATTTAGCTCCTATATTAAATAAAAACGAAAAGAATTAGTGTAAAACACATACGAAATGGACTTACATAGAATTTCAAATACTGTCATCCAAAAAGTAAAAGACAAACCTATTATACTCTTATTTAAAAGTTTTTCAATGGTTATACATGAATATATATACACAGACAAAAAAATGAATATACATAAACTCTACTCAATACATGTATTAACAAAATTTCGAGTTGAATGTATAATAAAAACTAAACAATTTGTAAGGAGTAGTGTTGAGAGTTTGCCGGTTTATTTTTGTCTCTGCAACTAAAATTTGGCTCGATCGAGATAACTTTGTAAATGCATATCATAGATGTACCTAAAAAGATTTAAATAGATTATAGTAAAAATTTTATGAGATATAATAATAAAATAATCAGGGTTTACACTAATAATGAGCAGCAAAAAGATAATAGCCAAAAACAGTCAAACCTTTCTATATTAAATTGTGAAAAACTTTCTGAAAAACTACTTTCTTTGTAGTATTGTATGTTTGTCCATCTTTGTCACAAATTAGTATTTTTACTCTACTCTTGCTTGTAACTCTTGATACTACTACATACAATTAGTTATGGCTAAAAATTGGACGTGATAGATACAGTCCAACATGTGAGAGAGATTGTCCCTGGCTCTTATTAATTGTCATGAAAAAGCAAACAACCAAAGAAAATTGTCTTTGTTGAAATTTTAAAGGTAATCTAATGTTTGACGGTGTTAAGACCAAGCGAGGTATGAAAACTTTATGTCCAAAATTACTGACTGAAATTACTTTTGCTTCTATCAGATATTTTTCCAATTGAGTTACTATTAATCTCGTGACATTACACAAACCAGATCACTGATCTATATTTTGGAGCAACATTACAGGAACCCCAATCTTAAGCGTTATCTTGTGGTTTGACATTCAAGAAGATGTAATGCTATTAAAAAATTATAGGGTGTAAATGCCTTCATAGCTGTTTGAGTTTTCATCAACCTTACATAGGACATCTTAGATATGGTACTTCATCACCTGGCCATAAATACATCACATATTCGTTCACCTTATTTATAGCATCAAGTGTAGGAGCAAGGTGTAGGGTTTCGGCACAGAAACGCACAGCGAAAATTAAAATTTTAAATCAATTTTCGAAACCCTAAAACAGGATCCATGCGAAAAATCAATTAATTAAGAGGTTTAGAGATTATACCGAATATGAAAACGAGAATCTGAAATCGACTGCACCTCGAATCTCCAACGCAATACAAACCGACTGCGTCTCTACGGTATCCACACGAACGCTCCGCGAATCGTCTTACGATCTGCAGAAGAAGGAATCGCGGTACTAGCCACCAAGGATGAGGATTTTCGGAACTGTTTTCTCTAGTCTCTCTCTAAGAGCGGCTAGGGTTTTGTTTTGACGTAAAAACCTAAAGTCTGATATACATCATATATATAGCAGTCAGGAGGAATTAATCAAAACCTAATATTATTAAAATCCGAATTTATATATATCTTAATTAAGTCTTACTTAATTAATATACCTATATATAAATTATCCTATTAATTTAAATTCGTAATTTAAAATTATATCAATCATATTGACATATTTAAATCTTTACAATTTAAATTAATTTCCTTTTAATTACGTTCTTTGTGTGTGACCCTGTAGGTTATTATTACGTTGGCAATAACCTTAAAATCATATTATAAAGTTATAAACAGTGAGCGGCATCTAGTAATGCATCACTGCTACCCAAGTAATAATAAGATCGATGATTCGATGCAACCTTTTCGTGACCAATGTTTCAATGTAATTTAATCCTTTTAACCTTAATATCCTAGATTAAACTCGAGTCATGGAATGTGTCATACTCTTCATAATTTAATCTGAGTTTTCTTGATCAATGAGTAGACTATATGAAACAAATCACTATTTGAGCATGGCCATGCATTTCATAGTCCTACTCAATCAAGAGGCCTATGGATATCATCTATAAAATATAGGATGGTTAAATTCCATCTAGATCACTCATATTACTCACACGATTCATAATGAACCCAATAATCACCTTTATAGTCCACCCTATTAAAGGTGACATTTGATGATATCAAAGTACATAAATTCTCGTGTAGTAATATAGCGGTTTCAGGTCGGAGGACCATTACATCATTGTCACTATGAGAATTGCTAATGACACTTCGCATAATGCTCCATATAGAATTCTCATGGTGGGTCTGTCCAGTACATTGTTCTCTAACATGTACCTATGCATTGACTTAATATCTCATATATTTATGACCAATGAGATTTGGTCATCAGTCAATCCACATACTAGTCTCAATGCATCATTGTTGTCCCATCAACAATGATACTTGACTAGGGACATTTAAGAACAATGATACTAATTGTAATTATATAATCTCATGTTCAAGTCACATACTTGAAACTATATAATTTGTATCACTATTCTAAGGAATTTTATTATGTTAACAATTATATTACGCAGTAATTAAAACCATAATAAAATTATTTATTTATTCAATCAACAATAATATCAAATGTTAAGCAATTACATCAAATAATTGGCCTCTAGGGCATAAACTCTAACACAAGGATGGCTTGGTCTTGGAAATAAAAGTCATTCTTAAAATTTTTCAATAAATTAGGATATGTGATATCAACAATTGCTGCAAGGGAATTGATCGAATATTTGATAAGAAAATTAGGATAAATAACTGAGAGTAATGATAATATCATAAAGTAGTGATTTTAGGAGATAATAATTAAATTAGAAAATATAATATCAAAACAGTTTACATTACCAAAATAGTTTAGATTTGTAGTGATTTAGAGGATTATACATTTAAAATATTAATTTGGGATTAAAAAAAGTAGTGATTTTTGTAGATAATAATTAATTTAGTAATGATAATATTAGAACAGTTAACATTATTAGAACAGTTTAGATGTATAGTGATTTAAGGGATTATAAAATCAAAATAATAATGTAGGATTAAAAAGTAATGGTTTTAGAAGATAATAATTATGTTGTAATAATATAAAAATTGTTTAGATTGAAAAAGTAGTGATTTAGTGGATTATAAAATCAACATAATAACTTATGATTTGTATTATTTGTTATTTTAATTTTGTTTTAAATATTTTGAATTGTATAATATTATTTTGTAATATAATTATAAATGGTATAATATTATGTTGTAATATAATTAAATTAGTAATGATAATATCTACACAATTTAGATAAGTAGTGATTTTATTATATATGTGTATTATAATATTAATTATACCATATATATATATATATATATGATATAATGTATGGTATAATTATGAATGTTATAATATTAGAAAAGTAATTATTTTAGGATATAATAATTATGTTTTAACATAATTAAATTAGTAACAGTTTAGAAAAGTAGTGGATTTTAGGGTTTATAAAATAAATATATTAGTGCAGGATTATATATATGTATGATAATGTATGGTATAAGATTATAAATGGTATATAATACTGTAAAATTCTAAAAAATAGATTTATTGGGTTGTCACTGTTAGTAATGTTGAAACTTATATATATGCATGGTATAATATTATAAAAGGTATAATATTATAAAATTTAAAAATCAGTGTAATTATGTAATAGTTGACATTACCAAAACAGATTAGATTTATAGTGATTTAATAGATTATAAATTCAAAATATTAATTTAGGATTAAAAAAATAGTATTTTAAGATATAATAATTAAATTAGAAAGGATAATATCAGAAAAGTTGACATTATCAAAACAGTTTAGATTTGCAGTGATTTAGGGGATTATAAAATAAAAATATTAATTTGGGATTAAAAAATAGTAATTTCAGGATATAATAATTAAATTAAAAAGGATAATATCAAAACAGTTGGCATTACCAAAACAGTTTAGATTTGTAGTGATTTAGTGGATTATAAATTCAAAATATTAATCTTTCAAAATTAATATGAAAATATAATGAAAAATCTGAACCTTAATGGTTCATAATATGGAATTATTTAATTGGTATATTAAAATAAATATGAAAATATCGAAATTTTAATTGAGCCTAAGCTTACTTTCAAACTGCCCGATTCAATTTGCAATTGGTCTAATTAATTAATAGATCATATTTTATGATTTAAGAAGCGGTCAATGAAATGGTAATGAGTTGTCTATCCGAGTTGTTAAAAGAGATTAATTTTTTATTCATTTCGTTCCATATTAAAAGTTCCAATTATTTAGAGAAATTCTGTTTAAATCATTTTCTTAAGAACCATGACTTCTTTATTGGAATAAATCAATTTGTAATAAGTTGATTAAATGTTATATTCCATAAAAATTATAAAAAGTTGTCGATTACTTTGTTGATTGAATCCTTCACGGATTTATTTTTTAAGTAGCATAATTCAATTGGATGAAAAAATGTTGGTCGCGTAATTGGCACAAAGAATAAAATAATAAATATGAAAATATTTTAAAATGTTGATTTTTAGTACTTCCAATAATTGATGGAGTTGGTTAGAAAATAAGTTTTTAAAAGATTTATTATCTTTCATATATCTAACAAATATTATTTTCATAAATCTTGGGATGAGTTTTATATTATTTAAGTATTCCATAATTTATTAATTGATTGAGTTTTCCATAAATTGGTTAAGCAAATAAATTTTCATATCTTTAGAATCAATTAGCGTGATTCAAATAATTGGAAGAATTTTTGGAAGCTAATAGATTGAAGTTTTAAAATGAATATGAAAATAATTTTTAATTGCATGGAACTATGAAAGTAATTAATTAATCATAGAATAAATTTATTAGGCACATGAAAAATAGGTAAAATAAATAAAAATCTAATATTTAAGGAAATTTACTTTTCAAATAATTAAAACTAATTTTTCATAAAAAGCAAATTAGCACTATCGTGTTTAAATTAATTCAATCTGGTTGTTGCCTAAAAGAGTTATCTAATTAATGGATCCTAAAATAATGTGGCGGTTGATAATATCCATAAAATAAGGTGATCAGTATATAATATCTTAAGTAATTGTCAAGGGTATTTTTGTCAAAGGCAATAAGAAACATTAATTAAGATGGACGTGTGTTAAATTTATAGAAGGACATGTGTCAATATATTGTGCTATGTACTGTAATTTAGTATATAATATATATTTATATAGGAAAATGATCCATAACAAGTATTTATTATGAATAAAAAATTAGCAAATATCATCATAACCATCCATGCTAATAATCGAGGGCAGAGATTAAAAATAGTACATAGCCGTCCGCCAGACGAAACAGCGGAAGCTGAAAAAAAAATATTCCGTCGATTTTGCCCTCCATCCGCCAGTTGAACTAGCGGAACAAAGAAAATATCAGCTCTGTTTCTTTGTTTTGCTAGTTCCCCCAATTCCACAGTTCCAATTCCTCGTACGCTTTCTTTGTTTTGCTAGTCCCCCAATTCCTCGTATGCTTTCTTTGTTTTGCTAAACCCTCCCTCGATTCCTCTGTGAAACCTCCTGCTAGTACGATTCCCTAAACCAACTGTGATTTCGTCCTCAGTCAAACCCTCATGCTGCGATAGTTGAACGATTCCTGTGTGATTCCTCTGTACAATTTCGATCGATTCCTCTGAGCCCTTGGTCAAAACTTGCTGCGATTTCGAGCGATTCCTCTGTCAAATCGTCAAAACCCGAAGTGCGATTGATCAGGTATTTTTGCTTTTGAAGATGCAAGTGCATTGACACTTTGGTGATATGTTGATATGTATTAGATAAAATGTTAGGCAACTGAAATGATAAAATAACTAGTATTTAACTGCATACATTATGATGAATGTGTGAAAAATTAACAGAGAATGAGAAAATTTTTGCACTTGATATAATATGTGATTAGTAAAATTTTGCACTTGATATACTGAAAGAAAAATTTGTGGTCTAAATAGGTACCTGATTTTGGTGGATGGATGGATGGAGTGTTCTTTGGATAATTTTTTTATTGAAAAATCAGAAACTCATAGAAGTATAAATTTAGAAACTATGAACCGTTAGTGAATAGTAATTTGGGGGATTACATGCTGTTCAGAGAAGGAGGAAGAGTTTCATTGGCTAATGAAGTGAGTAATTATATCCTAATTACAGACCTTAAGGTATCTGGTTCTGTTAGGACTCTGTTTTGTGGTTTATTACGTACATTATTCTTTGTTTTTATCAATGTCCTAGAAATCATCATAGTTTAGTGAAGTGGGCTAAAGAATTTTTCATCAATGGTTTTCGAGTAGTTCTGTCAGCATCTTGTCTCGGCTCTTGTTTAATCATTTCTCTGCATTTTCCAAGCAACATTACATTTCGGCATATATGCATAGTTAGGTTTCATGATTGTCACTGAAATTAGGTGCTCTTCTATTCTTGATATGGTAGACCTAGTGATGGTAATTAACAGTTTATTTTGATCTGGAGCTTTTGAAGCAATCCATGTTTTTTTTTTTTGGGGGGGGGGGTGGGGTGGGGAGGTGGGGTTTGGTGTTGTGGGGGTAGTGAAAGTAAAATTCTATGTCCGCCCAATCCACTATGTTTGCTCCAGGAGGTACAATATTATCGAGTAAAAAGGCTGCAAACTTTCCTACTCCTTTAAATTGAAGCAAAGTATGGCATTATACAAGGGTGATTTCATGGGCATTTGTTTAAACTATTATCTTTAAGGAAGTATTTCTAGCTTCCTCTAAGTCTGTCCTAACCCTCTTTTACACCGGAATCCTTGGGAGTATTTCCAGGTCATTAACTATTTATTAGTTTCATATCCCCCCCCCCAACTTGTTTAAAGTCAAAATGTTTATCTCAGGTACTCGCCACTACACAATGTCAGGAGACCATGGGAAAATTCATCTGATCAGGCTTCTCAGTACCCACCTACCTTGCTAATGACGGCTGATCATGATGACAGAGTTGTGCCACTACACTCATTGAAATTCTTGGCGGTGTGTATTTTATAGTTGAAATCAAGAATATTACTTGTGTGTTATTGCTTATTTAATTTCTTATGAGTCAGAAGGTAGAATAATTTATAAATTCTTGCTTGGTTTTTGTCAGTGGGGACTAACTCTTAGGTAAAGACTCCTTATAACCCTTTTGACCTGAAATTGAAGCTAGAGAATTTCAAAATTTGCGGACCCAATTTAATATCAGTGAGATATTGTAATTGTTCATTGGGACATAAATTTGAAACTGTCTAGTCTCATTTTTTAAAGTATGTGCCAATATCTTTATCAACTCTTTCTGCTTAATAGTCGGAATCTATATTTTGTTGATATGGCATCATGTTCGTCATATGGAGTCGATGTCTATAAGGTTTCTCAGTGTCTAATTGTAGCTGTAATATTTTAGGAGATGAAAAATTGTATATAAAAGTTCCGAGTATAGAGAAAAAAGTGGGAGTGAAGTGTAAAACTAAGATTTGCAAGCAAACCCAAAAATAGTTAGTAGGGTAAAAATTGATAGTTTCACACGGAAAGTACGACAGATCAAAAGAAATATATATATAATTCGAAACTTGTTTTCAAATTTTGGAATTTCTTAATTTTTGGAAAGCCTCAAAGTCAACATTGTTTGAGTTGTGGATGGATGTGGACCTTATGAAGCAGTTTCCACAATTATTGTTCTAATTCTCTTTCTTATTCTTAATATCATGCAGGTGGCACAAAATTCCTGGGAGCATGGGCAATAAACAGGGACCACCGTATAATTTGTATTTGTATTTGGCTGTTGTTGGAGGGTGATTATTTGGGTCTAGCCATGGTGCAGCCCAATCTATTTAATGGTCCGGATCTGGTTATGGTCTATATGTATTTATTATCATAGTGGTAGAGTTCTTATTAAAATAGGATTGTATTCCCTTATTTGGAGGGATAAGGAATCATTTTCCTAGTTGGATGCAGGTGGAGGTTACTTCTATATATATGGCTACAAGCTAGGGTTTAGGGGGGGACAAGAACACAAATATACAATTTGTACTCTCAACATTATTATAGTGGATTACTCTCTCTCTCCGTGGTTTTTTTCCAATTGGGTTTTCACGTAAATCTTGTGTTCATATTTTATATTTATTTATTTATGTTTATGTGAGTGTATTTCATGAGTTTGATTTAACAACAATTACTCCATCAACCGTTGGCGCTATTTTGGCCTGTCTTTTTGGGTGATTTCGTCAGGCGTACAAAATCAGGCGTTAACATTGGCGCCGTCTGTGGGAAGCAAGACACTTGTTCTAGTATCGATTTAAAATCACTGATTCACTTAAGGAGATAAGTGATTCTTTTTTATTAAAATAAATATATACGTGTACGTGTGTATATATGTATTATATCAATAGCAATTGAAGCATGATCGTAATTGATTATTGATACAATTTTACATATTCTCTAACTTATATTATGCATGTAGTGATAGTATTCACATGATGTATGTAAAATCTAAACATTAACACTTTGGTCCAGGTGATGATAAATTGGTGTTGAGTCACCGCACCAGTAACGAATTCAGCCAGCGCAAAGATAAAAGTTTAAACTTTTATATCATTGAAGTGCTTTAAAGGCGGCTTCGGTTTCATCATCAACCACAGACTGAAGAAAATTTGGATGATAAAAATCCCGAGGATATAAATCCAGCGGATATAAATTCCGAGGATAAAAATTTCGAGGAGACTTTTTGTATACTCTCTTATTTTAAGTTCCTTGTAAATAAGAGACTGGGGGCAATGTTGGACTGTGATTATTTGGATAGTGAGAGAGTCTTTATTAAAGTAAGATTGCATTTTCTTATTTGGTGGGATAAGGAGGTTTAATTTGGGAAGGAATCTATTAGCCATTAATTACAGTTATAAGGTGATTCTGAAAAGAACTCCTACTCCTATCTATAAATACATCAATATTCAAGCGATTGAAGGAGGAAGGACGCAAGAGATACAACACAAATACACAACTTGTACTCTCAATATTATTATAGTGGATTACTCTCTCTCCGTGGTTTTTCTCCAATTGAGTTTCCACGTAATTCTTGTGTCTTATGTTCATATTTTATATTTATTTATTTACGTTTATGTGAGTGTGTTTCGTGAGTTTGATTTCACAACAATTACTCCATCAACCGTTGGCGCTATTTTGGCCTGCTGTTTTGGTGATTTCGTCAGGCGTACAAAATCGGGCGTTAACATTGGCGCCGTCTGTGGGAACCAAGACACTTGTTCTAGTGTCGAATTAAAATCACCAATTCATCAAGAAGGAGAGCCAACACATAAAGCTAAGTTATTCTCTTTTATCAAATTTACAAAATATATGTGCAATATGCGTTGAGCCTCTTATTAGTAATTTGTGTATGCTAATTAAAATTTTAGCATCACTTTACACGTATACCTATTATGTATGCTAATTCATATATGATGGACATCCTGAGCAACATGATTATAAAGTTCTCTTTTATGCCTAATAAGTATTAACGTGCACTGATGCCTTGTATACTTATATGCCTAGGGTCATACTCAGGTAATTTAAAAGGAATGGGTGTTGCAGCCGGTTTACTAATTAAACCCACAGAAGCAGAGCCCACCCACTTCTCACTCATTTAACCAGATGCACTGCTGCTAAAGTTCTAAAAGGTTACCACATGATTCGTGTGGGCCCGTTGTCATGAGCCAGCAGCAACAACAACGATCCACATCATATATCAACTGACATTCAGAATAATAAACCGGGCAAGCTTCGGCACTCGGATCTAACTTGATCATGACCACTAACTGGCTTGCATGACCGTGATGATTTTCCCCTCAACCTCAGCTATCTATTCAGGGGTCTCATGTTCGTGCTTTTACTATCCATATTGACAGTTTATTCGGGGCTCCCATCGGCAACATTGTGTGTGTAGGGAGTAAAGGGTAACGTAATTTTTCTTGGCTTCGGTATTTATTCATTGCTTCGGCTCTTACCATTAGTTTGCACATTCGAGTTGTGAGCTGCAAAATAAAAAGTTTCTACGATAAAGTTCGTGGAAATTTGGCTCGTGTCCATATCCAAATCACAACGGTATCACATCGACGGGTTCCTGAACTACACCTCAACGTTCAGGCATCTCTTCGGATTTCAAGTATTCCTCTCTGGAGAAGGCGGTTTGACTTGGGCACATCAGGAAATCAATTTTTCCCATTTATCAAGATCATTTATTTGAACTTACTTTAGGATGTGCTGGACGGATTCCGGCCTCGGCCTTAATAGCTTGGAATTATCTTCGGCATCACAAATTGAGCAACTTTGGACTCCAATTTCGACACTAAAATCAGAATTAGAGTTCAGATTTTAGCACAATTCAACAGTCCGAGTTGTTCACTTATAACACTTCGGGCAACAGCAACCCACTTTGAATAATTGCAGTTTACTTCAGATTATATCTCATCGGCTTCATCATGTCTATACTTGGGGGTAAAAGGTCGGATGACGGTATAAGGTCGGGTAAACTCCTTCGAGACGGACCAACGTCCTCCCGAACGGATTACTTCCTTCGGGACGGATATTATGGCAGCATAAGGTCGGAGGGGTTATAAGGTCGAATGGCGGTATAAGGAAGGACAACATCCTTCGGGACGGACCATCGTTCTCCCGAACGGATCACATCCTTCGGGACGGATATTATGGCGGCATAAGGTTGGAGGGGTTATAAGGTCGGATGGCGGTATAAGGTCGGGTAAACTCCTTCGGGACGGACCATTGATCTCCCGAAAAGATGAACATTCTACGAATATTATGGCGGCATAAGGTTGCAGGGGTTATAAGGTCGGACAAACGTCCTTCGGGAAGGCTTTGATCTCCCGAAAGGATGAACATTCTACGAATATTATGGCGGCATAAGGTTGCAGGGGTTATAAGGTCGGATAAACGTCCTTCGGGAAGGCTTTGATCTCCCAAAAGGATGAATATTCTACGGATATTATGGCGGCATAAGGTTGCAGGGGTTATAAGGTCGGACAAACGTCCTTCGGGAAGGCTTTGATCTCCCGAAAGGATGAACATCCAACGGATCACATCCTCTGAGACGGACCGACATCCTCTCCAACGGATCACATCCCGAGATAGACCGACATCCTCTCCAAAGGATCACATCCTCGGTTCTTCGGACGGAAAGGATACGTTTAGTTCTTCGGTACGTAGTATGTCTTGTAATTGGTGTTGTTGTTGGTTGTGGTTTCGGTTATGTGGTATAAGTTGGTTCGGTCGTGATAAGGTTGGTTCTGTATATATATTCGGTTGTGGTAAGGTTGGTTCGGTTGTGATAAGGTTGTTCTTATATATTTGATTGTTCGGTGGATTTATTTATCTGTCTTGGTAGTGATAAGGTTGGTTCGGTTGTGATAAGGTTCGTTCTCTATATATTTGGGTGTGTTCGGTGGATTATTTATCTGTCTTCGGTAGTGTTAAGGTTGGTTCGGTTGTGATAAGGTTGGTTCTCTATATATTCGGTTGTGATAAGGTTGGTTAAGGTTGGTTCGGTTGTGATAAGGTTGGTTTTTTATATATTTGGTAGTGATAAGGTTGGTTCGGTTGTGATAAGGTTCGTTCTCTATATATTTGGGTGTGTTCGGTGGATTATTTATCTGTCTTCGGTAGTGTTAAGGTTGGTTCGGTTGTGATAAGGTTGGTTCGGTTGTGATAAGGTTGGTTCTCTATATATTTTGATATGTTCGGTGGATTATTTATCTGTCTTTGGTAGTGAGAAGGTTGGTTCGGTTGTGATAAGGTTCGTTCTCTATATATTTGGGTGTGTTCGGTGGATTATTTATCTGTCTTCGGTAGTGTTAAGGTTGGTTCGGTTGTGATAAGGTTGGTTCGGTTGTGATAAGGTTGGTTTCTCTATATATATTCGGTTGGGATAAGGTTGGTTCTTTATATCTTCTGTAGGGGTAAGGTTGGTTCGGTTGGTATAAGGTTGGTTCTTTATATCTTCGGTAGTAATAAATTGTTTATCTATCTTATGAGTGAACAAGAGGAGTGGGGCAGCGATATTGGGAGCCGACAATTTTAGTTCGGCACATGGAGTTCAGGTGTGATATATTTTGTCTTCGGCAAATATGGTCGCTTTATTGGGATAAATTTGTATACTCTCTCATTTATAAGTTCCTTATAAATAAGAGACTGGGGGCAATGTTGGAGGGTGATTATTTGGGTCTAGCCATGGTGCAGCCCAATCTATTTAATGGTCCGGATCTGGTTATGGCCTATATGTATTTATTATCATAGTGGGAGAGTTCTTATTAAAATAGGATTGTATTCCCTTATTTGGAGGGATAAGGAATCCTTTTCCTAGTTGGATGCAGGTGGAGGTTACTTCTATATATATGGCTACAAGCTAGGGTTTAGGGGGGGACAAGAACACAAATATACAATTTGTACTCTCAACATTATTATAGTGGATTACTCTCTCTCTCTCTCCGTGGTTTTTCCCAATTGGGTTTCCACGTAAATCTTGTGTTCATATTTTATATTTATTTATTTATGTTTATGTGAGTGTATTTCATGAGTTTGATTTCACAACAATTACTCCATCAACCGTTGGCGCTATTTTGGCCTGTCTTTTTGGGTGATTTCGTCAGGCGTACAAAATCAGGCGTTAACAGCTGTCATTTGTTGTTCTGATCAATGTTATGGTATGATAAATGAGGAGCACACCAGAAAATTTGTAGGGCTTCTCTGTGAAAAGAAAAAGCTTTTAATACTAGCAGTGTGTAAGTTTATCTTGCTTATAAAATTTTGGGCGGAGCAACCCAGACCACTTTAGTTCTAAATTTTGAATTATTACTTATTTGTTCTAGCATCAGAACAAATGTTAAAGTCTGAGATTCAATGCCTTATTTATTCGACAGATTGTCTTGCCTTGCCTGGACATTGCCTTATTATTCAACAGATTGCCTTGGGCTTAATATTCAATGCCTTATTTATTCAACAGATTGTCGTGCCCCTTACAGATTGCCTTAAGCTTAATATTCAACAGTAATAGTTGGAGTGAAAACCAATGGGTTTATAAGATATGAGACTTGGGGTCAAATCTGTCTAAAAATTATTTTTATGCGTCCGCTAGTTCAATTAGCGGATGACGAATTTTTATATTTAATCTCCGCTTTTAATTTATGTAATGTGAAGTGAAGATGTTATTTGTTCAATTTTTCATCATAGCAAATACTTGTTATGGATTATTTTCCACATATATATATATATATATATATATTATATATATATATATTATATATATATAATATATATTTACCGATTAGTTGTGCCTGAATTGCTAATATGAGGCCTTTTACTATTTTATTATATATATAATCATATATATTTATATTTACCCGTTTGGCCTAGATTGCTAATCTGTGAATTGCTAATATGTGGCCTTTTACTATTTTATTATATATTTAATCATATATATTTATATTTACCCGTTTGGCCTAGATTGTTAATTTGTGGCATTTTACTGCTTTATTATATATTTATATATATATATATATATATATATATATATATATATATATATATATATATATATATATATATATATATACTACGATTAAATATCAGTTTTAACTGTCAATTCAATACAAATCTATAATATTTAAATCTGTGGACCAGATTTATCTAAATTTAATCATATCTAACTTTTAACCGGTTCAAAAGTTGTAAAACTGGAATCGTTGAACTAGAATAACTAAGATCTATATAAATCTAGTTTTCTTTCTACTTTATTAAATATTAAACAACCACATGACCCTATGTCTGTATTTAGAGAGAACGGGAAGCTTGGCTACGCGCAGACAAGAATTTAACTGATGAATCCTTTGTTTTGCATCATTTAGATTAAATATCTGTTTTATTTCAGTATCCACATTT
>CM029013.1:212181134-212262469 GCA_016801055.1 Panax notoginseng | reverse complement strand
AGTCGCATGAGTCCTCATAAGCACAGACAAATTCCCTTCAGCTTCATCCACATGGCGATTATCTCCACCTACAGTTCCTGAGCCTGCACGGTCTCTGGAAAAGTGCCTGCCTATGTAATGACTATATTATTTCCTAAACCGATACCGGTGAAGGAGAATGAATTCCTAGTTCCAGATACCACATTGGAAGAAGAGGAACGAAGAATTAAATAAGACATTGTCAGAATGATGTCCAACATACGCATCATTATCCATGATGAACACATAAACAGATACACCCCAGACGATGATTTCCCAGAATAATGGTCATCATTCGGGAAAAGGAGGACGATGGCTGCCCCTCATCACTGTAGTCCACCAGGACTTTGCCCTTGACAATTGGAGCAGCACTCCTTGCATTTGCCGACGAGGGTAAAAAGGGAAGTAACTCCCTCTGCCCTGTAGATAGCAATAACTGCTTACTTTTTCTGTACAGTATTAGCGGTTACTTTTGTCATTACTTGCTAACACTTTGTGTGATTGAACAGTGTCCTATATCAAGTGAAAGCATTTTGTTTTAGGACTCTAAAGTTAGATGTGCCTAGACTTGCTGATGAGGTGCCTATTATCCACAAGGACTGTAACTTTGATGTAAAGTTGGACTCAGACTTGATGGAAATACAAGAGGACTATGAGATACTCAGGAGATCAAAGAATGGGTCGAAGACAAACCCAAGCAAAATCTTGATCAAACCACCTCTTTTAAACCTCTGAACCTTAGAAAACCCAAACAAATCTAGATTGGTACGGACCTCACTCCAAACCAAATGAATGACATGGTGACTCTAGTGACCCTATTCCAGGATGTGTTTGCATGGTCTCACGAAGACATGGTCTGTTTATCCACTGACATTGTCATTCATTGTCTTCCCATCAAAGGGGATTCAAGCCAGTCAGGCAGAAGCTCAGGGGATTAAAACCTGAGTGGAAGTTAAAGAAGAAATTGTGAAACAATTTCAAGTATCATCATGGTGTCAATATACCCTGAATGTCTATCCAACATAGTCCCCGTGCCGAAATCCGGAGGAGAGTTGCGAGTTTGCGTGGACTACAGGGATCTGAATAAAGCTTACCTCAAAGATAGCTTTCTTGTGCCATTCATGCACATACTCATGGATAATACAGCTCAATACGACATGTACTCCTTTGCTGATTGATTTGCGGGGTACCATCAAATTATGGTTGCTGACGAGGATTGTGAGAAAACTGCATTCATCACTCCTTGGGGAACCTTTTGCTACAAACGATTGTCATTCGGCCTCATCAATGCCGGAGTTACCTATCAGTGAGCCATTTGGCTCTTTTCCACGATCTAATGCAAAAAAAGAAAAAAAAAGAAAAAAAATAATAATAAAAAAAGAAAAAAAAGAAAAAGAAAAAAAAGAAAAAGAAAAAAGCTCTTCAACAAGTTCTACAGTTACTGCCTTACCATCGGCAGGTTCTACAGATGGCTTCGGAGTTTGAAGAAAAATCCTTCCTTCACATTCCTCGGAATAGGAAAGATTTTGCGGATGCGCTAGCAACCTTGGCCTCTTTGATCAACATACCTGACAAGGAAGACATGCCAACCCTCACATTTGCCCAACAAAAGACTCCAGCCTATAGGAATTATATTGGAGAAGTATCGGATGAGCTACCTCCCATCCAGTACCCTTGATATCAGCATATCAATGAGCACTTACAAGATAGATCTACACCCACTGAGGCGAGCCCGACTAAAAGAAGGCGGATCAATCGACTTGCTATGAAATTCTACCTGAGCGAAGATGCATTCTACAAAAGAGATGCAGGAAGAGGTCTCCTCAGATGTCTGGATGAGGACCAAGCTCAGAGGCTCATAGATGAAATTCATGGGGGAGTATGTGGCCCATACATGAGCGACCCTCTACATGTAAAGAAGATCCCACAATAGAAAAGTCTGGTACAACAGTTTAAAGAATACGACTTGGTTTTGAAGAAGATCGTTGACAACTAAGCTCTATCTAAAGGAAAATTCTCCCCAAACTGGGAAGGCCCGTTTATTGTCAAGGAGTTATTGATAGGAGGCACTCTCAGATTACAGGAAATAGACGGCGATGAATTTTTGCAACTCATCAATTCAGACATCGTGAAACGGTACTATGTCTAAGGTTACCATCAAGCAAAACATCCTGGTTTTGGATCATCAGATCACCAGTCATTCCGTTTCTTTAACCCTTCAATACATACGACTTTGATTCACACTCATCTGCCCCACTAGGGAAAAACACTTTTTTAACCAGCAGCCTAGTTTTGGATCACCAGATCCTTCATTCCCCGCAGGTTTTTAAAACCTTTAACACTTTCAATTTATCCCACCAGGGATTAAACCTTTCACACCTTCAATTTATTCGGTACATGGGATTAAACTTTTCATCTGCAATCTGCCCTGTACATGGGGCGAACTACGCTGACCTGATTTCCCAAATACACGGGAGTACGTAGGTAGCCATGTTATATGGTCCAGTCTCACCACAGAAAAACAAAACAAACCCACTTTTATTCATTACCACATACAAAAACCAGTCCCAATACACTAAAGATGGTAGGGAATACACACAGATCGACGATCCATTCTGAAAATTGTGAGACATCTCACTGTCCATCCATGAAGGAGATGTTCAGAATACATCAAGATCACAAGCTCTGGAGGGCAGGCAATTATCAAGCAAGTAACAAGGCATAACAAAAAGGGAAGTGAATCAAAACATATTTCCCTGCCATGTAATACTGTTTGATATATACAATGTGTCCTATACATGACAAAAATGGCTAAGCTAGTCTATACAGGAAAATCAAAGCTAATCTACAAACCAGTGGATAAGCGAGCCACCAAATCTAACGTGGCATCCCTCTCGGAAGAAGGAGGTAACGCTGTGATCTCATGTCCAAGGGTTTCTACACGAGCCAACTGATCCATCACCAACTACATGCGATACCTCGGGCAGATATAGTGATATCCCACTCAATAATCACTAAATCTCTAGATGACCTGGCCTCATCCTGCTCAACAACAGTAGTTTCCATATGAGTTAGAGCATCATTTCTCTCAACTAAAGCGACATCTCTACCAAAAAAAGCTGTCAACATCAAAATCCACATCCACTACCTGTTCATCATATGGTACAGAGGTAAAAGCTTCTCACGATTTCGGCATCTTATCTGCCTATCTATCAAAGCAACTACCCCCAGACAACAAGTAAGGCTGGGACAATTTCAAATTAGCGACAACCCGATATTGGAGCCCTTACAACAAGACTGGGGAAATCTCAAAAATAGTGACAACTCAACACTGGGCATTCATCAATCATCCTAAGGAGAAAAATGCGCCAGTCAGCACCGTCAGTATGGTACATCATCATCAAAGCTTCCCTCATATCATCTCATTGGCAATTTGGATATTACTTACTTGTGACTTCATCAACAAAGAGAGTTTCTCATATGAACCCTCGGCATCAATATACGAAAGGACTGGGGCATTGTCCAGTTCCAAAAAAATGGAAAGAGCTTAAGGCGGATCAATCCTCTTATCAAAAGAAAGGGGAGAACTCATATAAGAAATCATGGAGACATTAGCTTGGCCCTACAAAAGAAGGGGAAAATTCTCAAAAGAGTCATTAACTCAAAAGCAGAGACCCAATGACAAAAGGTCTAGCGAATGAAATCATCACCATCAAATGCATCAACCTGCGTCAAGTCCTCACAAGTCGAGGCCTCTACACCGAAGTTTAAATCTAGGCAGCAAAAGAATGAGCTGCAACCCCAGGGATGTCAGCAGAATTTAGCTCATCAGTTCAACCGGATTGCAAATCAAGTGTTCAAGAAAATGGGGCACAAGCACCCAACAGCGAAAGGAAACCCCAAAACACCACAAAAATGGTGAGCATAACGTCAAGCAGAGTTTGGCGAAGCAAAACGTTGAATATTACTTCAGCGAAGGTATCGGATGATCCGATATTCTAAAAACCATTGCCATCAATTTAGCACTACATCAAAACAGTTTAGCGATGGAAGCTTCGTATACCGCCGTTCGAGTGTGAATCAAAATAGTTTGGCGATCAGTAGGGTAGGCACCGTTGCAAACTACCAGCGTATACATCGGGAAGGTCTGGTGATTTTAGAACGTCATCCCCATCAGAGATGTGGAAAACATCTCAACTTATCTTCATCAAACAAGCCTTGGCCACAGCGATTAAAAGCCATACTGTTGGAGTCAACATCAGCATAGGCATCAATAATGATCGATAAAGGTAAAGCAATTTGAAAAAATCATTTTAAACATTCATCATAACATTTATTACATTGCGATTTGCGATTTGCAATATGCGATATGCAATGTGCGATTTGTAATTTGCGATTTGGGATTTGCGATATGCGATATGCGATATGCAAAATATGATGTGTTATTTGCGATGTACGATTGGCCAAATACGAAATGCAATGTGCGATTTATGAAAATATTTTAACATTCATCATAACATTCATTACATTGCGATTTGCATCATTAAAAATACCTTGTCATATTTCAAGTGTCTAATAATCTTTGTCATGTCCATTCCATTACATTGCATGAACATGATAAAGAGGGGTATCTGTAGACACTCGAAAATTTCTTTTCTTGTTACTAATTATGCAGGAGGGCAAAAATGTCTTTTTCACACTCCAGAGGTAACCCTGGAGGACCACAACATCAATTCCCATCCCGGAGATAGCCCCGAGAGATCCAGTTTCCAACTCCGGAGATCATCCTAGAAAATCAATTTCTAACCCCGAAGATAACCTCGGGAAAATCAGTTCCAACCTCGGAGATAGCCCCGGGGGATCAAGTTCAAAGCCTGGAGATAACCCCAAGAGGTCAAGACAACCTCAGAGATAACCCTGAAGACAATCAAAGTCAACATCAAGTAAACATCAAAGATAACCCTGAGGAAAGACTGCTACAACTGCGCGAAAACCAAAAATAACCCCGGGAGAGGCAAAATGGTTATTTTGTCAACTCAACTTCAACTAAAATCAAATCAACTCATTTCAACTCAAAATACTTCATTAGAAGTCCCATAAGAACCATATCTTAACTTTTGAGCATAAACTACGCAAACCGGCTCATCGGATTGCCTGATTAAAACCTAGAAATGCTATTTCGATCACGAACCCATATTCTCAGAATCAAAAAAAGGGCAAATCCTATGTCATTGTGTAGCTCTTTGAAAGTGCTTTCTGTAATGGTATGGCACGTTTCCATCGGACTCTCGGATTAAAAGTTATGAATGACCGAGCGAACATCGCGTTGTTCGAGTGGACGTACTTCGACACGGTGGGACCCACACTGCCCGAGGCACACTGAGCAGTCGTAGATACACCTACTGCTTCCACAGGTACACCTGAGGCACCCCTTCTATAAATAGAGGGCTTGGGGTGGCCATATTTGTAAGAGAAAAGGCGAGGAAGCCCTGTCCAATTTGCTCTGTACACCGTATAAACTGAGTGCTTTCTTATTTTAAATACTTGTAAGCTCGTATGTAGCTACTTTTCTAACGGCGGGAGCCGAGTGTTCATCCACATAAAGCTATAGAAGTCTTCTTTGGCAGTCCACTATAAGCCTTCTTACACACTTTAAAGCCTTTCTCTTCATCTTTGCACACACCGTTCTTCACGTTGAGAGTCATATTGCGTGTGTTTGTCCGAACTTCATTCCGTGGTTTTTATTTCTTTTGTATATATTATATATATATATGGATATATATTTATATATATATATATATATATATATATATATATATATATATATATATATATATATATATATATATTTATATATGGACTAGCATTATCGAGTTATGCATTGAGCCTGGACTCACGTCCAGTGCGTTTATTTGCTTTTATATATATACTTATATATAAACTGTAGTCGAACTTTGTTCGATGAGCCTGGATTTACATCCGGAGCGTTTACTTGCTTATATATATATATATATATATATATATATATATATATATATACACACACATTTCATCCCGTCTGGAGTTTACTTCGTGGTGGTTGACCGTTTTTACTGCTTTCTTTACATTTCGTCCCGCCTGGAGTTTACTTCATGGCGGTTGACCGTTTTTACTGCTTTTTATACATTTCGTCCTGCTTAGAGTTTCCTCCATGGAAGTTGATCGCTTTTACAGTTTTATTTACATTTCTGATCCCCCATGGAGGTGCTTCGTGGTGGTTGATCATGTCGATATATATATATATATATATATATATATATATATATATATATATATATATATATATATATATATATATTTATTGCTTTTACATATTTACATTTCTGATCCCCCATAGAGGTGCTTCGTGGTGGTTGATCGTCTCTGTATATATATATTTACAGCTTTTATATATATAACTGCTTCCAGCTTTCATATAAACTGCGGTATCATGTGAGCCTAGGAATCATGTGATCATAGATTCAGTCAATTGAATATAGATTCGGTTCCCGTGATGAACATTTTCAACTGTAAGCAACTTGTAAATTTATTTACGGTGTTTGGATTTCCTTAGATGGTTTTCATACCCATGAGGAATTCGGCACTTCTTTATACATTATTTTCTCGAAGATGCTTCGCATCTCAAAAATAAAAGCAATCAAGCCGAACATTTAATAATAAAATTGAAGTATCAAAGGCCTCAATTACTATTGAGCGTAGGGTTTAAAAAACCTCTTTTTACAAAATATCACTGTAATATCTTGTTAAAACTGAATTTTACACAATTTCAAACCCTGTGTATATAGGTGCGAATGAGGCATAGCCCTACTTCCAAATACCTGCACATTGACCCCCCCACACACACACATTTATATAACAGTTTCTTGAAAAGTGGCGGTCACCGTGGTAACACAGATGTCGGGGGGTGCCTAACACCTTCCCTCCGCATAAGCAAGTCTCCGAACCCTAATGAATCTCGATTTCACAGACCCATTTAGAAGTGTCATATTACTGGGTCAATGTGCAAATATTTTCTCAGTTGTGTTGGTATAACCAGTTAAAAAACTAACTGGCGACTCTTATAGTCCAATCGTCGATATTATACATGTCTAACCTGTTTCACTTGTTTTTTCAAACAATTCTCACATAACATGAGAACACAAAAGAACAAGAATAGAAAAGTGACAAATAAAAATCCCGACGTCGACATGCTCATCCTTTTACTTCACCACCCCTTTCAGGTAATAAAAGTGTAGCTGGAACTAGCAAAGAGAACATGGGTATAAAGTGGTGATACGAATTAGTCACAAGCCTAATCAAATTATGAAACGGTGTGGCATAATAATTGTACTGAGAACTTAAAATGTGTGTGACATATTTTATACATCATTTAATATTTAATTTTGGTGAACAATAATAGGGTGAGGCGAACTCAAATTTGGAAGCGTCAAAAGTGCACTCCATTAGAATGAGGAGGACATAAATCTTCTCCTGTTCCTTTGGGGACTTGAAATATTTGTTGTTGTACTTTAGATGGCATTGTAAGAATTTGAGTATGAATATTGTCGTATTATATACGTTACAATAATTGTATTAAAACTCATAGTATATGTGTCGTCGTATTGTGCACGACAGTTGTATAAATAGAGTTTTTTAGTGTATGTATCTGGCGACCCAAGATGGGTGATGTATACCTATTTTGGGGGCATCACAGTTGGTATCAAAGCTTAGGGATATGATCCCTGGCTGAGATGTGAGACTAGAACTAGGAGGGAAGAGACGAGTAATTCATTCACTAGTATGACCTACCTAAGTTTATTTGTTATTTAATTGGTCAGTCAGAATATAGGGATAATATGTGGCATGTCAATTAACCCTTGTTTTGAAACTATATTCTAGAATGATATCTGAAATACAGGAGATGAGCAATGGATGAACCATAAAACAGACGAAGTAGCCTATGAGCTAGAATTTGAAATTCTTAACTCTTCAAACTACCAGGTACGTAAATTTCGAGGGAAAAATTTCACAAGGTGGGGTGATTGTAAAACCCCTACTTTTATAAAATAAAAATCTAATTTAACTTATGATTATTATTCTAAAATTGTAAAATGTTAAATTGATAAATGGTTAAATGAACAATTAATCGGATAAATGTGTAATTAAAATAGGAGATATTAAAATTGTGGGTCATGGGTGAGGTGGCTAACATGTGGGATGGTTTTAATTGACCATAACTATCACCAATTAAGAAGAATGGAACAATATATCAATGTAAAAAACTTCTGCACATCATTTTTGACTTGTGAAAATTAAGGGAGAAGGAGAGAGGAAGGGAAAAAGGATAAAAAGGAGAGGAAGAATCAGTAAACTCCCACTTCCATTATTCTCCTATGCCAATATTCAGTAGAAAAGAATAGAGAGAGAGAGATAAGAGAAAGCGAAAGAAGATAAGAGAAAGCGAAGGGAAAGATAAGAAAGAAAGAATCATAGAAGAAGAGAGGGAGAGAGGGAGAGCTCAGCTCCAAGAATCCTAGAGAGAGAAATAAATGGGTTTGATGATGAAGTTTTTTTAGAGCTACGGGAAGCATCAAGGGAGTAGAGGAGATTATCTTAACCATATCTAGCACATCATCTAAACATCTTAGAGAAGGAAAATCTAAGAAGTAAGTTCTTAAAACCTTAAATCTCCATTTTTCTCTTCAAGCTTCATATCGTGTTAGATGTTATTTTGAGTTGTATGTGTAAAGAATCTATTTAAGAATGATTCTCAGAAGCTAAATGAACTCTTAAGAGCATCCAAGTGAAACCAAAACACACAAAATTCAAACCTATGCGTAAAGGGTGGAAAGATTGATAAAAAACTATGTTGGATAGTTTTAGACTGAGTTTGAGAACCTTATATTCTTATGTTTTATGTTTGAAAGCTTAGTTGGATAATTGTGTGTTATATTTCTCTAAGTTAAGAACATAACCCAACTTGAATGAACCAAATTGGAGTTAAAACGAATTCGTGACGAAAGTTTTCATAAAACATGTTAAACGATGAAATACTTAGTATTGGGGGACTTTTGAGCCAAATTTCAGACTAATTAATGAATTTGAAACATTATGAAATCATGGGGGTTTTGTATATCATGTTACAAGGTTTCCATAGCTTCGAAAACGGACTAATTCTGACTTAAAATGAAGAAGTTATGAAGATTTGAAGTATATGCGTCAAAAGTTGCAAAAATCTGGAAATTGGAGTTAAGTGTCAAGGGTCGAGTGCCTAGGCACTGGACTAGGTGCTTAAACTCTGTTATTGGGCGCCTAGGCGCTTGCCCAAGGCTAAATTTGGGTGCCTAGGCGCTGGTCAAGTGTTAAGCCAAAATCTATTCAGACGCCATTTAGAAAATTGGGTATAACTTTTTCATACGAACTCTGATTGAGGTGATTCAGGATGATTCGAAAAGATAACGAGTATAGCTAAAACTTTTATTCTTTATGTTTTGAAATTTGAGGTGGGGATCAAGGCCTAAAATGGCTATTTTTGAGACTGATGTGCATTTAGAGATAATCGGAGGACGTCTGGCATACACGTATGCAACGTGTAATGTTTTCGATGATAAAGGATATTGTTCTAAGTTATAAAATATGAACATTATTAAATATAATGATCAATAATGAATTAGATAAGTATGATATATAGATGTTTATTCAATTATTTTCTTTTTACAAAAGTAAGTTTGTCACGACTTACCGACACTCTACTTTTTCTAAAGGAGTATGGACCACAACTCTATTATTGAACAAATTTTGTTAAAACGTGTACAAGTTAGTTTAATTTTTTGGTGGGACCATAAATTTCACTATCATTATTATACACCTCATTTGGTTATTTTGTCAAAGGGGGTATGCTTGTTGTTTACTAAATTTTCAGTATAAATAGGTTTCTCGGTTAAGTAACTAAACACACACAATTACTACACTAAAAATATAGGATTCTTTTACTACAATATTATGAGTATTTCTATTGAGAGTAATGTTACTCCAAGTGTAGATAAGGAATGCAAGCATTGCTTAAGTTGTTCAATTTCACAGTAAGCAAAATCAAGTCACATGCTAAGGTAATGGATGTCATTATTATGGTAAGAGGGTATCATTTTTATGGTAAAAGGAATATCATTTTCTTTCATACTCCATATTATGGTAAGATATTATTATTCGTTTAATCAGTTTATCATTAAATGGTGAAAAGTCCTGAAAAGATTAGAATATCCTTAATAGTTTGTGCTTCATCTAATATTATGTTAGCAATTTGGACTCTGGATAATTAAGTTAAAAATCACTAAGATCTATGTTATCTTATTATTCTGACTGTTTATGTTTATTTATTATATATATCATTGTCATCATTCTCATGCTTATATTGTGTTGAAAGTCATCTTTAGCCCGTAGTGCATAGATGGACGGTTGATTATTGGTTTTACAGTTGTATATCTTTGGCTTACGTGCAAAGACGAACTGTTGATTGATAGCTTTGGCCCGTAGTGTAAAGATGGACAGGTGTATGACATGATCATGACCACTGATGATACTAACGAATATCCTTGGCCCGTAGTGCATGGATAATTCGATGATGTGATTGGTAGGATCATGACCATTAGTTAACAGTTGAATATCTTTGACCGTAGTGCACTAACAGAAAAGATTGGCATGATCTTGACTATTAGTTTTATAGTTGAATATCTTTGGGCCGTAGTGCAAAGATAGACAACTGATTGGTATGATCATTGTTATTACATTTGAATATCTTTAGCCTTTGGGGTAAGGATATTCAGTAAACGTTCTATTAATCCTTTGTGGCAAGATGAAACTGTTGATTTACTTGATTATAAATATGAATTGTGATTTAATTATAATATGTGGTGGTTCATGTGAAGACAGGTGATGAGATTTCTCTTTGTCTTGGGTATAACAAAGAACTGTTGATGAGTATTACAGAAATAAAATATTAATGACGGACTTTTAATCTAGAGGAGATAGTAGACATTATGTTCTACTTGACTCTTCTAATGGATTGTTGATTCCGCTGCTATTATGGTCGAAAACTTTTATCTTCTACCATATGTTCTAAATATCTGAATTCTTTTGATAATTTAATTATCTTAAGTCATGATATTTTTAATGGGCTATTTGTGCTAATCCTTTTCCTTTACCACCCCTTTTAGGTAATAAAAGTATAGCTGGGACTAGCAGAGAGAACATGGGTATAAAGTGGTGATACGAATTAGTCACAAGCCTAATGAAATTATGAAACGGTGTGGCATAATAAATGTACTGAGAACTTAAAATGAATGTGACATATTTTATACATCATTTAATATTTAATTTTGGTGAACAATAATAGGGTGACGCGAACTCAAATTTGGAAGCGTCAAAAATACACTACATTAGAATGAGGAGGACATAAATCTTCTAGTGTTTCTTTGGGGACTTGAAATATTTGTTGCTATACTTTAGATGGCATTGTAATAATTTGAGTATGAATATTGTCGTTTTATATACGTTACAATATTTGTATTAAAACTCACAGTATATGTGTTGTCGTATTGTGCACGACAGTTGTATAAATGAGGTTTTTTAGTGTATGTATCTGGCGACCCAAGATGGGTAATGTATACCTATTTTGGGGGCGTCACAGTCGGTATCAAAGCTTAGGGATATGATCCCTGGCTGAGATGTGAGACTAGAACTAGGAGGGGAGAGACGGGTAATTCCTTCACTAGTATGACCTACCTAAGTTTATTTGTTATTTAATTGGTCAGTCAGAATATAGAGATAATATGTGGCATGTCAATTAACCCTTGTTTTGAAACTATATTCTAGAATGATATCTGAAATACAGGTGATGAGCAATGGATGAACCATAAAACAGAGGAAGTATCCTGTGAGCTAGAATTTGAAATTTTTATCTCTTCAAACTACAAGGTGCGTAAATTTTGAGGGCAAAATTTCATAAGGTAGGGTGATTGTAAAACCCCAACTTTTATAAAATAAAAGTCTAATTTAACTTCTGATTATTATTCTAAAATTGTAAAATGTAAAATTGATAAATATTTAAATGAACAATTAATCGGATAAATGAGAAATTAAAATAGGAGATATTAAAATTGTGGGTCATGAGTGAGGTGGCTAACATGTGGGATGGTTTTAATTGACCATAACTATCACTAATTAAGAAGAATGAGACAATATATCAATGTAAGAAACTTCTACACATCATTTTTGACTTGTGGAAATTAAGGGAGAAAGAGAGAGGAAGGGAAAAATAATAAAAAGGAGAGGAAGAATCAATAGACTCCCACCTCCATTATTCTCCTACGCCAATATTCAGCAGAAAAGAATAGAGAGAAAGATAAGAGAAAGAGAAAGAAGATAAGAGAAAGCGAAGGGAAAGATAAGAAAGAAAGAATGAATCATAGAAGAAGAGAGGGAGAGAGGGAGAGCTCAACTCCAAGAATCCTTAAGAGAAATAAATGGGTTTGATGATGAAGTTTTTTTAGAGCTACGGGAAGCATCACGGAAGTAGAGGAGATTAGCTTAACCAACTCTAGCACAACATCTAACCATCTTAGAGAAGGAAAATCTAAGAAGTAAGTTCTTAAAACCTTAAATCTCCATTTTTCTCTTCAAGCTTCATATCGTGTTAGATGTTATTTTGAGTTGTATGTGTAAAGAATCTGCTTAAGAATGATTCTCAGAAGCTAAATGAACTCTTAAGAGCATCCAAGTGAAACCAAAACACACAAAATTCGAACCCATGCGTAAAGGGTGGAAAGATTTGATAAAGAACCATGTTTGATAGTTTTTGGACTGAGTTTGAGAACCTTGTGTTCTTATGTTTTATGTTTAAAAGCTTAGTTGGATAATTGTGTGTTATATTTCTCTGAGTTAAGAACATAACCCAACTTGAATGAACCAAATTGGAGTTAAAACGAATTCGTGGCGAAAGTTTTCGTAAAACATGTTAAACGATGAAAAACTTAGTATTGGGGGACTTTTGAACCAAATTTCAGACTAATTAATGAATTAGAAATATTATGAAATCATGAGGGTTTTTTATAGCATGCTACAAGCTTTCCATAGCTTCGAAAACGGACTAATTCCGACTTAAAATTAAGAAGTTGATTTGAAGTATGTGCGTCAAAAGTTGTAAAAATCTGGAAATCGGAGTTAAGTGTCAAGGGTCGAGCACCTAGGCGCTGGACTAGTTGCTTAAACTCTGTTATTGGGTGCCTAGGCACTTGCCCAAGGCCAAATTTGGGCCCCTAGGCACTGGTCAAGTGTTAAGCCAAAATCTGTTCGGACGTCATTTAAAAATTTGGATATAACTTTTTCATACGAACACCGATTGAGGTGATTCAGGATTATTCGGAAAGATAACGAGTAGATCTAAAACTTTTATTCTTTATGTTTTGAAATTTGAGGTCGGGATCAAGCCCTAAAATGGCTATTTTTGAGACTGATGTGCATTTAGAGATAATCGGAGGACGTCGGGCATACACGTATGTAACGTGTAATGTTTTCAATGATAAATGATATTGTTCTAAGTTGTAAAATATGAACATTATTAAATATAATGATCAATGATGAATTAGATAAGTATGATATATAGATGTTTGTTCAATTTTTTTTTTATAAAAGTAAGTTTGGCATGACTTGCCGACAATCTACTTTTTCTAAAGTAGTATGGACCACAACTCTATTATTGAACAAATTTTGTTAAAACGTGTACAAGTTGGTTTAATTTTCTCGGTGGGACCATAAATTTCACCACCATTATTGTATACCTCATTTGGTTATTTTGTCGAAGGGGATGTGCTAGTTGGTTACTAAATCTTCAGTATAAATAGGTTGCTCGGTTGAGTAACCAAACACACACCATCACTACACTAAAAATATAGAATTATTTTACTACAATATTGTAAGTACTATAATATTGTGAGTATTTATATTGAGTGTAATGTTACTCCAAGGGTAGATATGAAATGCAAGCATTGTTTAAGTTGATCAATTTCACAGAAAGCAAAATCAAGTCACATGCTACGGTAAGGGATATCATAATTATGGTAAGAGGGTATCATTTTTATGGTAAAAGGAATATCATTTTCTTTCATACTCCATATTATGGTAAGATATTATTATTCGTTTATTCAGTTTATCATTAAATGGTGAAAAGTTCTAAAAGGATTAGAATATCCTTAATAGTCTGTGCTTCAACTAATATTATGTTAGCAATTTGGACTTTGGATAATTAAGTTGAAAATCACTAAGATCTATGTTATCTTATTATTATGATTATTTATTATATATATCATTGTCTTCATTTTCATGCTTATATTGTGTTAAAAGTCATCTTTGGTCCGTAGTGCATAGATGGACGGTTGATTATTGGTTTTACAGTTGCATATCTTTGGCTTACGTGCAAAGACGAACTGTTGATTGATAGCTTTGGCCTGTAGTGCAAAGATGGACAGATGTATGACATGATCATGACCACTGATGATACTAACGAATATCCTTGACCCATAGTGCATGGATAATTCGATGATGTGATTAGTTAACAGTTGAATGTCTTTGGCCGTAGTGTACTGACAGACAATTGATTGGCATGAGCTTGAGCATTGGTTATATAGTTGAATATCTTTGGCCCGTAGTACAAATTTAGACAACAGAATGGTATGATCATTGTTATTAGATTTAAATATCTTTAGCCTCTGGGGTAAGGATATTGAGTAAACGTTCTATTAAGCCTTTGTGGCAAGATGAAACTGTTGATTTACCTGATTATAAATATGAATTGTGATTTAATTATAATCTGTGGTGGTTCAGGTGAAGACAGGTGATGAGAGTTCTCTTTGTCTTTGATATAACAAAGAACTATTGATGAGTATTACAGAAATAAAATATTAACGATGGAATTTTAATCTAGAGGCGATAGTAGACATTATGTTCTACTTGACTCTTCTAATGGATTGTTGATTCCCCTGCTATTATGGTTGAAAACTTTTATCTTCTACCATATGTTCTAAATATCTGAATTCTTTAGATAATTTAATTATCTTAAGTCATGATATTCTTTACTGGGCTATTTGTGCTCATAGTTTTACTTCACCACCCCTTTCATGTAATAAAAGTATAGCTGAGACTAGAAATGAGAACATGGGTATAAAGTGGTGATACGAATTAGTCACAAGCCTAATCAAATTATGAAATGGTGTGGCATAATAATTGTACTGAGAACTTAAAATGTATGTGACATATTTTATACATCATTTAATATTTAATTTTGGTGAACAATAATAGGGTGAGGCGAACTCAAATTTGGAAGCATCAAAAATGCACTCTATTAGAATGAGGATGACAGAAATCTTCTCGTGTTCCTTTGGGGACTTAAAATATTTGTTGCTGTACTTTAGATGGCATTGTAATAATTTGAGTATGAATATTGTCGTATTATATACGTTATAATATTTGTATTAAAACTTACAGTATATGTGTCGTCGTATTGTGCACGACAGTTGTATAAATGGAGTTTTAAAGTGTATGTATCTGGTGACCCAAGATGGGTGATGTATACCTATTTTGGGGCGTCACATTTTGTATCAAAGTATAGGGATATGATCCCTGGCTGAGATGTGAGACTAGAACTAGGAGGGGAGAGACAGGTAATTCCTTCACTAGTATGACCTACCTAAGTTTATTTGTTATTTAATTGGTCGGTCAGAATATAGGGATAATATGTGGCATATCAATTAACCCTTGTTTTAAAACTATATCCTAGAATGATATCTGAAATATAGGAGATGAGCAATGGATGAACCATAAAATAGAGGAAGTAGCCTGTGAGCTAGAATTTGAAATTCTTATCTCTTCAAACTACCAGGTACGTAAATTTCGAGGGTGAATTTCATAAGGTCGGGTGATTGTAAAACCCCGACTTTTATAAAATAAAAGTCTAATTTAACTTATGATTATTATTCTAAAATTATAAAATGTTAAATTGATAAATGGTTAAATGAACAATTAATCGGATAAATGTGTAATTAAAATAGGAGATATTAAAATTGTGGGTCATGGGTGAGGTGGCTAACATGTGGGATGGTTTTAATTGACCATAACTATCACCAATTAAGAAGAAAGGGATAATATATCAATGTAAGAAACTTCTGTACATCATTTTTGACTTGTGGAAATTAAGGGAGAAAGAGAGAGGATGGGAAAAGGATAAAAAGGAGAGGAAGAATCAGTAGACTCCCACCTCCATTATTCTCCTACGCCAATATTCAGCAGAAAAGAATAGAGAGAGAGAGATAAGAGAAAGCGAAGGGAAAGATAAGAAAGAAAGAAAGAATCATAGAAGAAGAGAGGGAGAGAGGGAGAGCTCAGCTCCAAGAATCCTAGAGAGAGAAATAAATGGGTTTGATGATGAAGTTTTTATAGAGCTACATGAAGCATCAAGGGAATAGTGGAGATTATCTTAACCATCTCTAGCACAACATCTAAACATCTTAGAGAAGGAAAATCTAAGAAGTAAGTTCTTAAAACCTTAAATCTCCATTTTTCTCTTCAAGCTTCATATCTTGTTAGATGTTATTTTGAGTTGTATGTGTAAAGAATCTGCTTAAGAATGATTCTCAGAAGCTAAATGAACTCTTAAGAGCATCCAAGTGAAACCAAAACACATAAAATTTGAACCTATGCGTAAAGGGTGGAAAGATTGATAAAGAACCATGTTGGATAGTTTTTGGACTGAGTTTGAGAACCTTGTGTTCTTATGTTTTATGTTTGAAAGCTTAGTTGGATAATTGTGTGTTATATTCCTCTGAGTTAAGAACATAACCCAACTTGAATGAACCAAATTGGAGTTAAAACGAATTCGTGGCGAAAGATTTCGTAAAACATGTTAAACGATGAAAAACTTAGTATTGGGGGACTTTTGAGCCAAATTTCAGACTAATTAATGAATCTGAAACATTATGAAATCATTGGGGTTTTGCATAGCATGTTACAAGCTTTCCATAGCTTCGAAAACGGATTAATTTGGACTTAAAATGAATAAGTTATGAAGATTTGAAGTATGTGCGTCAAAAGTTGCAAAAATCTAGAAATCAGACTTAAGTGTCAAGGGTCGAGTGCTTAGGCACTGGACTAGGTGCTTATACTCTGTTATTGGGCGCCTAGGCGCTTGCCCAAGGCCAAATTTGGGAGCCTAGGCGCTGGTAAAGTGTTAAGCCAAAATCTGTTCGGACGTCATTTAGAAAATTGGGTATAACTTTTTCATACGAACTCCGATTGAGGTGATTCAGGATGATTCGGAAATATAACGAGTAGAACTAAAATTTTTATTCTTTATGTTTTGAAATTTGAGGTCGAGATCAAGGCCTAAAATGGATATTTTTGAGACTGATGTGCATTTAGAGAAAATCGGAGGACGTCGGGCATACACGTATGTAACGTGTAATGTTTTCGATGATAAAGGATATTGTTCTAAGTTGTAAAATATGAACATTATTAAATATAATGATCAATGATGAATTAGATAAGTATGATATATAGATGTTTGTTCAATTATTTTCTTTTTCCAAAAGTATGTTTGGCCGGACTTGCCGACACTCTACTTTTTCTAAAGTAGTATGGACCACAACTCTATTATTGAATAAATTTTGTTAAAACGTGTACAAGTTGGTTTAATTTTCTCGGTGGGACCATAAATTTCACTAACATTATTGTATACCTCATTTGGTTATTTTGTCAAAGGGGATATGCTAGTTGTTTACTAAATTTTCAGTATAAATAGGTTGCTTGGTTGAGTAACTAAACACACCCCATCACTACACTAAAAATATAGAATTCTTTTACTACAATATTGTGAGTACTATAATATTGTGAGTATTTCTATTGAGTGTAATGTTACTCCAAGTGTAGATAAGGAATGCAATCAATGTTTAAGTTGATCAATTTCATAGAAAGCAAAATCAAGTCACATGCTAAGGTAAGGGATGTCATTATTATGGTAAGAGGGTATCATTTTAATGGTAAAAGGAATATCATTTTCTTTCATACTCCATATTATGGTAAGATATTATTATTCGTTTATTCAGTTTATCATTAAATGGTGAAAATTCCTGAAAGGATTAGAATATCCTTAATAATTTGTGCTTCATCTAATATTAAGTTAGCAATTTGGACTATGGATAATTAAGTTGAAAATCACTAAGATCTATGTTATCTTATTATTCTGATTATTTATGTTTATTCATTATATATATAATTGTCATCATTCTCATGCTTATATAGTGTTGAAAGTCATCTTTGGCCAGTAGTGCATAGATGGACTGTTGATTATTAGTTTTACAGTTGTATATCTTTGGCTTACGTGCAAAGATGAACTGTTGATTGATAGCTTTGGCCCGTAGTGCAAAGATGGACAGGTGTATGACATGATCATGACCACTGGTGATACTAACGAATATCCTTGGCCCGTAGTGCATGGATAATTCGATGATGTGATTGGTAGGATCATGACCATTAGTTAACAGTTGAATGTCTTTGGCCGTAGTGCACTGACAAATAATTGATTGGCATGATCTTGACCATTGATTTTATAGTTGAATATCTTTGGCCCGTAGTGCAAAGATAGACAACTGATTGGTATGATCATTGTTATTATATTTGAATATCTTTAGCTTTTGGGGTAAGGAAATTAAGTAAACGTTCTTTTAAGCCTTTGTGGCAAGATGAAACTGTTGATTTACCTGATTATAAATATGAATTGTGATTTAATTATAATCTGTGGTGGTTCAGGTGAAGACAGGTGATGAGAGTTCTCTTTGTCTTGGGTATGACAAAGAACTGTTGATGAGTATTATAGGAATGAAATATTAACGAAGGACTTTTAATCTAGAGGAGATAGTAGACATTATGTTTTACTTGACTTTTCTAATGGATTGTTGATTCCGCTGCTATTATGGTTGAAAACTTTTATCTTCTACCATATGTTCTAAATATCTGAATTCTTTTGATAATTTAATTATTCTAAGTCATGATATTCTTTACTGGGCTATTTGTGCTCATCCTTTTACTTCACCACCCATTTTAGGTAATAAAAGTGTAGTTGGGACTAGCAGAGAGAATATGGGTATAAAGTGGTGATACGAATTAGTCACAAGCCTAATGAAATTATGAAACGGTGTGGCATAATAATTGTATTGAGAACTTAAAATGTGTGTGATATATTTTATACATAATTTAATATTTAATTTTGGTGAACAATAATAGGGTGAGGCGAACTCAAATTTGAAAGCGTCAAAAATGCACTCCATTAGAATGAGGAGGACATAAATCTTCTCGTGTTCCTTTGGGGACTTAAAATATTTGTTGATGTACTTTAGATGGCATTATAATAATTTGAGTATGAATATTGTCGTATTATATACGTTACAATATTTGTATTAAAACTCACAGTATATGTGTCGTCGTATTGTGCACGACAGTTGTATAAATGGAGTTTTTTAGTGTATGTATCTGGCTACCCAAGATGGGTGATGTATACCTATTTTGGAGGCGTCACAGCTTTTATATATATATATATATATATATATATATATATATATATATCGAATTCGAATCGAATGAGCCTGAATATACACATCCGGAGCGTTTAATTCTTTTATATATATATATATATATATATATATATATATAATCACACCTAGGCTCAGTCGAGTCGAATTTGAAATTTAAATAGGTACACTTAGAAGGGGGGGTTGAATAAGTGTAGGCACAAACTATGTCCAATTTTTTTGTTTCTTGTCAAAAATTCCATGAGTGTATAGTGCGGCAAGCTAGATTACTGATATGGATAGAATGCAGGTTGCTGGATAAATAATAGAATATTCGAGTATAGAATGCAATCACACAAACACCAGAATTTTTACGTGGTTCAACTACTACCCTCTAGAATAGTAGCCTAATCCACGCCCAATACCAACAAGTATTGGAGACTCACTTTTATTCAACTTTTCCAATTACAATACAAGTTCTATCAAAATTGAACACCTTTGTTACTTGTGCACCTATGCACCCTTAAGCACATATGCTTTCCTTCAACTTGATTGTAATAAATTATCAACCCAAACAAGATAACCCAATACAATATATATTTAGTTATAACAATTAAAAATATAATACTAGAGGTCTATTGATCAAGCAATATATTACTTGCCAATTCAAGGCTCTAGTATGAAATGATATGCAAGAAAGATATTACCAAAATATATTCGAAACTGCAACTCTGTTCTTAATGCAATCAATATTTATCTCAAAATAATCTCGCAGCTTGTGTGCTATTATTTTTCTATGTATGTATTTCGTGATCAAAACTGTTAGCGAGTTCTGTTTATATACACCTCTTCGAGAGTATGTTTATTGCACAAATTTGATTCTGTAATTTTGCTCGTTTAAAACTTTTAGCACAAATCATGATATATTCATGCTGTCAATACTTTTAAGACTAATTGATTTTATGGTCTGTTCCAATTTCTAGAAGTCTAGAAATTAGCACCAAATACATTGACACGCTAGTTTCCATATATGTATTGGACCGTTAGACCCAACCAATTAGATTTCCCAAAACATGGCTCATGATTCCTGTATTGCGTATGGGAAAGACTTGATGCATATTTCTCAATTGCACAGATGACAGTCATTATCTTTATATGTGCTGGCATGTTTCCATATATCTTGACATGCATTTGTCCATTAGCCACTTAAGTTGTTTTTAAAAAAAACGTGGGACGAGATAATGATATATGATTTCTGCTATGAATGTGCAGTATGTGGTAATATATGCAACCAACTAGTTACCTTAATTAATTTCCTAAAATTAAGACCCTTGATCTATGACGCAATCTATCCAGCATGATTTATAATGCAAGATATCTGATGTCATGATTTATGCTTACCATAATTTACCGGTTGAGTGGTGTCCATATGTATTGGACCGTTGATGACATCCAATTGAATTCCTTTAATCATGGGATCGTGAACTTTGGATTTTTGCATAACTAAGGGTAATTTAATTTAATCAATCTTTTTGTTCTATTGAACAATATTTGATTCCTTAGCAAGTGGAGCAAATAATGGTCATGTATATTATGTGCTAGATAATTTATCATGTGACACCAATTATGAATATGGACGTATATGCAATGCATGTCCTAGAGCCTTATTTTGGAAAGTAATAAATGCTAGGATCTTACATATATTCCTAGGACTCAATTTAGCTTTTCTTTCTTCAAAGACATCTTGACTTTGGACTTTCCTCCTTGATGATCCTGAAATGTTATAAGATATGATTAGTAAGCAATTATGGTCATCATCAAAACATAGGGTGTGACATAAGTCAACATTCTCCCCCTTTTTGATGATGACAACAGAATGGCTATGGCTTCCCCTAAAACCATGCATTTCAAGAGAGGTACAACTCCCCCTTAATTTATGCATGCTGTTAATTGCATATATGCAGTGTTTGGACAACCCTGTTTCCTGACAAGTTCAAAATAGCCTTGCATTTTCTGGTTAGTCCATAATATGTTTAGGAAATGATTAAGCCATCATCCATCAAAATTTTTAAACCATAGTCTTAACAGCACAGGTTATAAAATTTTTTTTTAAAAAAATTGTCTTTGGGAGCAGGGAAAGGGAAAAATCAAAAAAAATTGTCTTTAGGAGCAGGGAAAGGGAAAAACCAAAAAGCAAGCATAAGTTTTCTCCCCCTTTGGTATCAATCAAAAAGGAGTGTTTGAAATGCCAAAAAAAATGCAGCTAAGCATCGGCCTCCTCAAGATTAACATGATTTGCTTCGCGGGCGGTGAAATAGGGTCGGTGAAGCCTGCGGTGCATGATCTCTTCCAGGGACATTGTATTGGCAAATATGGGGGGTCGAGCAATGAAGGTAGGCGGAGGTAACGGTAGGTCCAGAAAGTCTCCTTGATATTCGACTATCCAATTGCATTGTGGCCATTCGGGTATGCGTGCTTGGACTTGGTCTGCTTGCAGCTCCTCAGTAAGATCATTCATGCGGCGCTCGTTAAAGCGTCCTAGAGTTCCAATTTGGTTGCTGATGAACTTAAGCTCAGTACTTAATTGACAAGCGTTGCGGTTCATCTTCCGTTATAGGGCTTCAACCATTGCCCGAGTGTGCAACTCGAAACCAGCCTGAAGATCTATGAACTCATCTTCCATATTACGAAACATAGTAGTAAGATCATCGTGACGAACGGGAAGTTTGCCTTTTTCAAGTACGGAGAGACGGAGTTGAATATCTTTGACATCTGAAATGAGTTGGGCTTGATTGGTTGCTATGGAGTGAAGGATAGTGAGAATTTCAGGAGAAGGAGGCAGTGAAGTAGGCGATATTGGTTTGGGAATTTTTGGAACCAGACGAATGAATTTCCCTTTAAGCAGAGTGATATGAGCCCCTTTGAGATAGTTCGAATCGATAGAATCAGTCAAGTGGATACAACCCTCATCATCAAGTGGAATTTGGAAGTGGGTAAAGAGTGTGGTGAGGAAGCAACTATAGGGCATACACTTTTTGGAATGTTTAACACAGTGAATCATGTGTTTTAGCATCATGAGTGAAAAGTTAAAAGGTTGACCGGTCATAATTAACGCTACTAAGGCCAAATCCTGATACGTGAAATCAGCGCCACCACCAAGACGAGGGAGAAGATTATATCGTAACATTTTGTGAAGAATAATTGCAAGAGGAGACACTTCGGTGGTCTTAGGGAGGGTGACAGAGGACACTGTTGGGTCATCCAACACAACGCAAAGCTGTACTAGGGGGGACAGAGGAGTAGAGATTGGCCCCTTGAGAGTGAAGGGGCAGTCACCGGTGTATGGGATGGACAGTATACTCCCTAAATCCATGGCTGTGAAGAACAAGGATTTACCTTTAACAAACGAGGTGTAGCAATCGCCATTATTCGCTTCAGTTTTTGATTGCCCGTTGGTTGAGATGGTGGGGAGAGAGGTGAGACTTCATCTTCCGATTCATCACGAAGCTGTTTGCCTCGTCTTGTTCTCATTGTAGCAGGAAAGAGTGGAGTCGATTGAGATTATGGAATGGATTGAAGAGTCTGAGACAGAGAGAAATACGGCTTCTGGTCTTTATGTATAAGACACGGTATCTAGATATGGGAAGTGGTGAAACCGTCCTTAGGAAGGAGAATCTGAATAGATTTTAATGGGCGTAATTATGGTCAATATAGATACGTCGGTAATTTGTCTGTCTAACATGGTCGGTTCAAATCTGTATTAGACACATTCTGATTTCTCTCCTTAGAGTACTGAATCGTTCTTCCCCTAGAGGTTTTGTAAATATATCTGCTAGTTGATGCTCAGTGGGAATGAATATTAATCTTATTAACCCTTTGGACACATTGTCTCTAAGAAAATGGTGGCATACTTTTATGTGTTTTGTGCGAGAATGTAGTACTGGATTTTTAGAGATGTCTATGGTGCTTGTATTATCACAGTATATGGGCACATTTTCACATATAATATCAAAGTCGCACAATGTTTGTCGCATCCACAAAATTTGAGAGCAACAGCTTCCTACTGCTAAATATTCACCCTCAGTAGTGGATAGGGCGACTGACGTTTGCTTCTTACTGTTCCATGAAACAAGACTTTGTCCCAAAAATGTACAGGCACCGCTTGTGCTTTTTCTATCTATTTGACAACCTGCATAGTCAGCATCTGAATAACCCATTAGATCAAAGTTGTCACATTTTGTGTAAAATAATCCTAGATTTGTCGTACCACTCAAATATTTAAATATTCGTTTAACAGCCTGTAAGTGGGATTCTTTGGGTTTGGCCTGAAATCGAGCACATAGGCACACACTGTACATTATATCCGGTCTAGAAGCAGTTAAATATAGTAGGGATCCAATCATACCTCTGTATTTTATTACCTCTACAACCGTACCTTTTTCATCTGCTGTGAGTTTTATTGATGTACTTATTGGTGTGGTCTTTGAATTTGAGTTGTCGAATCTGAATCTCTTAAGTAACTCTTTTGTGTACTTGGTTTGATGAATGAATATGCCTTCGTGATTTTGTTTAATTTGAAGGCCCAGAAAGTAGTTAAGTTCTCCCATCAAGCTCATGTCAAACTCCTTGTGCATGCATTTGGAAAACCACTCACAAAGAAAATTATTAGTAGCACCAAATATTATATCGTCTACATATATTTGTACAATAATAATATTTTTATCTTGACGTTTAGTAAATAGCGTGGAATCGATTTTACCTCGTATGAATCCATTTGATAATAGATACTTACTCAATCTTTCGTACCAAGCCCTTGGAGCTTGTTTGAGTCCATAGAGAGCCTTCTTGAGTTTGTATACGTGATGCGGGAACTTATCATTTTCGAATCCAGGTGGCTATTTTACATAGACTTCTTCATTTATGAACCCGTTGAGGAAGGCGCTTTTGACATCCATTTGGTGTAACTTAAACTTTCTGAAACAAGCGAATGCTAGTAGTATATGAATGGATTCCAAACGAGCAACTGGGGCAAATGTTTCTTCATAGTCTATTCCTTCTTGTTGGTTATATCCTTGAGCGACTAATCTCGCTTTGTTTCTTGTAATTGTTTTGAACTCGTCAAGTTTGTTTTTGAATACTCATTTAGTTCCAATAATGGATACATCTTTCGGGGGAGGCATCATTTCCCATACTTGACATCTTTCAAATTATTGTAACTCTTCTTGCATTGCTAGTAGCTAATGTTCATCAAGTATGGCTTCTTTGGCGTTCTTTGGTTCAATCTGGGATAGGAATGCTGAGAAGGCACACATGTTTTGTGCTTTTCTTCTCGTAGTAACTCCTTTATTTATATTTCCAATGATGTTATCAAGAGGATGATTTTTGATGTATCTTGCTGATTTTGGAAGTTGAACATTATGTATTACTTCTTCAGTAGATTCAGAATTGTGGTATTATTTTTCATCCATTTCAGCTTTCTGGATATGTTCCTGATTTTCGTATTCAGCTTGCTGGATAGAGTCTTGATCTTGCTGTTCTTCTAATCCAACTTGCTGGATTGGTTCCATTGTCTTGCTGTTTTGCTTTATGTCGTATGATGGGTTTGCAGCAGTCTCTAAAATTCCTGCATCTTCTTCTCTTTCTTTTGGAAGATCATGGTTAAGTTCATTAAATTTGATATGTATAGATTCTTCGATACACAACTTTTGCACATTATAAATGCGATATGCTCTACTATTTTGTGCATACCCAATGAATATTCCCTCATAAGATCTAGCATCAAACTTGCCTAAGTTCCCACTAGTATCAAGAATAAAACATTTAGATCCAAAGACTTTGAAATAGCTAATATTAGGAAGTCGTTTATTTAATAATTCATATGGTGTTTTCAAAAGAATTGGGCAGATTAACACTCTATTTAGTACATAACATGATGTGTTTACAGCTTCAGCCCAGAATTTCTTTGGGAGATTACTTTCTTGAATTAGTGTTCTAGCTGTTTCTGGTAACGTACGATTTTTTCTTTCTACCACTCCATTTTGTTGAGGAGTTCTAGGTGTTGAGAATTCATGAGTTATTCCTTTTTGATTACAGAATGTAATAAAATCCTTTTGAAATTCAGTACCATGATCACTTCTGATTCTTATAAGATTAAGAATGTATTTGGTTTCCAAATTTTTGATCAATTTTTCAAATTCTTTAAATGCCTCATCTTTTGTTCTAAGGAATATTACCCATGTATATCTAGAAAAATCATCGACTATCACAAAAGCATAGAATTTACCGTTTAGACTAGCATGCCTTTCAGGTCCAAATAAATCGAGATGAAGCAATTGTAAGGGAGAAGAAGTTGATACCATGTTTTTGGCTGTGAACGATGTTCTTACTTGTTTTCCGAGTTGACAAGGTTCACATATGCCTTTCTTCTCGAAATTCACTTTGGGTAATCCTCTTACTAAGTTCTTTGAAGACAACTTCTTGATGAGGTCCATATGAACATGTTCCATTCTTCTATGCCACAGATTCTCTTCATCTTGAACAGTTGCAAGACATAATTCTTCCTCCTGTCGCTAAAAATCAAGAGTATATATATTTTCTTCTCTTTGGGCAACTAAGGCAGCATTGTTAGAACCATGCGAAATTGTACATTTATCTTTTTCAAACTTTACTTGATGCCCATTATCTATTAATTGACTAACACTGATAAGATTGAATTCTAGTCCATTGACAAGATGAACATTATTAATGTTAACCTTACCATTATCGATTTTACCTTTCCCAATAATTTCGCATGATCGATTATCCCCGAATGTGACAGTTCCATGTTTCTTTTTAACATTTAGTTCCACGAACTTAGATTTGTCTCCCGTCATATGATGTGAACATCCGCTGTCAAGGATCCACTTTTGGGAAGACACTTTGGCTTTGAAACATACCTGTATAAAAGATATATAATTTATATTTTTGGTACCCATATCTTTTTGGGTCCACTTGTGTTAGTTGAAATCACATCACTTTTCTTTATCCATACAACTTTACTTCGATTTTTCTTTCTTGAACAATTTATCTCTAGATGTCCTTTAATGCCACAATTTTTGCAAGAAGTGAAGGGCGTTCAATAATTTAATTTAAACAATGGTTTAGATTTTAGCATTTTAACTTCTTTTCTATATATTGGGTTGTAACCTATGCCTTGTTTATCATAACTGGATCTTTGTTTTTCTAGCATGACATTTAGGTTTTCTTCCCCATGAACAAATTTAGCTAGAGAGATTTTTAACGATTCTATTTCTTTTTGTAGATCATTAGTTGGAGGTGTTTTATTAGTCGATTCACTACCAAATGCATCAATGCACACGTCTCTCATTTTTATCTCATTTTTTAGTTTTTCAACTTCATTATTTAGCTGTTTTACCTTGTTGAATAGTATTTTATTGAAATTATCTAAATATCCATTCTTTGCTGCTAATACCTTTTCCTCATTTGTGTGTGTTACCTTTTCTAATTCTTTCTTTTCGTCTATTAGTGCCTCCACTTTACTCATTAAAGTGTTTGCTAGATCTTTAAAGTGCATATTTTTTTCTTTTAGTTTTTCATTTTCTTGTTTCAAAGTAATAACATCAGAAAGAGGTACCTTACTGGATTCACCTTCAAGTCCCATGAAGCATATTTGAGCCAGTTCATCGTTTGCATCTATTTCCACTTCGGACTCTTCATCATAACTCCAGGTTAGGAATGCTTTATGCTTTTTGAAGTCCTTATTTCCTTGCTTTCCTTTGTTTTTGAGTTGGAAGCAATCCTTTTTAAAATGACCTGGTCGTCCACACTCGAAATAGGTTTCTTCGGTTGGCTTTGCTTTGAATTTGTTTGTGTTGAATGGATTTTTCCTTTGATTCTTTCTTTGAAGTAGGCCTTTAAGTCTTCTTGACATCATGGCTATTTCATCATCAGAGTTATTCTCAAGCTCTTCTTCAATTCCTGCGTTTAAATCTAGTACCTTCTTTCGAGGAACTTCTTCCTCGTCGTCATATCTTTTTAATTGATGTTCATATTCTTCCAGTTCACCAAATATAGTTAATGTATCCATAGATGAAATATTGACTGAATCTTGAAGAGTAGTAATTTTAGATGCAAACCTTTTGGGCATAGCCCGAAGTAACTTACGGTTGATTTCACTTTGTGGAATTGACTTGTCAAGCAATTTTAAAGAATTTATAAGTACTAAGAATCGTGCTTGAGCCATTTTGATTGTTTCGTCTCTTTCCAGTTTGAACATTTCGTAGTCATGCATGAGCATACTCATCTTAACTTCTCGTACTTTGGAAGTTCCTTCGTGACTTACCACTAGGGTATCCCATATCTCCTTTGATGTGTTGCATGAAGATACTTTATCTATTTCGGATTGCACCATGCCGCTGAGAAGAGTGTTCATTTCTTTTGAATCGTATGAAACCATGTATGTTTCAGTTGAGTCCATCTCTAGTAGCGTTTTTGGAGTGCCATCATCTCTCCTTGGGATTACCGGTCCATTCTCCACCACCCACCATTCCCATGGGTCTCGCTTGAGATATATCCTCATTAGAAATTTCCAGAAGTTATAGTTCTCAGTTCCAAAGAGCAGTGGAGGTCGGTTGGTTGATTGACCTTCATGATGAGCGCTTCCAAATTGTGCCATGTCAGAATCTTTCCCTACAAGTCACCTTTAAGACCAAGATAAGTAGAGCCTAGCTCTGATACCAAATGAAATTTAAATAGGTACACTTAGAAGGGGGGGTTGAATAAGTGTAGGCACAAACTATGTCCAATTTTTTTGTTTCTTGTCAAAAATTCCATGAGTATATAATACGGCAAGCTGGATTACTGATATGGATAGAATGCAGGTTGCTGGATAAATAACAGAATATTCGAGTATAGAATGCAATCACACAAACACCAGAATTTTTACGTGGTTCAACTACTACCCTCTAGAATAGTAGCCTATTCCACGTCCAATACCAACAAGTATTGGAGACTCACTTTTATTCAACTTTTCCAATTACAATAAAAGTTCTATCAAATTTGAACACCTTTGTTCCTTGTGTACCTATGCACCCTTAAGCACATATGCTTTCGTTTAACTTGATTGTAATAAATTATCAACCCAAACAAGATAACCCAATACAATATATATTTAGATATAACAATTAAAAATACAATACTAGAGGTCTAGTATGAAATGATATGCAAGAAAGATATTACCAGAATATATTCGAAACTGCAACTCTGTTCTTAATGTAATCAATATTTATCTCAAAATAATCTCGTAGCTTGTGTGCTATTATTTTTCTATGTATGTATTTCGTGATCAAAACTGTTAGCGAGTTCTGTTTATATACACCTCTTCGAGAGTATGTTTGTTGCACAAATTTGATTCTGTAATTTTGCTCGTTTAAAACTTTTAGCACAAATCATGATATATTCATGTTGTCAATACTTTTAAGACTAATTGATTTTATGGTCTGTTCCAATTTCTAGAAGTCCAGAAATTAGCACCAAATACATTGACACGCTAGTTTCCATATATGTATTGGACCGTTAGACCCAACCAATTAGATTTCCCAAAACATGGCTCATGATTCCTGTATTGCGTATGGGAAAGACTTGATGCATATTTCTCAATTGCATAGATGACAGTCATTATCTTTATATGTGCTGGCATGTTTCCATATATCTTGACATGCATTGGTTCATTAGCCACTTAAGTTGTTTTTTAAAAAAACGTGGGACGAGATAATGATATATGATTTCTGCTATGAATGTGCAGCATGTGGTAATATATGCAATCAACTAGTTACCTTAATTAATTTCCTAAAATTAAGACCCTTGATCTATGACGCAATCTATGCAGCATGATTTATGATGCAAGATATCTGATGTCATGATTTATGCTTACCATAATTTACCTGTTGGCTGGTGTCCATATGTATTGGACCATTGATGACATCCAATTGAATTCCTTTAATCATGGGATCGTGAACTTTGGATTTTTGCATAACTAAGGGTAATTTAATTTAATCAATCTTTTTGTTCTACCGAACAGTATTTGATTCCTTAGCAAGTGTTGAGCAAATAATGGTCATGTATATTATGCGCTAGATAAATTATCATGTGACACAAATTATGAATATGGACGTATATGCAATGCATGTCCTAGAGCCTTATTTTGGAAAGTAATAAATGCTAGGATCTTACATATATTCCTAGGACTCAATTTAGCTTTTCTTTCCTCAAAGACATCTTGACTTTGGACTTTCCTCCTTCATGATCCTGAAATGTTATAAGACATGATTAGTAAGCAATTATGGTCATCATCAAAACATAGGGTGTGACATAAGTCAACAAAATTCGATAATATATATATATATATATATATATATATATATATATATATATATATATATATATATATATATATATTTACATTCCAGTCAGGCCCGGAGATCACTTCGTGGCTATTTACTACTTTTATATATATATGTACATATATATATTTACGTTCCAGTCACGTTTGAAGATCACTTTGTTGCCTTTTACAGCCTTTATATATATATATGCGCGCGCACACACACACACACACACACACACACACACACACACACACACACACATATATATATATATATATATATATATATATATATATATATACATTTCCATTTCAAGTCCTGCATGGAGTTTACTTCGTGGATGTTGATCATTTATGTATATATATATATATATATATATATATATATATATATATATATATATATATATATATATATATATATATAAAACTGTTTACAACTTTTATACATATTGCATCGTCATGTGAGCCTAGGAATCATGTGATCACAGATTCAGTTTCTGAATCTAGATTCAGTTCCCATGATGGACATTTTCAGCTGCAACCAGCTTGTAAATAATTCATGGTGTCTGAATTTCCTTATATAAATCTTTTGCCCACAAGGAGTTCGGCGATGCTATGTACCTTATTTTTCTCGAAGATGTCTCGCATCTCGAAAATAATAAAAGCAATCAAGCCGAACACATAATAAAATGGAAATATCAAAGGCCTCAATTACTATTGAGCATAATGGTTTGAAAAACCTGTTTTACAAAACATTACTGCAATATCTCGTTAAAATTAAACTGTTATACAAAATTCAAACCCTTTGTATATAGGTGCAAACGAGGCATAACACTACTTCTAGACAACTGCACATAGACCCCCCCCCCCCACACACACACATTCATATAAAAGTTTAAATTAAAAAGTGGCAGTCACTGTGTTACCACGGATGTCGGAGGGTGCCTAACACCTTCCCTCCACATAATCAAGCCCCCGGACCCTAATGAATCTTGGTTTCACAGACCAGTTATACAATGTCACATCACTAGGTCTATGTGCAAATCTTTTCTCGGTTGAGTTGGTGCAACCATTTAAAAATACCTACTGACGACTCTTACAGTCCAATTGTTGACATATAATGTCGAACCTTTTCACAACTTATTTTTTCAAACAAATCTCACCTAACATGAGAACACCAAAAGACATGAACAGAAAAGGGACAATTAAAAATCCCGACGTCGACAGGTGGCGACTCCGCTGGGGACATCCAGTAAGAGGGCTTAAGCCGATATTAAAAGCTTTTCAAAACTTTTATCTACTTGTGTATGGATGTTGAATTTACATTTGAATGAATCTGTACTAATGCATTTACTTACTGCACTTAGTGCTTCGCACTATATCTGCCAGTGATATTAGTGCTTTGCACACGTCATCATTTCCATACGGCGAGACACGATGTATGTGAATGTATGTTGTGTGGTCCCTCCACCAGGAGGCTATCCTGTTGGTGTTTGATTACTGAACTCGTAGGGAGGCTAATTCCAACAAGGCTCAGTAAAGGTACCACCGAGATTCGCTCCAATTGAAAGACCGGATTAACTTCCCGTTAAGTAAATTACGAGAATTTGGGAACCTTCATGCCAAAAAGTCGCGAGAGTAGCCTAAGATAGGTCAACCTCTGATAAACCAAACGCAGAGGAAAGTCTCTTTATAACTTCCCATTTCAATTATTTGTAATTTCAATTACCTGTAATTTTATTTCCATGTCAATCTCAATGTAATGGAAAATATAAAGGAATATGTGTACATGCATTCCCTTTTTATATCAAAACATGTCATGCTATCTTGTCATTAAAACAATTGACATCCATTTTGCAGGATAATACTCCTAAACGGACACATTACATAGCATGTAACATTTCCTACATTCCCTCAAGACTAAACTACATAAGTATTTTTGTAGGCAAACAATTGGCCCTGTTACCCGGTTAAAGTCCAAAAAGGCATTAAGCCTACAGCCAAGCATGACTACATCTGGCCAATCTAATCCTACTCCTGTCTCTCACGAGGAGTTCGAAGGATTAAGCAACCAAATTACAGAGTTTTCTGTTCTGCTCAAAGAACTACACAAGTACACTCAGGGTCCACAAATACCCATCAACACAGAATCCTCTGCACATGGAGGAACCCAAGGTCCGGACAAAGAAGTTCTAACGCCTGAGTCTGATAAAACCAACAAAACCCCTGAAATCACCCATCTTAAAGAAGATCCAGACAACGGTGATATTAGGAAGAAAGTTTTACAAATGGAAGAGACCATTCGGTCCATTAAAGGGATTGGAGCACACGGGAGTGTTTCATATTCAGACCTTTGTATCTTCCCCGGGGTTCATTTTTCGGAAAAGTTCAAGACTCCCGATTTTGAGAAATATGATGGATTGGGAGATCCTTACACGCACTTAAAGGTATTCATTAGAGAGCTCGAATCTTATGCCGAGGATGAAAAGCTCAGAATATAGCTATTTCAGAAAAGTCTGACCAGAGAAGCTAGAGCATGGTACACCAGATTAGATAACTCCAAGATTCATAGCTGGGAGGAGTTAGCCCATGCTTTCCTCAGTAAATACAGCTTTCAAACTCAGATGGCTCCAGACCGATATCAAATTAGTAAGGTCAAGAAACAAATCAATGTGTCTTTCGGAGAGTATGCCCAAAGATGGAGGCGTCTGGCTGCTCAGGTTATTCCCTCTATGGCTGAGTCTGAAATGGTGATGACCTTCATAGACATTCAAGAAGCTGACTTTTATGAGAGGGACTTAGCTAGCATAGGCAAGCCATTCTCTGAGATGATTAAACACGGAGAAATGGCTGAAATGGGATTAAAATCAGGGAAGATTCAAGACCTTGCCGGGCTAAAAGCTGTAGCTGAGCACATCCAATCTGGAAGTTATGGAAACAACCCCCGGAGGGCCCATAAGAAGAAAGAAGAGGACGTTTCCTTGATACTACATGGACAAAAATGTAATCTAGACACGCCTATTCAGAGGAGAAACTATTCCCCTTTCTAAGCACAGTCTTTAAACCTTCCATTGCCAAAAAGTGGAGAAGTCAGACGTACCCGAGTGTTCACACCCTTAGGGGATTCACTCGAAAACATTCTAAAACTTCTGACAGCTCAGAAGAAAATTACTCATCTTCTTCCACCAGCCAACCCAAATGGAAAAGGTTTTAATGCAAGCAAGACATGTGCTTACCATACTGGAGCTCCCGGCCATGACACACAGGGTTGTTGGGCCCTTAAGCATAAAATCCAGGATTTAATTAACAATGGTGAGATTGTGGTAACCAAAACCGACCAACCTCACATTCATAACAACCCTCTTCCTCAACACAAGGAAGAGGAGGTTAACATGATTAACTGGAGCAGTGGACAGAGCTCCAACTATATGGGTGGATCATCCAAAATTAACAAGGATAATTCTGACAAATGAGATTATTCACAGTTCCAGTTCATGATGGAACGAGAAATGAAGGCTCTTGGCGAGACAACACTAAGTCACACGTCAATTATTCAGTCAGGAGCATGCTAGCCTCCTTTCTCTTATTACAAGTACTCTACCACTAGCTCCAAAAAGTGAAACACTGGAGGATAAGATTGAAAATATAGCTAAAGCTAAAGTCGATCGGGACTTCGCCAACAAAATGGAATTCACCTATTTAGGCCAACCGATGGAAGAAAGATGCTGATTAATGAGGGAAAAATCATAGCACTACTTCCTCCAGACAACCCACGATCAGGATGGTTTGATGCTAACGGAGTATGTCAGTACCACTCCCACTCTCACGGTCACAACACTGAAGAATGTTGGGCACTCCGCCATCTTATTCAGAACATGATTGACAGTGATGCCCTACAAATGGCAGATAATAACGCTATATCATTTGAGAGTTGGGACACATTTCCTACAAGACGGAAGGAAGTCGTAGCAGTTATATTCACTGAAGGAGACTTGGTTGCCGTACCACTTACAATTGAACCTATTCAACTCAAAGGTGTTGAAAATCCTTTGAAAGTGGCTGCACCAAAGCCAATAATATTGTCTTTCAGGCCACAATATCCTATTTTCAGCCTACAAAAAGTGTCATGGAACTATGGAGAGGCTGAAGGATCCACATCCAATACAACTGCTGTAGTGTCGAAAGAAAATTCACCGTATCTTCCTCAACGGGTGATGAAGCCTATCATCAGATCAAAGGGGAAAGTGCCAATGGAGAAGATTGAAGAATTCCTCCGTACTATGGGACACAATGAAGACAAGGTGGTTTTAAGCTTGAAAGAAACTCTACAATAGATTTCTATTCTGGACTTATTTTTCTCCTTAGAGGATCACTAGAAGGTCTTACTGAGAATCTTAGAAGAAGCCCACTTGCCAAAATTAGTGGATATTGAAAAGTTCCATCACCTGGTTGATCACATCTTCAACAGTAATGTGATATCCTTCACTGATGATGACATACCTCCCTAAGGGACGGGTCATTGCAAACCATTGCACATAGCAGTAATATCCTCCGGATATGTGGTGGGAAGAGTTCTGATATATGGGGGGGTCATCTTTAAACATCTGCCCCTATGCCACACTGGAGAAAATGAACATCAATCTCAATAGGATCCGAAGCAGCCATACAATTATCAAAGCTTTTGATGGATCCCGATAAAATACTATCGGAGAGATTGAACTACCTATGGAGATTGGTCCATATACATTCTGCGTATCCTTTCATGTGCTCAAGATAGCTACAGGATACAATCTACTTTTGGGAAAACCATGCATTCATATGGCTGGAGCCGTCCTGTCCACTCTCCATCAACATCTCAAATACATCATTAATAGTCGCCTGGTCACTGTTAATGATGAGCTAGAATGTCCTGTACAAAGTGACATACCAATCATCAGTTTCAATGCAACAGTTGAGCCTGTTAGCTTCTAGGCCCTTGAGGTGAGCAACACTCACTATCAACCTATTGGGGTGCCACCTCTGATACCCAGAGTTTTTGCCCAGGTAATGTCGGCAAGTCAAGGGATGATATCCTTGGGGTTTTAACCTGGACAAGGGTTAGGAAAGGATCATCAGCGCATCAAGATGATATCCCAGACGATGATTGTCCAGACATCATGGTCATCATTCAAGAGGTGGAGGATGACAACAACCCCTTCATCACAGCTGCCCACCAGAACTTCACCCTTGGCAATTGGAGTAGCACTCCTTGCATTTGCCGACAAGGGTAAAAAGGGCAGAAACTTCCTCTGCTCTATAGATGACAATAACTATTTATTTTTGTTGTACATTATTAGCAATTGTTTTTGTCATTTCATGCTAACACTTTGTACGATTGAACAGTTTCATATATTAAGTGAAAGCATTTTGTTTCAGGACTCTAAAGTTAGATGTGCCTAAAATTGCTGATAAGGTGCCTATTCTTCACAAGGACTGTAACTTTGATGTAAAGTTGGACTCAGACTTGATGGAGATTAAACAAGAGGACGATAAGATACCTTAGGAGATCAAAGAATGGGTCGAAGACAAACCCAAGCCAAATCTTGATCAAATCACCTCTTTCAACCTCGGAACCTCAAAAAACCCCCAGCAAATCCAGATTGGTACTGACCTTACTCCAAACAAAAGGAATGACATGGTTACTCTCTTAACCCAATTCCAGGATGTGTTTGCATGGTCTCATAAAGACATGGTCAGTTTGTCCACTGACATTATCATTCATCGCCTCCCCATCAAAGAGGGATTCAAGCTAGTCAAGCAAAACTAAGGCGATTAAAGCCTGATTGGAGTTTTAAACTTGAAGAAGAAATTGTGAAATAATTTCAAGCCGGAATCATTATGGTGTCAACATACCCTGAGTGGCTATCCAACATAGTCCCCGTGCCTAAGCCTGGAGGAAAGGTGTGAGTTTGCGTGGACTATAGGGATCTGAACAAAGCTTCTCTCAAAGATAGCTTTCCCGTGCCATTCATCCACATACTCAATGACAATACAACTCAGTATGACATGTACTCCTTTGCTGATTGCTTTGTGGGGTACCATCAAATCATGGTTGCTTAAGATAGTCATGAGAAAATTACATTCATCACTCCTTGGGGAACCTTTTGCTACAGATAGTTGTCATTCGGCCTCATCAATGCCTGAGCTACCTATCAGCAATTCATGATGGCTCTTTTCTATGATCTAATGCACAAAGAGATAGAGATCTATGTGGATGACATCATTGTCAAATCTCGAAGGGAGGAAGACCACCTAGATTATCTCAAAAAGCTCTTCAACAAGTTGCATAAGTACAACTTGAAGTTGAACCCCGCCAAGTGCGCCTTTGGTGTTAAATCAGGCAAGTTGCTAGGATTCCTAGTGTGCCACAAAGGGATTGAGCTAGATCCTATAAAAATCCAGGCCATCACGAAAATGCCCATACCTTAGACAGAGAAGGAAATACGGGAATTTTTGGGAAGAATCAACTTTATCAGCCGATTCATCTCCCAACTCACAACAACCTGTGAGCCTATCTTCAAGTTGTTAAGGAAGAACTCCTCCATGAAATGGAATGATGAGTGTCAGAAAGCCTTCCTTACAATCAAAGAGCAACAAATAATGCTCTTATCTTGGTACCACCCAGGGGTGGTGTTCCCCTATTCATGTACCTGTCCATCATTGACAATGACATGGGTTGCATGCTGGGATAGAAAGATGATAGAGGCCAAGAAAGAGCTATCTATTATGTCATCAAAAGATTCAGTAGTAGTGAACACAAGTACACTCTGATTGAGAAAACCTGTTGTGCCTTAGCATGGGCTTCCATGAGATTATTGCATTACCTTCATGGTCACATAACCCATCTTATATCCCGCATGGATCCTCTCAAGTACGTGTTTATAAAACCCATGTTAAATTATCGACTGTCCAAATGGCAGTTGATCCTATAATAATTTGACATTGTCTACGTGACGCAAAAGTTTATCAAAGGTCAAGGAATCGCGGATCAACTAGCCCCCGCACCTTCAGGGGATTTCTAACCCTTGGAAACATACTTCCACGATGAAGGGGTAATGACAGTTCAGAAAACCATCAAGACGATACATACCAACTATGGAAGATGTATTTTGATGGAGCTGTAAACATGGAAGGTTCTGGGGTTGGAGCAGTTCTAGTATCCATTACGGGGGAGCAGCATCCCGTCGCCGTCAAATTATAGTTTGCCAGTACCAACAACACAATTGAGTATGAAGGCTGTATCATGGGGTTAAAACTAGCCCAATCCATGGGCGTCAGACGGTTAATTATATTTGGAGATTCCGAATTGGTAATCAGACAAACCACTAGGATCTATCACATAGAGCTACATTTGTTGCCTTACCATCAGCAGGTTATAGAGATGGCTTCAGAGTTTGAAGAAATATCCTTCCTCCATATTCCTCATAATAGGAATGACTTTGCGGATGCACTAACAACTGTGGCCTCCTTGGTCAACATAATTGATAAGGAAGACACACCAAATATCACATTTGCCCTGCAAAAGGCTCCAGCCTATGGGAACTACATTGGAGAAGTATCGGATGAGCTACCTCCCATCCAACACCCTTGGTATCAACATATCAAAGAGTATCTGCGAGATGGATCTACACTCGTCGAGATGAGTCAGGCTAAAAGAAAGTGGATCCATCGAATGACTATAAAATTCTACCTGAACGGAGACACACTCTAAAAAAGAGATGCGGGACTAGGTCTCCTCAGATGTCTAGACAAAGACCAAGCTCAGAGGCACGTGGGTGAAATCTATGGTGGAGTATGCGGCCTACACATAAGCGACCCTCTACTTGTCAAGAAAATCTTAAGAACAGGGCATTACGGGCTCTCTCTCAACGCTGACTGTGATGATCACATCAAAAGATGTTACCAATGCCAAATTCATGGGAATGCTATACACGCCCTTCCAAGGGAGCTCCATAATATAAGTTTGCCCTGGACCTTCTCAATGTGGGTAATGGACGTGATCGGGCCCCTCGAGCCTAAAGCCAGTAATGGTCATCGATTCATCTTCACCTTGATCGACTACTTCACCAAGTGGGTAGAAGGAGCCTCCTTCCCCAGGGTTACTAAAGAAGTTATCATTGACTTCATCAGAAACAATGTCATTTGTTGATATGGACAACAAGAAGTGATTGCGTTAAATAATGCTAAAAACCTCAATAATCAAATGATGGAGGAGTTATGCAGTAAATTCCACATCAAATATCTCAACTTCATCATCTATCGTCCAAAGATGAATGGTGTTGTTGAAGCAGCTAATAAGAATATCAAAAAGATAATGTAAAAGATGTTCGCCAATCACAAAGGATGACCTAACTTGTTGCCTTTGACTCTGTTAGCCTACAGAACATCAATGAGCACTTCCACTAGGGCAACCCCCTACTCATTAACCTATGGGGTGGAAGTAGTGTTCCCCATAGAAGTTGAAATGGAATCCCTCAGAGTGTTGATAGATGCTCAGCTGGATGAAGATCAATGGTTACAAGATAGGTACCACCAATTATCTTTAATAGATGAACGGCGGGCCACAACCATCTTCCATGGTCAGTTATACCAACAGAGGATCCCCATATCCTATAACAGAAAAGTCCAGCTATGACAATTCAAACAGCATGACTTGGTCTTGAAAAAATTTCTTGACAACCAATATCAATCCTAAGGAAAATTCGCCCAAAATTGGGAAGGTCCATTTGTTGTCAAGGAGGTATTGACAGGAGGAGCACTAAGATTACAAGAAATGGATGGTGATGAATTTCCACAAATCATCAACTCGGACACCGTAAAACGGTACTCTGTCTGAAGTTACCAAAAAACCAACATCCTAGGTTTGGATCACCAGATCCCCAGTCAGTTCAGGTTTTTAAATCCTTTTTCATACAACCTTTCTTCACATTTGTTTGCCTCATCAAGGATAAACAAACCTTCCAACCAGCAGTTTGGTTTCAGATCATCTGATCCATCACTCAATTCAGGTTTTCAAAACCTTTCACACTTTTAGTTTTGTCCCACCAGGGATAAAACTTTTCACACTTTCAGTTTGTCCCACCAGGCAACAAACTTTTCATCTACAGTTTATCCGGTACACGGGGCAAACTACGCAGACCTGATCTCCCCAATACACGGGAGTACGTAGGCAACCATTTTTATGGTCCGGTCTCATCACAAAAAAAAACAAAAATAAACACATCTACACCCTTTTCCCCACATACAACTTTGAACCTTTACGCCAGGTTCAAACTATGCAGACCTGATCTCCCCTTCTCAATGGGAGTACGTAGGCAGCAATGGGAGAACCGACAACCATCTAATTTGCGGTTGAGTCCTCAAAGAGAAACACCAATCCATAAGAGATGGAATTACCTGGGCTCCCCCATACAAAGGTGTGACGCCCCCAAAATAGGTATACATTACCCATTATGAGTCGCCAAATATATGGTATAAAATACAAATACAAAATTAATTATACAACATGAGCTGAGAGTTTTTACACGAATATTGCCTAATAGACAGTATCCAAACTCAAATTCAATCCTCATTATATTTATTATCACATTATTTCATAGAATAGTGAGGACTACTACAACCACCAACTCGGTCCATCACACCGTTCCCCGACTAGTCCCGACTACGTTCTCATTTCTTGAAGAGAACAATGAAATCAAAAGGGTGAACTCAACTAGCACAGTAAGAAATATTATGACTAAGATAATACAGAATAAATTATCATTTGCCTTTAACAGTGTTAAACTGATACAATATAATAAACATCAAGTTTAACTGTAGCGGAACAAAGAATCCAATAGAAGAGTCAAGTAGAGCATGATATCTACTATCTTCTATGATTTTAAAAGTTTATCATCAATTTATCGCTGAGACTCAGCTTAATAAATAATCCACATCACTGAATTATCCATGCACTACGGGCCAAGGATATTCATTAGTATCACAACCAAAAATTATCTATACACTACGGGCCAAAGATATTCGTGTTTTCACCAATGGTCATGATCATGCCAACATCTGTCCATCAATGCACTACGGGCCAATGAGGACTTTTATCACATCATTTGTAACATTACAGGTCATAATTATACCAAATAATCCCATGTCATAATCATACCAATCAATAGTCTATCTATGCACTACGGCCAAAGATGACTTTCATCACAATATAAGCATAAGGATGGTGACAATGATATAAGAATTCCATTAAAAGAAAGCAAATGATAAATTTTTAAAGATTTATAATTTAATTTATCCAAAATTCAATAATGTTCAAATTGTCAACATGATACTGCTTTTGTGGAGTAAAATTCAAGAATAATATTGTATCAAAAATGATTTGGACAGAAAAGAAATTAATTTTTGTCATGAATAGTACCTCGGGTGAATAATACCCAAGTGAATACTCTATGAATAATACTTTGGGAATACTACTTTGTGAATAGTACTCTATGAATAATACTTTGTGAATAGTACTCCGTAAAAAGTATTTTATAAATAGTATCTCATGAATAGTACTTTGTGAATAGTACCCTGTGAATAGTACTCCGATATGAAACGCTTAATTTAACAAGAATGTTCAGGAAAATATCATTGTGAAATGATACTAGATGAAGCGCAAATTTTAAGAATATTCTACTAATTTCACGGAGTATAGAAGCAATACTTTAACAAAATGAGTGTAAAATTAGGAATACGAAACGAAATAATATTACTTACATACTACAGAGTATGGAAAAAAATATTATTTCATATGAATACTGAACAAAATAATATCACTTACCTTACAAAAAGACTGGATACTGGAATAGTGAAGTTGTAGAATACTCTTATTATTTCTCTCTATATCTTCTCTCTATATAGCTTCTCTCTCTATAATTGCTCTTGTGAGTCTTAGTAAATTGGTGAGAATGAAAGAAGAATGAGCTTCTATTTATAGGAAAATATAGTTTCGATAATTGCACATTTTAGGGCTGAAATTATTACAGTATAGTACTTTCATCTTTTTCTCAATTTTTAATTTAGTACTACAAGTATTATCAAATTTATACCACCTCCCCTAATAGTACATGCATGTGAATCAATAGTTCCATTCATGTGAACAAATAGTTATATGTATGTGAACTAATAGCAATTAATTTGTTCATTTAACCGATTAATTACTCTATTGGTCAATTAAATCTCAAGAAATCAATTATTATTGAAATAAATGTCGATTTCCACTAACACTAATAATCCCAACACAGTGGAAATATCAATTTCATCTTTAATCAACATGAACTTGTTCATCATTAATATTATAACTCAAAATATTTAACAACCAGATCATTCCCAGGAAAGAGGGGGCTTTCCGATAAGGATTTCTCCTTATTGGCGTGCAATTAGGTGACCAAACCCCTTTCCTTGACAGAACTTTCTAGACATAGTCAATAATACAAATAATAATATAAATAACTTTGTCATCTCAATTATTGATTTAATAATATAAATTATTATGTGGATGATAATGTGACAATAGTTGAATCAAATAACGTGAGATACTATGCAGCAATTACTGTAGCAATAATTGAGTATAATTGAGTGACTTCTCACGTAAGCATCAATAATCAATATCGTGTACTACTATGCAACCACGCGTATTACTATATTTTTACCACTGAATATTTCAACAGTTTAACGGTAAAATTTTCACCGTTATTTTTATAAAATGATATTTATGTCATTTTCTAACTCCAACAATCCTTCCGCTGTGGGGTCCACCAATAGTTGTGTCATCGTATGAATATTCTCTGTTAAAACGAATATTCCCCCTCCAATCAAATATTTTATAACCACTTGCTTACTTTGCAAAATTTGTATATATTACCCACAACTATAACATATCAAATCTACACCATAATATTCAAAAATATATTTCGAGAAAAAAAAATCTTTATTCATAAAAGTTGGGGTCTTACAACCTTTCTTATGAAATTTCATCCTTGAAATTAGGGTGAGTACCTGGTATGTCGAAGAGGTGAGGATACCTTGATTTCATTTCATCTTCCAACTCCAAGGTTATTTCCTCAACATCGTGGTTTCTTCATAAAACTTTGACTTGAGGTATAACCTTGAAGCGTAGAATATGATCCTTCTTATCCGAGATTTTAACAGGTACCTCTTTATACGTTAAATCTTCCGCTATATCGTTCGATTTTAATTCAATAATATGGTTCAGGTCTTTTACATATTTACGTAACATAGATATGTGAAAAATATTATAAACGCGAGACATACTTGGCGGTAAGGCGAGTCTATAGGCCACAGTTCCTACTCGATCGAGGATTTCAAATGGGCCGATGAATCGAGGATTGAGCTTTCCTCTCTTTTCAAATCTTGTAACTCCTTTCCATGGAGCAACACGTAACAACACTTTCTTTCCAACATTAAATTCCACGTCTCTTCGATGAAGATCAGCATACCTCTTTTGTCGATCTTGTGAGGTCTTTATACGTTGTCGGATCATTTGAATCTTTTAAGTTGTCATGCATACCAATTTTGGTCCCAACAACATTGCTTCACCCACCTCATCCTAGCATACTGAATAATGACACTTGCGTCCATACAATGCGTCGAATGGAGCCATGCCAATACTTTTTTGATAACTGATGTTGTAGGAAAACTCCACCAATGGCAAGAATTTGTCCCAACTTCCTTTGAAGTCAAGGACACAGAGTCTTACTAAATCTTCAAGAGTTTGAATAGTCCTCTCTGACTGCCCGTCTGTTTGAGGATGATATGCAAAACTAAATCATAAATTCGTGCCCATAGCTTTTTACAATTGTAAAGTGAATATTATGTCTCGATCAGAAACTATGGATATTGGCATACCATGCAATCTTACAATCTCATTTATGTACATACGTGTAAGACGTTCAAGTGAATATGTTTCTCGTATAGGTAAGAAATGGGCAGACTTGGATAATCTATCAATAATGACCCAAATTGCATCTATGCCTTGAGAAACCTTGGGAAGACCAGTAACAAAATCTATGGTAATGTGCTCCCACTTCCATTCTATAATTTTAAGTGGTTGCAATGGACCTTTTGGCACTTGATGCTCCGCCTTGATTCGTTGACACGTTAAATATCTTGAAATAAACTCTGCGATCTCTCTTTTCATATTGCTCCACCAAAATGTATGTAGAAGATCACGATACATTTTTGTACTCCCAAGATGGATTGCAAACGGTGTGTTGTGCGCCTCCATCATGATTTTATACTTTAAATCAGGGTCGTTAGGAACACAAAGTTTGGAGTTGACTCGAATTATTCCTTCTTCATCGATTCTTGCTTCCGAAATGGCACCTTCATGTACTTTCTTCCTCATACGCATCAACTCCAGGTCCGTAGCTTGAGCAGCTTTAACTTTATCGATTAAAGTCGGTTGTACTCGTATATTTGTCATCACCACATGGGTCCCTGGAGTCTTCAACTCTATCTCCATCCTTTCCAAGTCGTTCAAAATGGGCCCTTGCGTTGATAATATCACACTCGTACCCACATATGATCTTCTACTCAGCGCATCAGCTACCACGTTCGCTTTTCTAAAATGGTATTGAATAGTATAATCGTAATCTTTCAATAGCTCGAGCCAACATCGTTGTCGCATGTTGAGTTCTTTTTGGGTGAAGAAATATTTTAGGCTTTTATAATCTGTATAGATCTCCACCTTCACCCCATACAGGTAATGCCTCTAAACTTTTAGTACGAAAACGATTGCTGCCAACTATTGATCACGAGTAGGATAATTCCTCTCATATTCTTTGAGTTGCCGTGAGGCATAGGCTATGACTTTCTGTTGGTTGATTTCGCAATCAATGAATACGTGCAAGTATACACGGTCAACAATTAATATAATGATAAATTAGAGTGTCGATCCCTCAGAGAATTCCAATTAATAAACTCCAACTACTAGTACTGTATCAATTCAATTTTATTTAAACAACCGAAAATTTTGATTCTTTAAAACTAAAAAAATTAATTTTAATAAAGCAAGAAATTATTCTAAAAGAAAACAAAGAACAAATCAATAATTATTTGAATGCAAATAAATGATAATTAAGACTCCAATTTCCCCAATTATGATTATTAAATCAATTATCTAATTATCCCAATTATTATATCTACTGAATTGTTAACAGGAATTCTCAAATGCCAAAAGCCCTCTCTCGAGTGATCAATTGCCTTCTATTTAACCCAGATTAATTTTGCTATATCTCTATGCAAAATAATTGAATTAAACTCGTTACAAACCCAATTCCTTTTATGTTACATGCGACAAATAGATATTCTCATTCTATTCACAAACCTAATTATTCACTGTGCAAATAACTAAGTCACATGTCACCCTGCCCAGTTCTAACTCTAGAATTCCTTTCCCAATTCCTTCTAGATTAACACGGTAATTATTGGCTAGATAATTAATCAATAAACACAAAGCAAGATGAACAATTCACTTCAACATAAATAATTGGAATAAATTAAATAATTAACTCATAACCATAATAAGTTCCATTGGAATCTTAATAAAAGGAATTAGTTCATGACGAAAATAAAAACTATAAATAATTGATAAATCATCCTTAATGAGTTAACAATTTAAAAGAATAAAGAAGAAGAAGAACTCCAATTTTTCAGTTTTCAGATCTGCTCCTATTCCTCCGTTAATCTCCCCAATGTCCCGCATCCTTCAATAAAAAGAATCACTTTATATATATATATATATATATATATATATATATATATATATATATATATATATATATATATGTTTATTTTTTACTTCCCCCAACTCCACAACTCCTAATCCAAATAGACTCCTCCTAAACTCCTCCAACAAGGTCAAACTAATAGTCAAAGTGTTGTCCAAGCCTGCCTCACGTACGCGATCCGCGTCAGAACCAGCCACAGCTCAGCGCCCCGGCGCTATTTGTAATGCATTTCCCAGTGCCCCGGCGCTATCTTCTGAAAAATTACAACTTTGCCATTTATTAGCTTAAATCCCCAATTTGTCTCCTCAGCTTCCGAATCTACAATACAACACATAAACACAGTTAAAATATTCCTAAATGACTCAAAAATACAATAATTTAAACCCAAGTATATCCGATTCATGGGTATATTACCCAATCATCAAATACCCCCAAACTTAAATCGTTGCATGTCCTCAAGCAACAAACACAAAACAATACTAACAATATAAAAACACAACTCATGCAAGTGCAACTAGCTGAATGAACATAATTCCAGCATCCAATAGCTTACATATATCCATAGGCCTCCGAAAAATCACAAAAACATGCTAATACATCTTGTGAACACAGATCAATGATATCCCAACAATCAACCAATCCAAATTTGTTATTACTGATATTGTGAGTGTGTGTTCAACAACCATGCTAACTAATGAAAAGCAAAACGCTGAAAAATAATAAAGTTTATAAAAAGCTTCATACAGTTCTACTCAAGAGTTCATCAAATAAACTAGATTCGACTGAAATTAAACAATCACCAAAATTCAGGGGTCAACATGAAATACTTATTCTTAATATTTTTTTTCAGACGGGGGCATTTTGCACTTTTCCCGCTTTATTATTATTACTAAATTTTTTTTTTTCACATGACTATGCATTGTCTTATACTCTTAGGCTTTTCAATGCTACCTTAACGAGCTTTGGACCAACGACTCCCAAGCCATTAAGACCTTAGGGCGCTAGGTGTAAAGACAATCCCCTCGGGCTTACTTGCTCAAGTAACAAAGGCCACAAAACTAGACAAACACGCCACGGTGTTTTTTTTAAAAGCTTATATATTCCAAATATTTTTCCCCCAAACTCGAGTTTATGTATAAATTCAGTCTTCACTAGCTATTCAACTTGTCTTTTCATTTCACTAGCAATCATCCTTTAGAACTCTATTATCTAACCATTTAAACTATCATAGCCAACATGGTCGTTTTTTAAAGTGCTAACCTATAATATCAGTGTTAAACAGATAGAGATTCAAATCATGTCCAGACAATCATATCACTGACTCAACAATCCTTACTAGACTTGTTCATGCAATTCTAATTTCATCATTGGCCCCCGAATAAACGCACTAGCAAACGCCAGAATTATTATGCAATCCTAAATGCAATAATTACCTAATCAATAACAATCCAAATCCACAAACTAATAACAAACTAGAAATTTGAAAATAAAACTTAACTACCCCCAAACTAATCTAGAGTAATGTCCTCATGTGAAAAATATAACAAAATAAAACAGAGAACTTCCCTGACGAGCTTATTCTTCGGGTGGTGCATCATCATCCTCGCTCATCTCTTGATCGGAAGGGGGAAATACAGGGAGAACAGGAGCAGTCAGGAAATGGCTAAGTTGCACGCCCGGATGTGATTGGACGGTCAGTGCATTCTGTGCAGCAAATTGGTCAACTAAAAATTTGAAAATCACGTCTTGACGTTCCGACAAGCGCACATTTTGGGATTCCATGTTGTAAAACCAGCCATCTATCTCCCACTGGACAGCTTCGGGGACCACACCACGATGAGCTGCTGTAGATGGGCTATAAGTAGGTGGAGCCTGAGGTGGTGGGTCTTGTGCAGGTGCAACTTGGGGAATTATGAAACCCAATCCCCTAGGGTGATTTGCCCCACCTATACACACTTTGTATCTACTTATCAACTTGTGGTCCAGCACTGGCATGGCCTTTTGAATCATCTCGTCGGACTTCCATTTGACGCCGAACTTGGCACACAAAACGCAGATGAGAGACGGATGTGGTAACCCTCCAGTGGTACTTCCACGAGATGCTCGAAGGACAGATTGCAAAATGAGATGTCCCACATTAATTTTATAGCCTTTGATGATTGAGTAAAGAAGGACTGCACGTTCCCGAGTAACATGACTCAAATGTGTACATGGCATGAGTTTTGCGCAAATGAACGCATACCATGCCTTCCCATATAAGCTGAGATTCGATAGTGGGAAAGTCATGTTTCCGCGTTCATGCACGGTCCATGTGGTGCCCGGCTGACAAAGTTCACATATTATCTGCTCATAGTCCGGTCCATCACTAATAAAACCAGCATACTCATCATGAAAATCCTCAACTGGAAATTGATAACACTCATTGAAGTCCTCTTTCCCAATTTCCACTGTTTTGCCCCTTACAAATACCATATAGTGATCATGTTCGGGCACGTTGGCATAAAATTCTTTCACCACTGTTATTACGGCTGGTTCGGGCTGCTTGGTAAGTGTGATCCAGTTCCTCTCAGCTATCATGACTGCCATGTCGCCATCCTTTGATTGATCCGGTCTCAACCCACGCTCTGGAACTAATGACCGAGTAGCCATTCGATTGTATCTTTCCTGAGCCGCATAACTGACAAAATGGCGGCTGTCAAATCGCGGAGGTGGAGTTGAGGCGGTCCCTGACCCTTCACCACGTTGGCGTTTGGATGCCATGCCAAAAATTCTACAATTACAAGCATATTTATGTATTAGCATCGAATAAAATTGGAAATTGGATAATCTTAGGTTTGACTTTACCCCTAAACTTTAAAATATATGTCGAATTTGACTACATTAGTGGGGGATGATACTTGACACAAAAATGCAACAACATGCACAATAGTATCAATCGGAGTCAGGGATTATTCAATTTCGAGAATGAACGCAAGCCACAAAGGAAATGTCCGCAAGAATTGCCATGTAGTGCAATAAGAGACATGCATGTATCAAAATAGTGTAATTCCCCCCACTCTAAGTGACTATGTGTAATGATAGCTATGTGCTACAGTAGATTGAAATCATTGTGGTAGCATGAAGGTCCAGAATGATTGTGCGAAACATGGTGATATGTGTGCATGTAGACAAGATTAATGATTCAGGCAAATTATCAAACACCTTGTGGGTGTGCCATGCATCCCTATCAGTCAAACATTTATAATAACATATGCTCCCAATTTAAGAATTAACACATGTGTCGTAAAAAAATAATCAAGATCAGGAGAGTGACATTCTTCGATGTTGGTGTAAAAAGATATACATTTAGTAGAATATGTACATACCAAACATATCCGTAGATAGCTTTTTGCCCCAAAGATCAAATATAATTCAAGACATACCTGGTTAGATCTTGTTGCAATTGAATGAGAAAGATGAAATTTATGGAACAAATGATAACAATGGATCGTATCTATCTGATCTTAATTATGAAATTGGTATTAACACTATTCAACTATCCTGTGAAGGTAAGGAAGGCTTGTGGCATGGAATTAATAGAGAAGAGAAGTTGAAACTGATATTTAAGTTCAATTAGGAGTCTGGGACGCAGCCGCAGCGCCGGGGCGCTCAAAATATACTACGAAACAGAGCCGAGGTGCTATAGGTCAGAAAGGTCATGAAGTGCATAGCGCCGGGGCGCTGTGTTGTAGCACAAATTGAGAGCCGGGGCGCTAATGGTCAGTAGCTCGTGGATGGGGCTAGCGCCGGGGCGCTAGAATTGCCCTTAGAGACAGCGCCGGGGCGCTAATGGTTAGTAGCTTCTGAATTGGGCTAAGGCCGTGGCTCTTGTTCCCTACACCGTATAAGTTCAAGAATCAAAATAAAAACAAAAATAAAATTAAAATTAAAAAGGAAAATGATTGGGTTGCCTCCCAAGAAGCGCTTGGTTTACTGTCGTCGGCCCGACTTTGGTGGTGTGTTCAATTTTCCACTGAGTCGGAGAGGTTCATGACCGTAATGTGACGTTCAATGGGCCCACTCCAATAATGTTTGAGTCTTTGACCGTTAACCTTGAATGGGCAATTTGAATTTGGTTTTTCGATCTCGATGTTACCGTGTGGTGCAACAGACACGACTGTAAAAGGACCTGACCAACGTGATTTCAGTTTCCCAGGAAAAGCAAGACTTGTTGGCCCGGTTCAAATGTTTTAGTGAGAATTTTCTTATCATGCCATGCATTGACCTTCTCCTTGTATAGTTTTGCGTTTTCATAACCGTTGAAACGAAGTTCATCCATCTCATTTAACTGCAGTAACCTTTTCTCACCTGCTACTTGTTCATCAAAATTTAGCTTCCGAATGGCCCAGTGTGCACTATGCTCTAACTCGACTGGGAGGTGGCACGCCTTTCCGTAAACCATTCGATAAGGTGACATACCGATCGGATTCTTGTATGTTGTACGATATGCCCATAGAGCATCGTCAAGACGTAAAGACCAATCTTTTCGTGACGGATTGACCACCTTTTCCAGAATCCTCTTAACTTCCCTATTGGAGACCTCAGCTTGGCCATTAGTTTGGGGATGATACGTAGCTGCTATTTTATGATGAACCCCATACGTCACCAACAATTTTGTGAATTGCTTGTTACAGAAATGTGTTCCCTCATCACTTATTATTGCCCGCGGAGTTCCAAATCACGTGAAGATATTTTTCTTTAAGAATCGAAGAACGACGTTGGCATCATTTGTGGGCAAAGCTGTTGCTTCTACCCATTTGGACACATAATCCACCGCCAACAGAATATACTGATTATTAAAAGATGAGGAAAACGGTCCCATGAAATCGATTCCCCAGACGTCGAACAGCTCTACCTCCAATATAGAGTTGAGTGGCATTTCATTTCGCTTGGAGATATTACCTACGCGTTGACATCGATCACACTTTAGCACATAGAGATATGTATCCTTCAATAACGAAGGCCAGTAGAATCCTGAATGTAACACCTTCGCCGCAGTTCGATCACCGGAATAATGACCTCCATAATCGGATGAGTGGCAATGACCCAAGATACTGTCCATCTCTTCATGTGGCAGACAACGTCTAATCATTTGATCCGCGCAGGCTTTAAACAAGAATGGTTCATCCCAATAGTACTTCTTCACGTCATGGAGGAATTTCTTTCGTTGTTGTGAGTTCAACTCCGGTGGTAACACCTTAGAAACCACATAGTTCACATAATCAGCATACCAAGGCAGTGTTGTGGTTACTCGGAGAAGTTGTTCGTCCGGAAATTTCTCGTTAATCAATGAATTGTCTTTTCTCTGCACCTCATCATTTTCCAATCGTGAAAGATGATCCGCTACTTGATTTTCTGTACCCTTTCTATCCCGAATCTCCAAATCAAATTCTTGAAGCAATAACACCCACCGTATCAATCTTGGTTTGGCATCCTTCTTCTCGATCAAATATTTGATTGCAGAATGATCAGTATAGACAATGACCTTGGTTCCGATGAGGTATGCTCTGAATTTGTCAAAGGCGAACACAACTGCAACTAGTTCTTTTTCGGTGGTTGTGTAGTTCAACTGAGCATCTGTCAACGTCTTGCTTGAGTAATAGATTGTATGGAAAATTTTGTTGTGCCGTTGACCCGAAACTGCTCCCACTGCATAGTCGCTGGTGTCGCACATCAATTCGAATGGTATAGACCAATCGGGTGCGACAATGATTGGAGCAGATACTAACTTCTTTTTTTAAAATTTCGAATGCCTCGATACATGACTGATCTATTTTGAAGGGCGCATCTTTCTCTAACAGGGAACACAAAGGTTTTGAAATTTTTGAAAAATCTTTGATGAAAGGTCTGTAGAAACCCGCATGTCCCAAGAAGCTCCGAATTCCTTTCACAGATGATGGAGGTGGTAATTTCTCAATAGTCTCAATCTTCACTTTATCCACCTCTAATCCTGCTGCAGAAACCCTATGCCCGAGAATAATCCCTTCCTTCACCATAAAGTGGCATTTTTCCCAATTAAGAACTCGATTAGTCTCCACGCACCGTTTCAACACTAAATTCAGATTTTTCAAGCACAAATCAAAGCTATCACCGAACACAGAAAAATCGTCCATAAATACCTCAAAATTTTTCTCGACCATATCGGAGAAGATTGCCATCATGCATCGCTGAAAGGTTGCTAGTGCATTGCATAAACCAAAACACATTCGCCGAAATGCAAACGTACCGTATGGGCATGTGAATGTCATTTTCTCTTGATCCTCCGGTGCTATAGTAATTTGATTATATCCGAAATAACCATCCAAGAGACAATAGAACTGATGTCCCGCTAACCTATCCAACATCTGATCAATGAATTGCAAGGGGAAGTGATCCTTTCGTGTGGCTTTATTTAGCTTGCGGTAGTCCATGCATACTCTCCATCCTGTAACTGTTCGAGTATGGATGAGCTCATTCGCCTCATTCTTCACCACTGTCATACCCCCTTTCTTTGGTACGCATTGTACATGACTCACCCATGAACTATCTGAGATCGGGTAAATAATGCCAGCATCCAACCACTTTATAATCTCCTTTTTCACCACCTCCTTCGTGATGGGGTTTAGCCTTCTTTGCATCTCGATGGTTGGTTTTGCCCCTTCTTCCATTAAAATTTTATGCATACAGAATGATGGGCTAATACCTCGAATGTCCGCTATAGTCCACCCAATTGCTGTTTTGAATTTTCGCAAGACACGCAGCAGTTTCTCCTTTTGCGTATCATTCAATTCTGTTGAAACAATAACTGGTAGGGTATCGTCTTTGCCCAGGTAAGCATATTGTAGATGGGATGGTAATGGCTTTAACTCTAGCACCGGTGGCTCTTCTATTGATGGTTTGAACTTTTTACCTTCCGTTTCGGGCCTCTCCATGGTGTCGAAGGATTGATTGCCTTTCCGAAACACTGATGGTGTGTCTAGCCATTTTACGTATTCGATATCCTCTTCAATACCATAGTCATCTGCCCCGGGCAAAATTGATTCAAGTGGGTCCTCCGAAAAAGTTATGTTGAATTTATGATTCACCAATTCCTCCATAATATCAACCCGCATACATTCACCTTTTTCTTTTGGGTACGACATTGACTTGAAAATGTTAAAGGTGACCTGTTGATCTTCAACTCGCATTGTCAATTCACCTTTTTGAACATCAATCAATGTTCTTCCTGTCGCCAAAAATGGACGCCCAAGAATGATCGGGATTTCACTGTCCACTTCACAATCCAGAATAAAGAAATCTGCAGGGAAGATGAATTTATCCACTTTTGCTAACACATCTTCAACTATACCTCGTGGATATGTAACCGACCTATCTGCTAACTGTAAACTGATATTTATTGGGCGTGGAGCCTGAAGTCCGAACTGGCTGTAGACGAATAATGGCATTAGATTTATACTGGCCCCCAAATCGCATAAAGCTCGTCCCGAAAACTGATTTCCAATCTCGCACGGAATATTAAAGCTACCTGGATCCTTGAGCTTTGGCGGTAATTTATTCTGAATGATAGCACTACATTCCTCTGTCAATGCTACTGTTTCAAATTCACCCAATTTCCTCTTCTTTGACAAAACCTCCTTCATAAACTTCGCGTAACTCGGCATTTGTTCCAAGGCTTCGGCGAAGGGGATGTTGATATGTAATTTCTTGAAGATATCCAAAAATTGTGAGAACTGCTTATCTAACTTGGATTTCTGAAATCTCTGCGGATACGGTATGGGAGGCATTGTATTGGTTAGTTCCGAATTTTTTTGTTGTAAGGTCTCATCTTGACGCTTTTCGGTCTCCACCACTTCATCGGTTTCAATTGATACCTTGTCCTCTTTTTCCTTATCTGTGATGGACTCTGGTAGTTCTTTTCCACTTCGTAGGGTTACCGCCTTACAATGCTCATCTCTGCCCGGGTTTTTCTCAGTGTCGCTCAGAAGTGTTCCCAGTGGTCGGTTATTCAATGCCTGTGCCATTTGTCCCATTTGATTTTCTAGATTTTTGATTGATGCATGCTGACTTTGTATACTTAGCTCCAATTGATTACATCTCTTATCACTCTCCTCACTCCTTTTCTCAGTTGCTTTCACAAATCTTTCCAAGGCTTCTTCCCAACTTGCTTTCCGCACAGTTTGTTGTGTCTGGTTTTGAAACCCGAAATTGTTTTGATGTTTTGGCACTTGTTCTGCAGCTTGGTTGTTACTCCATGAAAAACCCGGATGATTTCTCCACCCCGGATTATATGCATTTTGATTCTGATAAGGCTGAGTAGATCGATTATAACTCCCTACATATTGTGCTGCTTTAGCATTTATGGCACATTGATCCGTAGTATGACCCCCAGCACATATATCACAAACCATCGCTACCTGCTGAGTGGATTGTGGTCGCAATAATTCTATCTGCTTAGCCATTGCGGTCATTTGCACTTGTAATGATGTTATCGCATCCACATCATAGTTTCTCGATGTTTTCGGAGGATTATTTCTTGTCATGGGCCACTGATAGTTGTTGGTGGCCATCGTTTCTAACAACGTATATGCCTCGTCCAAATTTTTTGACATAATCGCTCCTCCTGCTACAGCATCAATACTTGCCCTCGTGGATGCTTGTAAACCATCACAAAATATCCCCAATTGCATCCACTGTGGAATTCCATGGTGTGGGCACTTGCGGAGCATATCCTTAAACCTTTCCCACGCCTCATACAACGATTCTGAATCAAACTGTGCGAAGGTATGAATATCATTCCGTAGTTTTGCTGACTTTGCTGGTGGGAAAAACTTAGCTAGAAATTTTTGAGCTAAATCATCCCAAGTAAGGATTGAGTCCGAAGGCTGAGAGTGTAACCAACTTCGTGCTTTATCTTTTAGGGTAAATGGGAACATTCTCAACCTTATAGCATCTTCTGACACGTTATTGAATTTGAAGGTGTCGCAAACCTCCAAGAAACTTAAGATGTGCTCATTCGGATCATCTAATGAACTTCCCCCAAACTAACATTGATTCTGAAGCATTTGAATGGTTGCCGGTTTGATCTCAAAGGTGTTAGCATTGATTGCCGACCTCCTAATACTCGACTGAATGTCCGTGACATTCGGCATGGCATAGTCCCGAAGTGGTTTCTGATCGTTCCCTGCCATGTTCACTAGAATTTCTTGTTCTGCCAGTTTTTCTTCCTCGGGTGGTGCCGCACTAGTCGATTGCGCTTTTCGGAACTCCCTTTCAATCTCGTCTGTATAAGGAAAAAGTTCCTTTCTCGCCTTTGATCTAGTGAGCATACACTTCCAAAGAATTCCTGCAAAGACAAGAAGAAAAATAAGTAACGCTTAAATTAAGAACGAATTGATTATAACTAATATGGAATTAATATTAACAAAGAGTTCCCCGGCAGCGGCGCCAAAAACTTGTTGGTTGATTTCGCAATCAATGAATACGTGCAAGTATACGCGGTCAACAAGTAATATAATGATAAATTAGAGTGTCGATCCCTCAGAGAATTCCAATCAATGAACTCCAACTACTAGTACTGTATCAATTCAATTTTATTTAAACAACCGAAAATTTTGATTCTTTAAAACTAAAAAAAATTAATTTTAATAAAGCAAGAAATTATTCTAAAAGAAAACAAAGAATAAATTAATAATTATTTGAATGCAAATAAATGATAATTAAGACTCCAATTTCCCCAATTATGATTATTAAATCAATTATCTAATTATCCAAATTATTATATCTACTGAATTGTTAACAGGAATTCTCAAATGCCAAAAGCCCTCTCTCGAGTGATCAATTGCCTTCTATTTAACCCAGATTAATTTTGTTATATCTCTATGCAAAATAATTGAATTAAACTCGTTACAAACCCAATTCCTTTTATGTTACATGCGGCAAATAGATATTCTTATTCTATTCACAAACCTAATTATTCATTGTGCAAATAACTAAGTCACATGCCACCCTGCCCAGTTCTAACTCTAGAATTCCTTTCCCAATTCCTTCTAGAGTAACACGGTAATTATTGGCCAGATAATTAATCAATAAACACAAAGCAAGATGAACAATTCACTTCAACATAAATAATTAGAATAAATTAAATAATTAACTCATAACCATAATAAGTTTCATTGGAATCTTAATAAAAGGAATTAGTTCATGACGAAAATAAAAACTATAAATAATTGATAAATCATCCTTAATGAGTTAACAATTTAAAAGAATAAAGAAGAAGAAGAACTCTAATTTTTTAGCTTTCAGATCTGCTCCTATTCCTCCGTTAATCTCCCCAATGTCCCGCCTCCTTCAATAAAAAGAATAACTTTATATATATATGTTTATTTTTTACTTTCCCCAACTCCACAACTCCTAATCCAAATAGACTCCTCCTAAACTCCTCCAACAAGGTCAAACTAATAGTCACAGTGTTGTCCAAGCCTGCCTAACGTGCGCGATCCGCGTCAGAACCAGCGACGGCTCAGTGCCCCGGCGCTATTTGTAATGCATTTCCCAGCGCCTCGGCGCTATCTTCTGAAAAATTACAACTTTTCCATTTATTAGCTTAATTCCCCAATTTGTCTCCTTAGCTTCCGAATCTGCAATACAACACATAAACACAGTAAAAATATTCCTAAATGACTCGAAAATATAATAATTTAAACCCAAGTATATCCGATTCAAGGGTATATTATCCGATCATCACTTTCCCATGTTGCATGAGAACATATCCTAACCCTCTACCTGAAGCATCGCTGTAGATGACAAATCCCTCCGAGCCAGATGGTATTGTCAGAACAGGTGTTGAAATGATTCTCCTCTTGAGTTCTTGAAAACTCTTCTCACATTCCTCGCCCCAACCAAATTTTATATCTTTCCGACTCAGCTGAGTTAATGGAGTAGCGATTTGAGAAAATCCCTTCACGAATCTCTGATAATAACCAGCTAAGCCGAGAAAGCTACGTACTTCGGTCACTGACTTAGGTTTCTCCCAGCTTTGAATTGCTTCAATCTTCGCTGGGTCAACAGATATTCCATGATTTAATATCACATGCCCAAGGAATGCTACTTCCTCAAGCCAGAATTCATATTTCTTTAACTTGGCATATAACTTGTTCTCACGAAGCTTTTGGAGTATCAGCCTCAAGTGTTGCTCATGATCTTCATGGCTTTTGGAGTATATGAGAATGTCATCAATAAAGACGACTACAAAATGACCTAAATATTCCTTGAATACTCGGTTCATCATATTTATGAAGGCAGCAGGAGCATTAGTCAATCTAAAAGACATGACTAGGAATTCATAATGCTCGTACGGAGTTCTGAAAGCAGTCTTTAGAATGTCATCAGTTTTAATCTTCAACTGATGATATCCGGAACGAAGATCGATCTTTGAAAAGAATTTGGCGCCTTGCAACTGGTCAAACAGGTCATCAATGCGAGGTAATGGGCACCTATTTTTTATGGTGACAAGATTCAACTCCCAATAATCAATTCAAAGTCGCATACTTCCATCTTTATTCTTTACGAATAGAACAGGAGCACCTCAAGGAGACGTACTAGGTCGAATGAAACCGATGTCTAACAATTCCTGTAGTTGGGTTTTTAACTCCTGAAGTTCAATAGGAGTCATTCGATATGGGCTTTGGAAATGGGTTTTGTACCGGGTTCAAGGTTGATACAAAATTCAATTTCACGCTCTGGGGGTAGGCCAAGAAGTTCTTCAGGGAATACGTCAGGAAATTTATTGACAATAGAAATATCATTCAAATCTGACGTATTTTTATTTAAATTTGTGACATGGGCTAGGAAAGCTTGACATCCATTTTTTAATAAATGAATAGCTTTATGGCTTGATATGACGGTGATTGACTTTAGTGGTTTGGTTGCTTGAATTCGCATGATAGGTTGGTTAGGAATATGAAAGCTAACAACCTTACGAAAATAATCAATTTTAGCATGATGAGTAGTTAACCAATCAATCCCTAAAATCACATCAAATGCAAGTATTTTCAAAGAAATAAGATCGATAGGTAACATGCGGTTTCCAACTTGAATCAAACAAGACTTATAACAGTGGATGTAATGAAGGTTTCTCCTAACGGAGTTTCAACTGATAAGTCAAAGTCTAATTTCTCTGGCATTAAATTTAAACGTTGAGCGCAAGTACGAGAAATAAAAAAATGGGTAGAAATGATATCAAATAAGGTATAGACTTCGCAAAAGTTTATGATTAGCTTACCCTTGATGATGGGTTCCTTACTTTTTGGGAGGTTACGACAAATACTCTCCCTTGAACTACCGGCTTTGACTTGTCTGGGATGGCATTTGGTGTCACCATCCCAATTGGACATGGCTTTACTCCATGATAAAATCGAGCTAGGTGACCTTCTATTCCGCAATTGTAACACGTTTTGGACTGCTGCGTACAGTTTGGACTGATGTGTCTCTCCCCTTCGCATTTGAAGCATACGATTGGTGGTCGTTCTCCTTCTTTAACAATGGGTGTTGGTGCTGACATCTTTCTTGAATCTCCACTTCTTAAAATTTCTACTTTTATTGTCTTAACCAGGATTACCACCGAAGTGGTTACCATTTTTGGCATGTTGATTTCCTCCACGTTTGTTCTCACCGCTTCGATGACTACTACCACTAGTAGTATCCCACCAGTAATCTGCCTCTTCTTGCAACATGAAGGTGGCAAAGGGAACCTTTTGCTCCTTGGAGCATCCCAAGACATCAAATATCTTGGTGATCTGCTTTATCCACATCTCTGCCTGAAGTGGTTCTGGCTTTCCCAAAAACTCCGGTGGTCCCAGCTCCTTGAACTGCTTAGCGGTGACCGTCCGAGAGTTGCCAGTGTTTCCACCTACATTTTGGACATGAGTCTCTCTTACCTAATGTTGCATGAATTGCAGAAAGCTCCTAAACATTCTGTCGTTCATCATTTGGTCGGTGTTGTTGTTCATCTGAGGATTATTGCCTTCCTGATACACGTTATCATGGGTATTGATCATCGGTGACTCAATGGTCTCATGTGCTCCATTGCTTATCTCAACATTTTTAGATGCTATTTTCAAATACTGCCACAAAACAAGGGTTAATTGACATACCACATATTATCCCTATATTCTGACCGACCAATTAAATAACAAATAAACTTAGGTAGGTCATACTAGCGAAGAATTTTCCCATCTCTTACCCCTAGTTCTAGTCTCACATCTTAGCCAGGGATCATATCCCTAAGCTTTGATACCAACCGTGACGCCCCCAAAATAGGTATACATCACCAATTCTGAGTCGCCAAATACATGGTACAAAATACAAATACAAACTTAATTATTCAACATGAGCTGAGAGTTTTTACATGAATATTGTCTAATAGACAGTATCCAAACTCAAATTCAATTCTCATTACATTTATTATCACACTATTTCATAGAATAGTGAGGACTACTACAACCCCCAACTCGGACCATCACTCCGTTCCCCGACTAGTCCCGGCTATGTTCTCATTTCCTGAAGAGAACAATGAAAGCAAAAGGGTGAGCTCAACTAGCTCAGTAAAAAATATTATGACTAAGATAATGCAGAATAAATTATCGTTAGCCTTCAATAGTGTTAAACTGATACAATATAATAAACATCAAGGTTAACTGCAGCGGAACAAACAATTCATTAGAAGAGTCAAGTAGAGCATGATATCTACTATCTTCTATGATTTAAAAAGTTTATCATTAATTTTATCGCTGAGACTTAGATTAATAAATAATCCACATCACTGAATTACCCATGCACTACGGGCCAAGGATATTCATTAGTATCACAACCACGAATTATCCATGCACTACGGGCCAAGGATATTCGTGTTTTAACCAATGGTCATGATCATGCCAACATCTGTCCACCAATGCACTACGGGCCAATGAGGACTTTTATCACATCATTTGTAACATTATAGGTCATGATTATACCAAATAATTCCTGGTCATAATCATACCAATCAACAGTCCATCTATGCACTATAACCAAAGATGACTTCCATCACAATATAAGCATGAGAATGATGACAATGATATAATAATTCAATTAAAAGAATGCAAAGGATAAATTTTTAAATATTTATAATTTAATTTATCCAAAATTTAATAATGTCCAAATTATCAACATGATACTGCTTTGTGGAGTAAAATTCAAGAATAATATTGTCTCAAAAATGATTTGGACATAAAAGAAATTAATTTTTGTCATGAATAGTACCCCAGGTGAATAATACCTGAGTGAATAGTACTTCGTGAATAGTACGTCAGGAATAGTACTCTACAAATATTATCTCGTGAATAGTACTTTATAAATAGTACCTCGTGAATAGTACTTTGTGAATAGTATCCCATGAATAGTACTTTGTGAATAGTACCATAAGAATAGTACTCCGACATGAAAAGCTTAAAATTTAAGAAGAATGTTTAGAAAAATATCCTTGTGAAACAATACTAGATGAAGCGCGTATTTCAAGGATATTCTACTAATTTCACGGAGTATAGAAGGAATACTTTAACAAAATGAGTGTAGAATTAGGAATACGAAACGAAATAATATTACTTACATACTATAGAGTATGGAAGAAAATATTATTTCATACGAATACTGAACAAAATAATATCCCTTACCTCAGAAGAAGACAGGATATTGCAGTAGTGAAGTAGCAGAATACTCTTCTTCTTTCTCTCTATAGCTTCTCTCTCTATAATTGCTCTTGTGAGTCTTAGTGAATTGGTGAGAATGAAAGAAGAATGAGCTTCTATTTATAGGAAAATATAGTTTCGATAATTGCACGTTTTGGGGCTCGAATTATTACAGTATAGTACCTTCATCTTTTCCTCCATTTTTAATTTAATCCTACAAGTATTATCAAACTTGCACCACCTCCCCTAATAGTACATGCATGTGAATCAATAGTACATGCATGTGAATCAATAGTTCCATTCATGTGATCAAATAGTTATATGCATGTGAACTAATAGCAAATAATTTGCTCATTTATCTAATTAATTACCCGATTAGTCAATTTAACCTCCAGAAATTAATTATTATCGAAATAAATGTCAATTTCCACTAACACTAATAATCTCAATATAATGAAAATATCAATTTCATCTTTAATCAACACGAACTTATTCATCATTAATATTATAACTCACAATATTTAACAACCAGATCATTCCCAGAAAGAGGGGGCTTTTCGATAAGGATTTCTCCTTATTGGCGCGCAATTAGGTGACTAAAACTCCATTCCTCGACAGAACTTTCTAGACATCGTCAATAATACAAATAATAATATGAATAACTTTGTCGTCTCTATTATTAATTTAATAATATAAATTATTATGCAGTTGATACTGTGACAATAGTTGAATCAAATAACATGAGATACTATGCAGCAATTACTGTAGCAATAATTGAGTATAACTGAGTGAGTTCTCACGTAAGCATCAATAATCAATATCATGTGCTACTATGCCACCGCACGTATTACTGTATTTTTACCATCGGGTATTTTAACAGTTTAACGGTAAAACTTTCGCCGTTATTTTTATAAAAAGATATTTCTGTCGTTTTCTAACTTCGACAATCCTTCCATTATGGGGTCCACCAAAGATTGTGCTGTCGTACGAATATTCCCTGTTAAAACGAATATTCTCCAACCAATCGAATATTTTATAACCACTTGCTTACTTTGCAAAATTTGTAAATATTACCCACAACTATAACGTTATATCAAATCCACACCATAATATTCAAAAATATAATTCGAGAAAAAAAATAATTTTTATTCATAAAAATTGGGGTCTTACAAAAGGAGTACCGATGACCATATGTGGTGCGGTCAAGCTCAAAGAGGAAAGCCACACTCCTCTCCATGCACCAGTCCCGAGACACCAAAAAGGGTAGGGAATACACATAGATCAACGATCCATTCTAAAAGATCCTAAGACATCTCAATGTCCATCCATCAAGGAGGAGTTCAGAATACATCCAGATCACAAGCCCTGGAGAAACAGGCAAATATCGAGCAAGTAACAAGGCATAACTAAAAGGGAAGTGAATCAACATATATTTCCCTACCATTTATAATATTGTTTTATATATACAATATGTACTGTACATGACAAAAATGGCTAAGCTATTCTGTGCAAGAAAATCTAAGCCCATCTACAAGTCAGTGTATATTCGTACTATCAAATCCAACATGACATCCCTCTTAGAAGAAGGGGGAAACGTTGTAATCTCCTGCCCTATGGTATCAACACGAGCCAAGAGGTCCACATCCATCTATATGGTGACGCTATGCTCATCCATATATGTGTTCATCTCTGCAATGATACAAGTAGTGTGAGACCTCACTGCAGTGCTATCTGTAATAGCAGTATCTCGGGAAGATATAATGTCATCCCGCTCAACAACCACTGCATCTGTGGATAATCTAGCCTTATCCCGCTCAGCAACATCGGTATCTCTATGAGCTAATTCAACATCTTTCTCTACTAGAGCGACATCTCTCCTAGCAAGAGCGGTTAATATCAAGGCTTTATCCTGATCTCTCTCAAATGTCATCAGATGCAGACTCTGCTCTAAATACTCTGCTGAGTGCGAGGTCACAGTAGCAGTCATACTGGGAGAATCAACAAGATCTGATGTCAATCTAGCAAATAGCTTATCCTCAGTGGGAGAATCAGCATCCTCCATGGGCTCCCCACTATCAGAATTAATCCCCGACTTGGTGGATAAAATCCTAACCGATGTAATCTCTGCCTCCATCCATGCAGAATACTCTGTAGAACGACCTGGATGGCTAACGGGAAACTTAGCTATCTCACGATGAGCCCAGCAGGCATACACCCTGGATCTATCCTCTGCTAATAAATGCCGAGAAGACAAATGCTAACCCAATGCTCCCTCAAAAGGATGAACATCCTAAAACTGGTCAAACTATGCTATCAAAGTCAGTGGGTGATACGTAGTCATGCCCCTCAAACCAGCTAGAGGGAGATAATCCATGCCAGGTGCATGAGCAATGAAGATATACGAAGAACTAAGCCCTGAACACAACAAAATGTCAAATGGATCCTCGAACCCTGCCAAGAACACCGACCAGGAAGCAACATCTGTACACTCTACCGACTGAAAGGAGTAAGACATGGCTATCTCATGGGAAAAATAATACCCATGGCGTCAGAAGGTGCCAATTGGTCTCAGGTGTCACATGAACCACACGTACAGCAAGACCGAGCTGCCTGTGAATACCCATGCAGAATGAGTGTGGCAATACGTAGCTGACCTCAATGTCTTTGCCATAATCATTGGTACAATGGTATGTCCCTCCCTGAGAGCCCGTACTGCCATAACTACACCGATGTCTAAATGATCCATGTACAGTGGCATATACAGATAGGCCACTACACACATCATGAGTATATCTACTATGGCAACACGCCACTGATCCTCCGACGTGATGAAATCCCCGAAGTGTTGTGCATAACTGTCCAATGAGCCAAATCTGTCTATCAGAAAATATAGGGGCATACATACTCGGAGGTGATCTCATGCTGGGCTACTCTACGCCTCAACCCGGTGAGGGTTATAAACTATCGGCTCATATCCCCGACAGTCATCTGAGCACAAGGTCTGTCAAGTGGCAAGGCTGTCAAACGCTAATACTCCTCTAAGGTGGGAGTCAACTCCTGGGTCTCAAATCAGAATACCTATCTCTTCAGCACCCAATGATCCAACACACCCTCTACAAAATCTATAGGAACCTGGAACATCAGGAGGGCCATAGAGTGATGCAACAGCTGATCTACAGTCACCCGATCTGGAGGTGACAAACTATCATACCTTGATCTCAAACATGAGGCTACCAATACTGGTGGGGTGTGATCAATACGGCTAACTGTCGATGAAGACATCTATGTAGGCCGTATTATAAGACCATCCAGGGGTCAATACTGAACATCTCTGAACATATGTAAACATATTATAATACATGTATGAAAAACAATAGATGGCAATATGATGTAGGGTGTAACGACCCCAAAAATCCATACAATTTAAATCTCAACTTCGGTCGTTAACCACACATTAAAACTCAAATTTTACATCATTATTCGATATTAAAAACACTAAAATTGCAGAATATTTAGAACGTTTATACATTTCCTTCTTTCATGCCCTGAATTGCAACCTTTACATTACATCTCTTTGATTCAATCTTATATCATGAATCGTTACAACAAAATGACTATACAAAGTCTTACATCATAACTAAATATACATATACATTGAATAACTCAATTTACAATTCAACAACATGTTACGTTCAAAATATGAAATACATTTCTCATAAAACATAAGTAATCTTCGTGAATATAGATCTCTATAACTCACTTAGCACATATCTTTACCTTAAAATCTTGACCTGCAAAAGTGGTTATTTGCAAGAGTGAGCTCGACAGCCCAGCAATAATAACATGCTCGATATACAACTCATTAAAGTAACATGGCATACATGCTTTTAACTCACATAGCAAATATAAAGATTGAGTTCCTTACTCAATCATCATTACTTAGCCAAAACAATGCAGTCATATATTGACTTTCACATTTCATGATTTCAACATGTATAACATATCATGCAATTTAAAACAGTTCATCAAGTCCACGTAACAAATATGAACCGAAAGACTTGCCTTGATCGTTGTTTACCAATAACAGTTTAACAGCTTACAGTTATCTGCACTTCACGTGCCCTACACAATTATATAATCTTACACATCAACTATTAGTCACATAACAACACATAGTAATTGTAATGTAAACTCTACTCCACATCTCATAATCTTTCCTATTAATTAACACACAATGTTCAATTAGATTGTGTTAACTTTTCGACTTATGTAATATTCAAAATTCATTAAAGTGTTCAAATTTTGCTAGGAATCATTATTGGTTTTATATTAAACCCATTTCATACTTTATAATATCCATTTCATTTGACTAAAAATACTTTTTACATTCATTAACAATTATCACGGCGTTTCGACATTTATTCGTCACACGCCCGATTTGCATCTTTTGTATATGCTTACTATGCTTCTATAACTTATCTAATACATCATTATATTAATGTTAAGCATAATTATAATTACTAACATTCATGTTTTATAACTTAGAACAACATCTTTTATCGTCAAGAGCACTACACAAGCATACGTGCATGTCTGACGCCCTCCGATTGTCTTTGAAAACACAACAGTTCTAAAGATGACCATTTTGACCCTTCATAATGATTTCAAATTGAAAACCTTAAAGAATAAAAGTTGTAGGCCTATTCATCCTCGTTCCGAATCATCTTGAATCACATCAATCAGAGTTCGTATGAAAAAGTTATACTCGTTTTAGTAAACTACGTCCAGTCAGTTTTTTTTCAAAATTTTGGCTTGACAGAACACCCCCCCGCCGGGGCGGGGGTTTTTGCACTAGGGGGGCCCGCCGGGGCGGGGGTCACTGCTGCGATTATGCGATTTTAGCTCTAGAACACTACGAAAAGCCAAATTAGGCCTCCAAACTCCTTTCTAACAACCATACCAAACTACCCAATGAGTAAATAGGTTTACATAAACATAATCTAATGTTTCTAACACGTTTCTAACCATATAAACAACGTAAACATCAAAGATTACAACCTTTAATTTCACTATTTCTCTTCTTTCTTCTTCTTTTAACATTCATAGCGAAATTATTCACTGTGAATTCGTTTTTAAACCAATTCAAGTAATTCCAATTGTGATAACTCATATTCTTAACATACTAACACAATACACGATCAATTTCAATAATAAATCATAACCAAACATCAATTTAATAGTTTAAAAAGTCATTTTTCAGAAATTATTTCATAGAAAAACATTATGAACCCAATTCCTCTTGTTTATCAATATTACATGGATTGAATTGCTAGAACAACCATATAACTCATAATCAAACACTATGAACATGATTTCATCATGTTCATCATATCTTTGTGAATTGAAACTTTTGAACAACTATAAAACTCTAAAACTATGAAACAATAGAAGAACATGATTTTAAAACTTGTTTTTACAATACTTGTATTGTGAAAATCCTTTCATGGCATACAATCACATATGAACACCATATATACATATAAATACATAATCATGAAAACCTAATTTTACAAAGACTAAATACATAACATCTTAATTTAGTATAAGTGTTAGTTTGATATCTTTTTAGGTTGAATTAGGAGAAAATATGGAGATGATGAAAGCTTTTCTTTTGTTTTCTCAAGGTTTTCCCTTCTTCTTCTTCTTCTTCTTCTTCTTCTTATCTGCATTCTCTCTTCTTCTCTTTGTTCTTAGTTTAGACTTAGGTTTAGAAAACTAACGTAACTTAGTGTATATACAATATACATATAACACATATAATTATAGAATATGTAACTCCCAATATAATTACATATACTAATTATCAATTTAATATATAAGTTACAAAATTAGAATTTTAAAAGCCCTAAGGCTTGTTTGGCAAAGCCATATTAAAATAATGACTTAATCACTCCTTAAGCCTTATTTGGCAAAACAAGATTAAAATAAGAATTTCAAAAGCTCTATGGGTTTGTTTGGTAAAACCAAATTAAAACTCTTTTAATTTTTTTTCATAAGTCACATATAATATAGTTTATTGTCCCACATTGTTTACTTGGATTTTCATATCCAATCTTAATTAAATAAACTAATTACCACATACTAAATAAATTTTCCACTTGACCAAATATCACAAAATTATAATCTCATTATAATTTTATTTAATAACTTAATATACCACCTTAAATTATTAAATTAAAACAATAATATAACATCTCATGTTATATTATAACTCTCTAAATTATAAATTAATTTAATTTAGAATATTATCTAATGAATTTAGATTAGTAAATATTTACTAGCAACCATTACATCAATAAAATATTTCTCTCATCAATTTAAACAATAAGCGCATCAAATAAATTTTTATATATTAATAAATATTTAATATTACAATTTGAAATTTCGGATCGTTACATAGGGAATGGAAAATAGTATATATACATCATCATCTAATACATCATCTCTGTATACAGCTGGAAAATACAGGGACATGGGGCACAGCCGCCCAACAACTAACAGAGGCCTATCAAAAGATATAACGAGAATGGGGCACAGCCACCCACTATCTAACAGAAGCCTATCAAAAGATATAGCGAGAAATACATCATAAGAAGTCAATGGTGTTGATATCTACATCATCTATCCTATCCATCTGATGTAACTCCTCCTGAGTCGCTGGATCTCTGCCAAGAGGGATGTTAGGCCAATACAATAGAGGATCTGTACCAGCAAAACCATACAGGCCACCTGAAGGCCGGACCCTTGAGTTGCAAGGATCGAAGGTATCCACCTTGGAAGGATCTCTGCCCAAATGCCGGATGAAAAAATGTGACCGGTCCAATTACCAGGTCAGGCTATTAATCTGCGCTAAATGAGTAGGATCTCGGACGCAAGTCATCCAATCCATCATCATCACGGATACAGGAACCATATCCCCCATGAACTGAGTGGCGCGGGTCTGGGCTTCGATGGTACTAGGGGACCACCAGCGGTATAATACCTCCTGAGTAAATGGACCCTCTAACAAAGTAAAGTCGTCAACTCCCATTAATGGGATATCACTGACAGGCAACTACGACAAATGCCAATAACGTCTGGTAGGAGGACAGATCGATACACAAATCTCTCCTATGGTGCTCCTGATAGCCCACTTTCCCAAATAGAGCTCCTATCCTCCATCTGTGAAGAGAGGAATCCGACGGATGGACATCACATGCTCGACACCAGTTGAGAACCCATCCTCAAAGCCAACTGTCAAATGGTCCCCAGAATAGGGAACCCAAGTAATGACATCGACTGTCAATAACTCCAATTGAAGGCGACAATGGGTGAAACCCTCAGCTACGGGAACCTCCGCCAACATGAAGTGATTGATGAGTGTATTCTATATACACAAATTAGGTACCTTTAAGTTTGTTAATTTGTAAATCCTAAGCTAGTTTATTTGGTTTTTATGTGTTTTTATCGTATTGTCATGTAATGTGGCTTTTAATTGCTTTTAAGTGTTTTTGTATTAGTTTTATGTGTTTTTACTTTGTTTTGTGAGAATTGGACGGAATGTCATTTGGGTCGATGGTTGGAATCGCCAAATTTGCATTTTCGATTTGCCATTGACATAGAAGTTCCGTGAAGCCCGATTTTGTCTATGATCCGGCGATTATCTATCAAAACTCCAAGAATAAAAGTTATAGATTAACGTCTCCTCTTTCTGGATCATCTTCAATCACCTCAATCGAAGTTCGGATGCGAGAGTTATGGCCATTTTCCCAAAGAGTGTCAAATATGGAAACTAGCAATTGCCATTTGCATAATAGTCACTTCAAGGCCAATTTGAGCATTGCTCCAGCCATTATTTCGAAGAACTCAAAAAATAAAAGTTGTATACCTATGTCTCCTCTTTTCGGATCATCTTGAATCATTCAAATCGGAGTTTTTATGAAGAAGTTATGGCCATTTTTCCAATAGATGTTGAAACAGAAAATAACTCGGTGCTGCAGCGCCCCTTGCTAGTGTATTTACGACGGTGCAGCGCCACAAAGTAGTAGCTCAACCCCTTTTACATGCTGCAGCACCCCGTTCAAGCCAAATCAAGGCGCTGCAGCGCCAGACACGAATTTTTAACAGATTTCAGCTATTAAATACTCAACCTAATGACCCAATGAACTTATCTTTCATTCTAACTTGAAACCTATAGGGAGAAAAGAGAGAGGAGGTGGAAGAGCTTTGAGAAGGAAGGCCATGGCCTTGTGCCATGGTTGTTTAACAAGCTTGGAAGTTCTTCAATGGTGGGCTTTATCTAGAAACTAAGGGTGAGCCGTTCCTTTTCTTTCTTCTTCCTCTAGCGGCTAGAACTCATGCTTGGGGATCTAGTGCACAAACACTTGTAACACCAATGGAGGCAAGGAATTGAATTAAGTTTCTAACTTTTCTTTGATACTTGTATTATCCATGAGTGATTACCTAATATTTGGAATAGTTTGATTTATTTGTTATGAATTAAACTTCTAATTTACTTTCCTTTTGATTGGTGTCATACGAATTGGTTCTTTATATTTCATGATTAATGTTTAATTGCTATGGATTTGGTAATTAGTTTGGTAATCTATTTGAAATTAGAAAATGAATTGTGGATTTAGACAAAAAATATAAGGGCATGTGATTATGTTATGCATAATTTATGTATTGTCAATTCATAGTGGCCGTCATGATCATAAAGAGAGCTAAGAGATTTGAACAAAGTGATGCACGCCAAGTGTTTGACAAAATTCTTGTGTGTGGATATTATGTTCTTAGCTCTTTATCTATCAATATATCTATGTTTTGTATTTCTGTTATTTAGATTAATTGTAATCATAATTCATCATTTTAATCAACTCTTTAAATAAGATTGAGGCAATATAAAGTCGGTACTTGGTAACTATTAGTGATAATTCCTCATGGGTTCGACAACTCTCTTATCATAATATTATTTGTTAACCGTGAATACTTGCGCGTGTTTATCGGTTGCAAAATCGACCAACAAGTTTTTGGCGCCGTTGCTGGGGAATTATTACTCTAATATTGTCCAATATTGATTTCAATCAATTTAGTCTTAATTTGAACATATATTTATCTTTTATTTATTTTATCTTTGTTTGCACGTGTTTACTGATTGCGATAAATAGGCTGACAAGACTGTATGTAAGTATGGCTTTTGTGCAAGACTTGGCGTAAGCTGGGGCCTCAGGTACCAGATAGCTACGAGCATGATTCACCAACGAATCGCCAAGCAAAGCAAGGGGCAAGGCATGTCAAGGCACAAGTTAATGCCAAAAAGAAGGCGCAAGCTATTGCTTGAATATTGTTGGTGCTTTTGAATTGGAATGGCCACAAAATGACTAACAATGGTGAGAATGCTGTCGATGACGATTGGTACAGCCTCAGGAAAGTTCTCAGTTTTAAATTTATCCATCTTTACATTGAGGACAATGTTTGTCTTAAGTTTAGGGGTACTTGTGATATTCTTGGTACTTAAGTTAGTATTATGTTATTATGTCAGTTATTTTGATGTTATTATGTTTAGTTGTGCATATTCGTTAAATTTTTTAAAATTTTGAAAAATTTCCATTTTATGTTATATATTAGCAAATAGTACTTGGTTCGGTTGCGGAAGGCAACAACTAATAAATGATCACGAAAGTCATTGTGTTTAGTAAGGACATAGTCAGTTTCATGTTTGAGGGTCTTCTACGTTTTGTTTTGATATGTTTTGTTTTATTGTGTTTTTTTGTGGGTTTAACTACATTACTAGTATAGGTTGTCTCTTGAGCATTGATTTCATTTGAATTGAGCTATAATATATGATCAGGCAAATGATTGTTAAGGTTATAAATCATGAAAAATGGATAAATGTTGCTTAGTTTGGGTGATTGACTTATTGTTGGTTATTGCTTTGCTTATGACTCCTACTTTTGAGCACTCATCCATTTGTAATGAACTAGTTATATACCTAGAGAAGGCTTATATAACCGAATGCTTGTGGGTGATATCAATAAGCTTTAGAACTCATTTAAACATCACTCGAAGCAATATACGTAAGTTTGATTAATTAGTCATGTGGTGGGTTGAAATGGAGTGTAAAACGCACTCACTCATAAACACAAACTTAGGGGAGATAGAGCGTAAAACGTACTCACCTATAAAAAAAAGAAAGAAATAAAAATATATCGAAAATCTTGCGGTGGGTTGAGATGGAGCGTAAAATGCACTCGCCCTTAAAAGCGGACTTAGGGTGAGATGGAGCGTAAAACGCACTTGCCCATAAAAGCAGACTTAGAGTAAGATGATGCATAAAATGCACTCACCTAAGAGTCCTTTGATCTCAAATTTTTGAAATGTTTGATTTGTCTACAATTACGATGAGTGATGTGTTAAGCATGTAGTTTTTGAAGTTTATTTCTTTTATAAGGTAATATGGTTGCATAAGCCAATCCGAGCTATAATTGGTTTAGTGCAAATGGATACACACACACAGAGAAAGGATCTAAAGAAAGGTATGACTAACAAGCAAGTTGAAATCCTAGACGTTGTGACATTTTAAAAGTTTTCTAGAGTTATCATGTTTTGACATCTTTAAGGCCATTGTTCAAACTTACTGATCATTGTTAAAGTAGTTGATTGTTAGAATTTATTTTTATAATTTTTGTTCTTAGTGTTTTGCTTGAGGACAAATAAATATTCAAGTTTGGGGGTATTTGATGAGTGTATTCTATATACACAAATTAGGTACCTTTAAGTTTGTTAATTTGTAAATCATAAGCTAGTTTGTTTGGTTTTTATGTGTTTTTATCGTATTATTGTGTAATGTGGCTTTTAATTACTTTTAAGTGTTTTTGTATTAGTTTTATGTATTTTTACTTTGTTTTGTAGGAATTGGATGGAATGTCATTTGGGTAGATGGTTGGAATCGCCAAATTTACATTTTTTATTTGCAATTGACATAGCAGTTCCGTGAAGCCCAGTTTTTTCCATGATCCGGCCATTATCTGTCAAAACTCCAAGAATAAAACTTGTATATCAACATCTCCTCTTTCCAAATCATCTTCAATCGCCTCAATTGGAGTTTGGATGCGAGAGTTATGGCCATTTTCCCAACGGGTGTCAAAACTGGAAGCTGCCAATTGCCATTTGCATAGCAGTCACTTCAAGGCCAATTTGAGCATTGCTCCCACCATTATTTTGATGAACTCAAAGTATAAAAGTTTTATATGTACGTCCCTTCTTTCTGGACCATCTTGAATCATTCAAATCAGAGTTTGTATGAAGAAGTTATGGCCATTTTTCCAATAGATGTTGAAACAGAAAATAACTCGGCGCTGCAGTGCCCCTCGCTAGTGTATTTCGGCGCTGCAGCGCCACAAAGTAGTAGCTCAGCCCCTTTTATACGCTGCAGCACCCCGTTCAAGCTAAATCAAGGCGCTGCAGTGCTAGACACGAATTTTTAACAGATTTCAGCTATTAAATACTCAACCTAATGACCCAATGAACTTATCTTTCATTCTAACTTGCAACCTTGAGGTAGAAAAGAGAGAGGATGTGGAAGTGCTTGGAGAAGGAAGGGCATGGCCTTGTGCTATGATTGTTCAACAAGATTGGAAGTACTTCAATGGTTGGCTTTATTTAGAAACCAAAGGTGAGCCATTCCTTTTCTTTCTTCTTCCTCTAGCGGCTAAAACTCATGCTTGGGGATCTATTACGCAAACACTTGTAACACCAATGGAGGTAAGGAATTGAATTAAGTTTCTAACTTTTCTTTGATAGTTGTATTATCCATGAGTGATAACCTAATATTTGGAATAGTTTGATTTATTTGTTATGAATTAAACTTCTAATTTACTTTCCTTTTGGTTGGTGTCATACGAATTGGTTCTTTATATTCATGCTTAATGTTTATTTACTAAGGAATTGGTAATTAGTTTGGCAATCTATTTGAAATTAGAAAATGAATTATGGATTTAGATCAAAAATATAAGGACATGTGATTATGTTATGCATAATTTATGAATTGTCAATTCATAGTGGCGATCATAAAGAGAGTTAAGAGATTTGAACAAAGTGATGCACGCCAAGTGTTTAACAATATTCTTGTGTGTTGATATTGTGTTCTTAGCTCTTTATCTATCTATCTATGTTTTGTATTTCTGTTATTTTGATTAATTGTAATCATAATTCATCATTTTAATCAACTCTTTAAATAAGACTGAGGCGATAGAAAGTCGGTACTTGGTAACTATTAGTGATAATTCCTCGTGGGTTCGACAACTCTCTTATCATTATATTATTTGTTGACCGCGTATACTTGCGCATGTTTATCGTTTACGAAATCAACCAACAGTGATGTCACCGTCGTCCCCATGGGTAGGTGTTTAAACCTAACACACAAATGGGACACAAGCATGGAAGCCTCTCATAGGCCCAAAACTGCCAATAAAAGAGCAAACATTTACGGTCAGTCAACACTTTTAACCTGTACATAGGAAATCAAAAGAGAAATACTCACCAGCAGAAACGGGTAAAATCCTAGCCAAGCCTTTGTCAAGCCCTGCGAACGCATCCGCATTCCCCTGAGGAAGTAGGCAAAGGTATAGGACCCCCAATCATACTCTCCAATACAATCCACCTCTCGTGTGGCGCTGACCAAAGCGAACGAGGCCATGTAAGAGTTATCCGCTATGAAACAACCCCGAAGGATGACCAGGAACAATCGCCAAAGAATGTGATCCCTAACTCTCACATCATTGGGTATGGGCTCACTCAACACCCCACTCATAGCATCTACACTCAAAGGACCAGTGCAGATTGTCCTGCCTTTGAGCGCCTCAGTCGGGATCTGATGGCAGTCGGGTTAATGTTCGCCATATAAGGCACTGGCTTCCCTCCAAACTCCATATTGGTGATAAACTACCAATCCATTAGCATCACCATCACCTCGCAGTCCAGCAAATGGAGAGACTGAGTCTGGTGAAACCAGCGCTCAGACAACGCCCTAAAATAACCCCAGGGACAACGGCGGGGGAGGATGGAAAAGAATGCCTCAAAGCCCCAACCATGCACAATCTCTCGATACTCTTGATGAAGAGTCTGATATAGAGAGTGTATGCTGAACCAGTTCCCTTAAGGCTGCGTAAAGTCGGGAACCTACATCACAAAAGCAAATCAAAATAAGAATCCTTGCTCCTTATAAATAGGAAAAAGGAAGATCATACCCAGTTTTTACCTCGTTCGCATGCAAGTAGACTGAGGGGTGGCGACTCAAATCACCCAGAAGCTCTAGGATCGTCATATGAATGCCTCGAAGATCCCTGCGGGGAATATAAGTAGTAGGAGCGGGAGTCGTAACCGGTACATCCTCCTCCTCGTCCTCAACATCTGGTACCTCAATCCGTATAGGACGGATCACTGCCTCCATCAAACGATTAGGCCGTCTAACTACACGAGGCTGAGGCACATTAAAAACCCTCCTTCTCACACCTAAAGTGGTCCTGCGGGAACTACTCGACTGATCCGGATCCATATATTTGGACACAAGTCTCCAAATCACCTTAGAAAGGGTGTGGTAAATTCTAACCTGGAGCTTTTCAAATGCATTTTATGACTATATGCATGCATGCCTTACTTTAACATATGACTATAGTAGAGTTAAAAATGCATGACTACTCAATGCCTAGGCTCATGGAAAAATTTCGCCATAGTCTCCTTTGTAAACAGGATTATCTGTAAGACCCCGAATTTTATGAAATAAAAGTTTTAAATTTTTCTTATAATTACTATTCAGTAAATGGTTAAATTGATAAATGTTAAAGTTAAGGCTAATATATGAATCTTTTTTTCATAATACACAAGTGGTTATAAAATATTCATTGTTGTCGGGGAATATTCGTTTGGTCGTGGAATATTCTTTATGTCAGGGAATATTCGTACGACGGCGCAACCATTTGTGGGTCCCATAACAGAATAACTGTCGGATGAAGAAAATGACAAATTTGAGTTTTTACAAATAACGGTGTAGTTGTTACCGTTAACACTGTTGGAATACCCGGTGGTTAAAATACAGTAATACGCGTTATTGCACAGTAGCACACGCTATTGCACAGTATTTTTAAAATTATTGATTCTTACGTAAGAAGGCACTACTCAATAATTATTACAGTAATTACTGTTTAATATTTTATTTTATTGATTCAATAATTGCTACGTTGAAATTTTATATTATTGTTGTTCAATAATTGTCACTGCACAGTATTTCTCATTATTAGATCAATAATTAATATTATTTAAATAATATTATTAGATAACATTATTGGCAATGTCTAGAAAGTTCTGTCTAAGGAGAGGTTTAGTCACCTAATTGCGCGCCAGTAAGGAGAAATTCTTATTGGAAAGCCCCCTCTTTCCTGGGAACGGTCTGGTTGTCATAAATGTGATTCTGTAATATTATTTGTGAATAATTAATTATTGATTCATATGATAAGGAAATATTTATTTTATGTGGATATAAATGAGGGTTATATTTTTGTGGTTAAAAATGAAGGAGTTAATGTTGAGGTTTTTATCAGTATTTTTGTCGGAATGGAGGTATTAAAAATCAGGGTTTTTGAGATATTTTGCGGGGATTATAATTTTTAATCCGACCGTTGGATCGTGGTAATTTTTGGATATGTTATACATATATAAGTTGAGTATATGTCCACAAATTTTGAACCGTTAAAAATGAACGTATGATTTATTATGAATTTTACGAGATGACTGGTTCAGAAATTGTTGAATTTTCGGAGTTTATCATTTTGGTGGAAAATTCTAGAATTGGTGGGCCCCACTCTTGGTTGGTGAAGAAATGTGCTGAAATTTTTATTCAAATGTGGTAGGCTTGAATAGTAGCAGGTAAAGCCATCAGGTTGCAGGTTAAGTCTGCTTCGGCGTGCTAACATTTTTCTATAAATAGAGGGCTAAGTTAGAATTGAAAATCACACCAGAATTCATAAGTTTTCTCTCCTTTTCTCTCTAGATTATCGAGTGTATTTTGTAAGTATATAGATACTTGGTGAGTTGTTATTCATCAGTGCAAGTTTCCTTCAGCGTCATATCCGATATCCAGTCAGAAGTGCTGCTCTTTCGAGGTAAGGGTTGTTATGTTTTTCAGTTTTGTAATTTTTCTGTCCTTCAAAAATTCTGGAAAATTTTGAAATGATATTTTGATGAGTTTTCTTGATTGTGTCCAAAAATGGTGATTTTTGGATGTATAGATTAAGAGTTATGAATTTTATGAGAAAATACTATTTTAAAATTATCCGCTTATAACTCCTTCTAGTTAACTCCAAAATTGATGAAATTTTTATTGGGAGTACATGTATATGATAGGAGTATACTCTGTGAATTTTAGAATTTTTAGATAAAAGTTCAATTTTTGATAAATGTCTAAATATTCGGCTGCTTTGGCTATATGAAAAATAGTAAATAACTTTTACAAATTCTGAGAAAAATATATGTTCACTATCGGACTATATTATGCAAAATCCCAGAAAAAAAAATATTTTTAGAACTGATTTGGTATTTTTCATGAAAATAGTCTAGTTATGAGTAAATGAATTAAATATGTTTTGTGAAGTAAGAAAATTAGAAAATAGGATTTTATGGCTTGAGAATCCTATATGAGGTATATGCAGATTTTTTATGAGGGTTTTTGGTTATTGGTGATGAAATCTTATGAGTTTGACATTTTAGGATGATTAAATGCATTATTTAGTAAAGTGTAAATAATTAAAATAAATTATTTATAAGCTTAAGAAATATTATTATTTCAATATCATTATACCGAAATATTGGTATAGATTTTATTATGGAATTCCTACCTTTTTCATGTTGAGTTACTATTCATGAGTTACTATTCACGAGTTACTATTCACGAGTTACTATTCATGACAAAAATTGGTTTCTTTTTCTGACCAAATTATCGTTGATTTATGATTGTTGCTCTTGAAAATAAATGCAGTTGTTGATCATATTATTTTTATTATCATATATAACATTTTTATAACCCTGATGTTGAATTTCTCTTTCACTTGAGTGTAAAGATGGGTAGATTATTGGTATGATCATGACTAGAGTTCTCTTTGGCAGTAGTGGAAAAGTTGAATTGTGACTGGTATGATCATGACCATTGAATTTATAATTGAATATATTTAGCTTAAGTGCAAAGGTGAATTGATCAACATTGTTATAATTATTGTTTATATAAGTTCTAAAATGATTATATATTTCTTTGAGATATGAATATATTTGGCCTGTAGTGCAAATATGAACTGTTAAGGAATATCTTTGGCCTGTAGTGCAAAGATAAATTATTGATGAATATCTTTGGCCCGTAGTGCAAAGATGATTTATTGATGAATATCTTTAGCTCGTAATGCAAAGATGACTTGTTGTTGAATATCTTTGGCCTGTAGTGCAAAGATGAGGTGTTGATGAATATCTTTGGCTCGTAATGCAAAGATGACCTGTTGTTGAATATCTTTGGCATGTAGTGAAAAGATGACTTATTGATGAATATCTTTGGGCCATAGTGCAGAGATGAATTTATTAGTATGATTATGAACATGAACTATGATTTGGTATAACCATGATGTTTGATGTTTCAGGTGATAAAAATTATCTTTGTCCTGCATGAGAAAAGGAATTTAGAACTACAATTACGATTATGAGTTATACACGTGATTGTGGACACGAATTGTTGATTGATGTTATAGGGATAAAACATTGTTGGTGGACTTTTAACGTGGAGAAGATAATAGACTTTATAGTCCATTTGACTCTTCTAATGGATTGCTCGTTCCGCTGCAACTATGGTTGAGAAGTTTTATCATCTACCATATGTTCTAAATCTCTGATTTATTACTGATGAAGGTTATTGATAATTTAATTATCTTTAGTCATGATATTCTTTACTGGGATAGTTATGCTCACCCTTTTGCTTCACAATTCCTTTTCAGGTAATAAGAGTGTAGCTGGGTCGAGCGGGGGTAACAAGGGAATAGAACGGTGGTCTCTAGCTGTGGAGTTCTCCCTAAGCAGTATAGAAATGTTCATTTAGTAGTTATATTTGGTGAATCCAATAGGGTGAGGCGAACCCAACGTTGGAAGGGTGTTTTGCCACTACCATACAAGATGTCTAATGCAATACAACCTCGTGTCATCATAAGATAGGATTGTGCTCATCCACTTGCTGAGTATATTTACGAGCACTACCTATATAATCTTGGTGTTGTTTGAAGTATAATTTTCAATTGGAGACAGTGGAGATAATGATATGTCAAGAGAAGACTCACCATTGGGAGGAATATGATAGTAAACATCTCATTTTTCTTTGGGGTCTATTGGGTCAACCAAGGATAATTCTGTGGCCATATGATATCTATCATAACCTAGATGCATGGCCTCCCATGTACGAAGGTTTCTTTGAGCATTTCCCAAAGATTCTAATTTCTAAAACAGTTTTTGACTATACCTTTATGTAAGGTGTCATTGTGAGGTGTTGTCCACGGTTGGAACATGAGTCACATTTAGTATATATTTGTATCCAAACTCACATCATATGTGTTGTTGTATTTTATACGACAATTGTTGTAATAAAGTTGTAGTTATTTTCTGTACCATGTATTTGGCGACTAAGAATGGGTTGGATGGAATGGACCTATTTTGGGGGCATTACACTATCCACATGCACATAATCATGACTAGGTGGCCATTCAGTAGCATACCAACCATTGTCATAAACATCCTATATGTATAAAAATATCAAAGTTATAATCCGTAAGGGTAGCCTAATTACCAGGATTACTTTATTTTACAACCTTTGCTCATAAGAAATAGCAGAAAAAGGTGCCAATTTAACTGTTTCAAAAGTCAAATTTTCTCACATCATTACATTAGGCATGGTTAAATACTAACATTTACTATGTTGAATATTTTTTATCAACTCATATGAGCATGCATATTTACTACTATGTGTTTAGAAGCATTTCATGTGATAACTTATTTTCCAACGAATAAAAACTGGAAAAGGAGACATGCATACGGTACCAGGATAGTGCAAAACACTTGTACGGTGATGAATTTTGCATAAAACAGCCGAACTTAGCAGATCCGAACTCTGTCCAATTTGAGTTAAAATGGAGGTCTGACAAGTTGAAAAAGTCAAATCATGAAAAAAGACGCTACACGATTAAGCGGAAAAGCTTGAAATTCTAATTTTAAGAGACCAAAGTACGGGTCTACATATCACTCATTGGTATTCGCCCAGACATAGGGTTCACAACACTGATGATCACAGCTGTTGCAAACTACACTCGGCAATACCTCACAAAGGTCCAATGCCATCAACATAAGGTTATAATTCCAATTACGACCTCTCCCCAGCGGGAACTTCATACATCATCAGCCATTGAAGTACATTTTAATGAAGGTCGAGCAACCTTGACGTCATTCAGCCATTGGCAAGTAAATCCAATGAAGCATTAGAAGTAATCCAATGATCTCAGCCATTAAATTACATTTCAATGAAGGTCAAGAAACCTTGACGTTCAATCTAGCGAAGCATTAGAGCTGTTCCGATGATCTCATCCGTGGAAATACATTTCAACAAAGGTCAAACAACCTTGACATTATTCAGTCGTTGGCAATTAAATCTAATGAAGCATTGGAGATGGTCCGATGATGGTATCCAATGAAGTACATTTCAATGAGGGTCAAGCAGCCCAGACAACACCAACTGTTGACAGTAACTTCGACTGAGCATTTGAAGTACCTAGCGATACAAACCAGGGAAAATAATCCTCATCGTGGAGGACCGATGATGGAATCTGTTATACAAATCGTCATCAAACAAAACATCATTCCCCTAGAGTCTCTTGTACATGAGAAGAATATCTACGGTGGAAAGTATGTACCATGGATTAAGGACTTTGGTGATAACCCAAATATCAATATACTAAAAGTTCCTGTGAGCTTTGGAGTAGACATCCAAGAAGTTTATCAGGATCATCGGTGATAACTCCAGTCCCCAACATAAAGCATGGGAGCAGATAGTCAACACATCACATTAGAAAACGATTCAACAAACCACATTCAGCATACATTTGCATCATGTTGTATTACATTGCATCATGATTATCATGTCACATTTCAAGTGCCTAGTATTCTTTATCCTATCCATGCCATTACACTACATGAATATGATAAAGAGAGGAATCTGTAGACACTCGAAATTTTGCATTCATGTTATTAACCTTGCAGGAGGGCAAAATCGTCTTCCGGAGATAACCTTGTAAGTCAAATAAGCTCAATCCCAGAGATAACCCTGGGATAATCAGTTTTCCATCTTGGACACAACCCCGGGAGACTCAATTCCCACCCCGGAGACAACCCCAGGAGATTCAGTTCCAAACTCAGAGATAACCTCGAGGGATGCAATTGCAATTCTGGAGAGATAACCTTGGAGAAGTCCGTTCTAATTCCTAGAAGTCAACTTCAACCTCGGGATAACCCCGAGGTGGTCAGTTCCAACCCCAGAGATAACCCCGGGAGGTCAGGAACACCTTAGAGACAACCCTGAGGACATTCAGTATCCACGGTAGCCCAATCTCAGAGATAACCCTGATCAACGACTGCTAAATCAGTCAAGAGCCAGAGATAACCCTAGTGAGGGGAAAAATCATCATTTTGCCACCCCAATCCCACATTCACGCCATCTCAGTAACATTTCATACCACATTCTATACAGAAGTGTCCCACAAGAACCATAGCTCAAATCCTGATGAGTGACTAATACACAAGACAATACATCGGATAGAATTTGAAAACTTGAAGATCTGATCATAGACCCATCTTCCTAGCTTTGTACAACCTCTTATCCTATATCATTGTGTAGCTCTTGATAATAACATTCCAAAAAGGTATTATATGCCTCAATCGGAAGCCCAAATTGAAAGTTATAAAGGTTCGAGCGGACAAACGTGTTGCATGCGTGCACATACTTCGAGACAGCGGGGTCCACGGAGCCTTGGCACCCCGAGTAGTCGGAAGTACACCTGTGGCTCCCCCCTCTATAAATAGAGGGCTTGGGGTGGCCATTTTATAAGAAGAAAAGGCAAGGAAGCCCTGTCCATTTTGCTTTGTACACACTTTATACTAAGTGCTTTCTTTTTCCAAACACCTATGAGCTTGCGTTTTGCTATATTTTGCCAGTGGAAACCGAGTATTCATTCATTTAAAGTTATCTGAAGTCTTCTTGGCACCCCATTGTAAGACACCTTAGCTTTTTTTCAGCCTTTCTCCACTTCCAACACACATACTTATTCACTTTAAGGGTCGTGTTGCGTGTGTATGCCTGGATAATCGATACGTGGCATTTATTGCTTATATATATATATATATACGAAAGCAATTAAATGCACCAGACATAAGTCTACGCTCATCGAACAGAGTTCGACACACAGTTCATATATTTAGTTATATATATACGAAAGCCATTAAACACTCTAGACCAAAGTCTAGGCTTAATCGAGGCATAACTCGATAATGTTAGTCCATATATATAAGTATATATATATATATATATATATATATTATATATATATATATACAAACTGAAATGAAACCATGGACCAAAGTTCGAGCATGCATACACAACACGACTCTCAATGTGAAGAACAGTGTGTGCAAAGATGAAGAAAAAGGCTTGAAGATGTGTAAGAAGGCTTACAGTGGCCTGCCAAAGAAGACTTCAATAACTTGAAATTGATGAATACTCAGCTCTCGCTGGTAAAAAGTAGCTATATATGAGCTTACAAGTGTTTAAAATGAGAAAGCCCTCAGTTTGGGGCGTGTACAGAGCAAATTGGACAGGGCTTCCTCACCTTTTCCTCTTTTAAAATGGCCACCCTAAGCCCTCTATTTATAGAGGGTGTAGTTGGGCCGCAGGTGTACCTGAGGCTGCCAGGGGCGCCCCGGGCTTCGCGGGTCCTGCCGTCTCGAAGTATATGCACGCATGCAACGTGATATCCGCTCAAACTTTTAGAATTGCAATCCGGCCATTCGACTGAGGTATGTAAGACCTATTTCAGACCGTCGTTGTCGAGAGTTACGCAATGACATGGGATTAGAGGTTGTACGAAGTCAGGAAGATGGGGCGATGCCCTCCGGTCTTCAAGCGTCAAATTTTATCCGTTACCTTGCGTAATAGTCACTCGGGATTCGTTTTCCTTGATTCTTGTGGGACATTGATGTGTAGAAATGTATATCTGACATGTTGAGACCGCGTGATGTGGCGTCAAGGTGGCAAGATGATAACTTTACCCCTCTCCAAGGTTATCTCCAGTTTGGGTTGATCAAGCAGACGTTCCTTAGGTTATCTCTGAGATTGGACTGCTGCCAGTGTTGAAGGTCCTCAGTGCCATCTCTGAGGGGTGCCTGTCGTCTTGGTGTTATTGCCAGGTCTTGTATTGAGTGCCTCAGTGTAAGCGCCGAGGTTTAAAATGATTGCATGCATTTACAACAAGCATTTTTGGGGTTATCTCCAGAACTGCAATGCCTTCCCTTGGGTTATCTCCAGGTTAGAACCTGTTATTCCCAGGGTTGGGACTGAGACTGAACATCT